>CM041524.1:9117500-9715000 GCA_023091065.1 Dianthus caryophyllus
CCCCATGAAACTCATGTGAACTGGGGTGTGACTGCATTGTGGTTTACTACTGGTATGCGTGTATTACCTCTCAAATCGTTGAATTATTGTACTTTCAGTAAATACCGTCACCTGTTAGATACCGTCTAGTCCGTCTTTGTTAGTACAATGTTATTTGTGAGGAACTTTGTGAAGTTGTTGTAATTGAAAATAGCTGGTATTTCGTAAAATTATCTCTGTCAGGTTTACTGTTTACCTCTATGTTGGCTTTTTTCGACAGTATTTATATTTAAGCTATGAAAAAGTCGATTCTCATTAATTTTTTTTTTTTTTTTTTTTTTTACTTATTTTGTCATCTAATTCAAATAATTTCGCAAAACTTCTACAATTTTGTTATCAAACTTTGACCAAGTCAAGTAAAAATTAAAAACAATTCCATTTGAAATCAACTATGGTGAACCGTGAACATGGGTACCATTTTGAGAATGATAGTCAGTCAGTCAGTCGACGAAGAAAAAAATTGATGCAAATTTTGCAGAAAACTTATGGAGACCACGTTGTTGGGTGTTGTCCTTGTCTTACACTTGGTCTTGCTTTATTTTTTATGCTTGAGTTTGTGTTTTTCAACTTGTTTCCGTTAACTAAATCAGGCCGAAACTTACATCGAAAAGAGAACGGTCTAATTCAATCAGCACGGATCAAACACGCGACACCCTTAAAGCTTCACTTTGGGAAGCCATATGGTAAGTTGGTAACAGTTGTAACCAAGTAAATGTACCGAAAGACATTCTTTACAATGAAAAAGTCGAATAAAAACTTAATTCGGTGAAATCAAGTTTAAAAAAATCACGTAGTATGATATAGGGAGTATTTTTAAGTACTCTGTACTTACGTATGTTGAAATACTCATGAAAACAATATGTACATATAGTACAAGTTCCGAGAAAATAAATAAATTAAATAATAATAATACGACTATACGAGTAATAAATTTGTAATATAAGTCTGTAGTAGAAGGGAGGTAGTTTATAAGACGGTTTCTTTTGGCGGGAATCATCACAATTTCGTTTCATCTAAAATCCTCATATTTTCATCCCACAACACCTTTCCCTACAATTTTTTTACCAGAAAACAATTCATACAATTTTTTTTACAAAAAAAAGAAATAATCAAATTAAGTTTACAAGTTGGGGGTTGGCTAATAGGAATCGTCGTCTGAAATCATCTATTTTTTGATGACGGATGGTGGACAAGACTAACACGTGACGACAATAATACGATGACAAACAATTGTTTATCGGTGGATATGAGCATTGAAAAAAAGATGCAAGGCGATGTTTTAAACGACTTATATACAGATCAGTTGGCAAACGTAGCAGCGGAAGTGGTGAAGGAACGAGCTGACGATCTGAGACGTGAAAGTCAAATTCCGTCTGAAAGGAAAGGACAGACATCTGTGTCCAAAGTAGTAGCTGACGTAGTAGAACCGTTGAAGAGAAATCGTAATGCACCTGTTGTTGGTCAAGCCCTGAAAGCCACTGTCCGCTCTCGTTATCGTTGTCCTTCAACTGGTTCCTGTCACGATGTCTGCAAATACGGTCACAGAGTTGAACCCAAAAAGGACGCGAAAAAACCGTTGCTAGGGACGATTAGAGAAAGTCGACCTTTGGTTAGAACAGCAAGTGGTGATAAACTGGTGAAGTCTGTGGTAGAGACAGAGGCTAAGGATAAAGCAATGACCCGACGTCTTTCTCATCCTGAACTAGTGTCGGAGAAAAATCGTCCGCCTCAAAATGAAGGAGTAAAATCTGCTGAAGTAGTCGCCTTGTCTCCACCTCAGGTGAAGATAAAACGCGTTCAAAAGGAAGTAAAACCACCTGCGATTTTGACGAGCTCGATCAGTAGAAGTAAAATTGATGTTCCAGCTGCCAAGAAAGGCGTGCAGGTAAAAACAAGTCGGAAAGCTAGGGAGATGAAGATGAAGGAAGCACGCAGCTCTAATGAGAGCGGAAATGGGAAGGCAAAGGAGACAGCGAGTAACTCCCCGAGGACACTACTGAAGAAATCTTCTAGCATCAAAGCGACACTTCTGAAGAATTTCAGAAGTTTCTCTCGCTCAAGGCGTCTGAGTATCTCAGAGGACGCCAGGTTAGACGAGCCTCGCGATGTGTCTGATAAAGCAGTGCACGTGATCGAACCAGAAGAAGAATCTCATGTTAATACGGCCAAAAATTCTGAAGGTAATATAAAAGGAATTCGATTTGGTCTGCCATCATTTTCCTCGTCTTCTGCAGCACAACAACAGGCTTCTCCGACTCAAGGAGAGAATCAACTAAAACCCGAAACTGTCGACACAAAACATAAAAGGAGCGGAACGAGTCATCAAGAAGGAAATAGTGGTTCCGTATGGAAAGTAAAATTCAGAAGAGGGACGGTGGTGAATCTTCAGGCGGGAAGTAATTCACCGAAAAAACTGAGGTTCAGGAGAGGAAGAATTTTGGCACTAGATCAGAATGGAAAAGCCGAGGCTCGTAAGAGTTTGAAAAAAATAGACGACATGGGTAATGAATCGCCTGATACTAAAGCTGAACACGAGAAAGTTCTTCTGAGACGGCAAGAAGCGGCAGTGAAAAAAGACAGTATAGACCTAAACAACGTGATTAAAGAAACAGCCAGCAAACTCGTTAAAACTAAGAAGAGTAGAGTTAAAGCTCTGGTTGGCGCTTTTGAATCTGTAATGTCGTTTCGTGATCGCAAACATTTGGTTGAAACTAGAGCTTCCTGATTCTGAATAATGGTTAGTACCGTACTACGACTTTAGCTCTGTTGTAGATAATAGATGTCACGTCAATCGTCATTTATGCATAGGATTAAACGATGATCTGTGAAATAGTGTCGAACTCTTGACCTTGTTCTTTCCACCGCTGTTCAAAAAAGTGTTATGTCATATGTATACTGTAATCAGTTTGAAGCCAATTTCCTCTGCATACACACGTTTACTTTCGTAGTCTTCTTTCTATTTCCGCAGTATATCACAGTTTCTCAACAAGTATCGACAGCACGGTGAAACTGTTTGAAACGAAACAAAGTCGCTTGTTCTCGTATTTTTTTCGCAATAACAAATTCCGATGAATCCATAATTAGCTGTCAGATGTTAATTTATAAGTTGATTAAACTGAAACAGTCAATGAAATATGTAAGTCACATAGAAAGTGGAAGGCCATAACATTACATTATTGGGTGAAGTTATAATGGTGAAGACGTTTGATATTTCAGATTTCAGGTTGAATCTGCTGTAAATCACACAGGCTGTCTGATGTCGTGACACTTCTCTTAATAATCGGACCAAGTCATGCGTAGTTATACTCTGAGTATACTACTAGTCTTATGCCCGTGCAAATTGCACGGGTATATTTTTGTTTATGAAATTCATGTAGAAACGTACGAATATTAAAGTCGTTGTATTTTGACATTGTCCGTGCAAATTATACGCAGTATAATTTAATTACAATGTATATTGTTAATTGTTAAATGATACGGAGTAAGTACTTTATCAACTATTACTCAAAGTAACACTTACTAACGTTCATGCTTGTGGCTCTATGGTTGTTCATAAATTTACGACTAATATGTGCAAATTGCATTTATGCCCGTGCAAATTTTTAAAAATGTCATCAAAATTACCAATGCAAATTGTTACCAAATTTATTATTTGCGCAAATTGCTATCAAATTTATTATCCAAGACCAATTTGCATGATCAATATTTGATAGCAATTTGCACGGGTAAATTTTGAACTCGTTCAAATTGCACAGGTATGTATTTAAAAATTACATGCAAATTGCATTTATACCCGTGTAGATTTTAAATAAAATGTCAATAAACTTACCCTTATAAATTGCTATCAAGTTTAGAGAAAATAAGGTGGCTATGTATTTACAACTGAAAGAGTAGTATTAACAATTGGGAGAGTAGTGAGTGTAGTATGATTTGTCCTTTTATGACCACGATTAGACGCAGTAGCGTTTTTGTTACCCGGGAGGCGTTGAACAAAGTAATGTCCAATAAGATTAACAATTCAAGATTCGAGCGTTCGTCGCCTGTTCCATTAATAAAAAATAGGACCTTCAATTTAAACGTACGTTATAATTACCTAATTAAAAAATTTTATTTTCTAAATTATTTTCTAAAACCACATAACTGGGTATAATTATTGTTTAAAGCAATAATTTTATTTTCTAAATTATTTTCTTTGGAAATACTCCGTATAATTTGCACGGGTATATTTTCTTTGGAAATACTCCGTATAATTTGCATGGGTATATTTTTTTTTTTATGAAATTCACGTAGAAACGTACGAATAATAAAATGTCATGTAGAAACGTACGAATAATAAAGTCGTTGTATTTTGACATTGTCGGTGCAAATTATACGGAGTATAATTTAATTACAATGTATATTGTAATTTGTTAAATAAATTTGCTCTTTGGAAATAATTCTACATATGACAAATATACCCGTGCAAATTATACCCGTGCCCCCCCACTATAATTTTCATAAAAAAAAAATATACGGAGCAGATTGTTGCACCGAGTAGTATCTACATGTCGTCGTTCATGTAGAATTATACCCGTGTCCCCCCTATAATTGCAACAATCTGCTCGACTTAAAATACCCGTGCTCGCCACTATAATTTTCATAAAAATAATTTGTGAAAATTATACGGAGATTGTTGCAATTTCATAAACAATTACATAAAAAAAAATATTTTAAGTCGAGCAGATTGTTGCAAAAAAATTTATGCAACAAATATACCCGTGCCCCCCACTACAATTTTCAGGAAAAAAAAAATATTTTATGTAGAGCAGATTGTTACAATTTCATAAACAATTACATAAAAAATATTTTAAGTCGAGCAGATTCTACATGTCGTCGTTCATGTAGAATTATACCCATGTAATTTCATTAAAAAAAATATACCCGTGCAAATTATACCCGTGCCCCCCACTATAATTTTCCAAAGAGTGTTTTAGTTCCATTAAACAATAATTTTATTTTCTAAATTATTTTCAATTAATAAGAAATAATAATTATTGTTCCATTGATATGGTTTTTATTTACGCAATAGTCGCCTGTTCCATTAATAAGAAATAAGACCTTTAATAAGTTATGTAATTTATATTTTTAAGTTTTAAGCTATGTTATAATTACCTAATTATATAATTTAGGTAGGCTATATTGTATATTTATGTTGTATTTTGGTGCTACTTTTAATAGTTCCTCGACTTTTTCTGTGTCTAAATAAATTTATTAATCGAAAAATTTACCTGGTTTTATAATGTATGCTAAATAACTATGGAGTTTTATGATCAACAGCATGTAATGTTACATGTACCATATTAATTTCTGTTAAATGATGGTAGTTTTTGGAATTGTACCTCTAATTTTTATTTTTGGTCCATATTTTAAATGAAAAATATTTTTGTATGTGTTTTTATTTATTTTTTTTATTGTGAATCTAATTTTCTTTTTAAAAAATTGTAAATGTAAATTTATCATTTGAGTGATGTGTTTGTTTAAGAGAATTGTAATGTAAATATTGAGAAATTAATTGTTAAAGAAAAAGTGTGGGGGGGGGGGGGGGGGGGGGGGGGCCAGTCAAAATGTCAACATACAACCACAGGGTGACATGTGTCCCTGTGGTTGTTGCTTTGTATATATGATTATATTTTTTTCAGATAATTATACTCCGTATTTCTTATGTAAGGAGTAATACATACATTTACTTGCAAACAAATTTGAGAAATAAGACAAAGACAAATTACTTAAAAAAAAAAAAAAAAAAATTATACTACGTATATACGGAGTATAAATTATGTAACGGCTTTTCTATAATGTGCCATTAGGGCACACATTTTAATAGTTAATAATGCACATAATAACAGAGGAATCTTTACTATTATCTATAATTATAAGATTGTTAAGATATCAAATAATTAATTCTTATATATTTTTTCTCTCTTCTTCCTTATTATTTTCTTTTCTACATTTAGACTATGATTTTTTTAACAAATTTAAACTGTACACCATAGAATTTCGAATATTACACCATAAAATCATAATAAAATTATTTTATTCTTTTACTATTCTTATTCAAATACCCTCATATGCGCTAAAATGATTTTTTTTCCCGGAAAAGGGTTTAGGGTAGCTGAATCCGAACCAAAAGACACAAAACATGAAATTAGTGAACCCGTTTGGGAAATTAGTGAACCCGTTTGGGAAATTAGTTAAAAGAATTTTTTTTATTTTACGCAAGTAAAATGGCGGAAATTAAAAAAACTCTACCGATAGAGTTATTTTACAACTCTAGAGGGATCTCTACATAGTTAAATGAAAAATATTTTTGTATGTGTTTTTTTTTATTTTTTTTTATTGTGAATCTAATTTTCTTTTTAAAAAATTGTAAATGTAAATTTATCATTTGAGTGATGTGTTTGTTTAAGAATTGTAATGTAAATATTGAGAAATTAATTGTTAAAGAGAAAGTGGGGGGGCCCAGTCAAAATGTCAACATACAACCACAGGGTGACACGTGTCCCTGTGGTTGTTGCTTTGTATATATGATTCTTGTATCATAAGTTCTGGTCTGAGACGGTCTAATAATTATGTTATTTGAAATTTATGTTTTCCCATTCGACCTAAAGTTTTTGGCAATTGTATAGCTTTCGATGAAGTAACTAATGTTATATTAGCCATATTACTCTAGTTAAGAAATATTACTTAACTCTCAATCAAGCAATCAACTCATCAATATAATTATGTTCACATTGTAATTAGGAAGTAAATAAAAAATCATATATTTGTAATTAGAGATTTTATTCTAGCTAAGATTTATCATGTAGACCTATCAATTTTGAATTAATAAAACCTTTCTTACTCTCCCTTATTCTATCATGGTATCAGAGCTTCGTGCTCTTGATTGAGGGTAACACCTCGGAGTAGATCCTGAGGCCAAACCACCACCCAAAAACCAAATTTTACTTGGCCAAAACCTACATATTTTCTGCTGCCACCACCTCAGAATTGCATCTAACTAAAAACCAAAATTATAGCCAAAAACCCTCCTCGGCACAAACCTAATCACAACCCAAAATATGAGAAATTATCGACTCGAAATTTACTTTTTCGAACCCTTACTATTCTTCATGTACAAGACAAACTCACCTATAATTTTAGTCTTGACAAACCTCAATGACTTTCAGACAAAAATCATACATGTATCTTTACCATTACAACCACTTTTTTTTTTTTTTTTTTTTTTTTTTTTTTTTTTTTAACATAAATAAATCATCTTATTTATCATACACCATAAAATTTTATGGTACACCACCAAAATGGCCATAAAATTAAATTTACTTAAACCAAAACCCTATTAATATAATTTATGTGCAAACACACTCATTTTCGCGTTTACACACCCACCACAAAAATGCCCTTAAAATTCCCACGTTAACACCATCATGTTAACACCACCACCACAACCGTCCTCTACCCACACTACCAACCTAAAACAACCGTTTTTAACGACCCCTAAAACCCTCTTGTTAAAATACAACACAGGTCCCTACGCGCTCTATCTCGATCGTTCATCGTCTGCTCATCAAGATTGGTCTTATCCTTCGGACGTCCATCTTGCGGCCGGGGTATTAGCCATATTACTCTAGTTAAGGAAATATTACTTACCTCTCAATCAAGCAATCAACTCATCAATATAATTGTGTTCACATTGTAATTAGGAAGTAAATAAAAAATCATATCTTTGTAATTAGAGATTTTATTCTAGCTAAGATTTATCATGTAGACCTATATATATGTATCATCTGTTGATATTGTAACCATGCAATTCTGAATTAATAAAACCTTTCTTACTCTCCCTTATTCTATCATGTTACGCCTGCAAGCTGTCGGTTGTCACGGTCGACAAATTTCATCATCAAACGTATTCATGTACGTAGTGTTACATATGATATCGGATTTGTACATACTCCCTTTGTCTCAATCATTTGTTTACACTTTTCACAAATTCTCCTCACAGAAAAGTTAAATTGGAATATAATTATTGGATTTAATTTAGTAGAAAATTCGGTTAGAGAGTATATAATCGATCTTGGCCTCCAACCATCAGCTTAAATTTTTGGTTGAGTTGGTTCCTTTTTGGTTGAGTTGGTTCCTTACATGGTATCAAAGCCTTGTGATAAAAGTTCACGGGTTCGAATCTCACCACCCCTTCCTTTCAAAGTGGATTATTTCGCACTACGTATGGCAGGCCTGTAGTGGACGTGTGAAGGGGCATGTTAGAGAGTATATAATCGATCTAGGGCCTCCAACCATCAGCTTGAGCTTTTGGTTGAGTTGGTTCCTTACAAAATCACAACAATGTACGGATTACGGAGTACTAAACAATACATCATGAACATTCTTCTCGAAATAGATATCAAGGTCATTTGTGTTTCACAAAAGCTGAAAGTCAAATAAAAGCTTTCCGATATATTATTTAAACTAGTGAAAAAGTTTTAAAATCCTTATCACATAAGAGTAATATAAAAATCACTTTAAAAGCATCTCGTGAAACATTGCTTTAGTATATTTTGAGAATAAATAAATGAAATTAAGTGTAATCAGAACATTTATGCTTGAATTATATAATTATGCATGAGTTATATAATTATGCTAAAATGGATGAATGAAAAAAAAAAAAAATACATTAAAAAGGGTAAAAATGAACATGAAAATTTATCAAATGATTAAATTCTTTTTTAAACTTGATGGAATTCAATGTGTTTTTCCACCACAAAGACGTATTGGCGGGAGTTAAAAAAAAAAAGTTAGTTCTAAAGGTGTGAGTTTTGAAAAAAAAAAAAAAAAAAAATTATAAAAGGTGGGAGTTGTGAAAAAATGTGATATAAAAGGTTTGAGTTGATATAAAAAAATCGTAACCTTATTAAAATGAGTTTATAAATTTTGTTGTATGTGGCCATGTGGGGGTGAAATGAGAGGGTGAAGGAGAGAACGAGTGATTATTGACAAAATTTATATTACACTTTTTCTTTTTTTGTGAGGAAAAATAAGAGAACTGTGACAAATGACTGATAACAATGACTGATAAGTAATTTGATGTCTCCCGACGAACAAAACTAAAATTAGATATGTTTGGGAAAAAAATAACCTAAATATATATTTTTTTAACGGATGATCTAAAGACTAAAGGTACATTTGCAATCTAGTAATAGCATTAATTAATAAAAAAAATTACTAAATTGTAGAGTACTTTTTGTACTCCATTTCAAAATTGAATACTTCATCTTTCACCAATTTAGGATTCATTGAAATGCCAAATCATATACTTCGTACAAAGTATTGGGTATTACTTTTGAATTAAAGACAGAGTTTACATTATTATACTGTAGATTATATATCAGAAAAAGAGTTTTATTTTTTCTATCTATCTAATATTATTGTAATGATGTCAAAAGAAGGCAAATATAAAAGTATATTTTTTTTCCCTCACACAACTTAAAAATTTTACCATAAAAGTAAAACTTTTTAGTGTAAAACCTTTTAATTGAAGAAAAAAATTGTTTTAATTTTTAACTTAAGAAGTAAAGGAAGTACAATGTTACAGTTGTGTAGTTGACCAAAGGCGGGAAACTAATCAAACAAACAACTGGAGTACCTTTTTTTACTTGGACCCCAAGCCAATAAAATAATTTCCTAAACACAACCTATAAATTTAAAACCTAATTTCTTTATTTCACCGACTTTTCCTCCACATTCATCAATTTCCCTTTTAATTTTCTTGCAAATTTCTACATTTTTTTGAGTTGAAATCGAAACTAACAACAATGGGTTGTGTTCAAAATCAAAACTTTCCACAGTGGGTTGTTGATATGATCAATGCAGAGTTCTTTACTGGCAAAGGTAACGACACGAATTACCGCTCTCATTTCTGTGTCGATTGTGGGGGTAAGAGTCTGAGGAAGATTGATGTCGAGACTCGACACAAAGGTCACAATGTTTTGCAGGCATTCACTTGTTCTAGGGAGTATGGTTACAACATCAATGATGTGCACAAGATTTCACATTTGTTGGATGTTTCTGCTGTTTGTCCTTATAAAGTGAATAGCGGGTTCGTGTACTTTCCAAAGTCGAGGAAGAAGGGGGATACGAAGAGGAATTCGTCGGCTTTAAGGTGTGTTGTTTGTGAGGCGAATCTGTCGACTATTGCCAAGGCTGGTCGTCATCGTTTCTGCAGCTTTCTTTGTATGCTTCTGTTTGGGGGTTTTGAGTCGTCGAAGATGATGCTGCTGCGTAATGAAGTTTGTCTGTCTGAGAGGAGCGGATTGGAGAACGCTGAAGAGGGGTTTCAGAAACCGGAAGTTTGTTCACGGATCTTAAAGATTAAGATTGGTGTCGGAATTACTAAGGCCGACAATGCTTCTGATGCTCAGAAGAAACATCAGAAAAAGAAGCGGACTTTTGATGAATTTGCAACAGGGCAAAACAATGTGACTGAGAAAGTACAAAATAAAAAGGAGAAACTCGAGAAATTGGTAACAACGGCTATTGAAGACGGGAAGAACACGAGAAAGGGTTTGAGTTTTAGGAAGAGGAGTAGAAAGGGTAAACCTTGCAGAGCGCCTTTTGGAGTTGACGAGAGCGAGTATTAGTTTTATTGAGTGAAATTAACCGTAAATTAGAAGTAGATAGTTTAGGTTTTCGATAAAACCTGTGGAATTGTAAAGCGATTTGGCTGCAATAAGTTCGGCCATAATTAGGGTTTTGTGAAAAGAAACCTATGGAATTGTACATCTTTTGGCTGCAACAAGTTAACTAACTCATAATTATGAGTTTCTAAATTTCTGTTTTCATATAATTTGTCTAGTTTTTCTGTGCACTCATTAGATTTCAACACTTTCAATTGATGTTTTCATATAATTTTCGATGACTGTCTTGGGACAATGTCGTTTAACTGTGGTCGTAAATTGCACGCAATGGCGTTTGACAACGCTTAATATTATCAACGCTTAATATTATTGTAAAACCGTATGTTAATAAACCATGTTTGAACACAGAGAAATGAAATCCAGAAAATATAACATGAATTCAACATACTAAAAATCAAAGAATGAAGAAATCAAGAAAAAGAAAAAGAAAAAGAACAAATGCTAAGAGAATCTCGAAAACAAAAGACCTGTTGCTGTGTCCGTACTGGTGTTATCTGCCCTGTAAGTTAGTTATCTGCGAGAAAGCGGCGACACCGACTTCAGTATGATCACCACTGCCACCTGCATTGTCGCTCACGGGAGCTTCGTTTAACGGAGTCATCAAAATCTCACCTGGGTCGACCTTTAAACTCGCGTCTTGGAGCTGCAACGCATACTCTAAATGCCACAGCACGTCCCCCATCGACGGCCTGTCTACTCCGTACTCAGCCAAACACTTCTCCGCTGCCTCAACGTACTTTTTTAATGATCCCGGGTTGATCATGCTTTTGAGGTTAGGGTCGATAATGTTGTCGAGATTTCCCTTTCGATAGTTTGACATACCCCATTCGGCCAAGTTCACCTGGTCTCGTGACAAGGCGGGGTTAATAGCAGGACGTGCCATGAGAACCTCGAGAAGGACAACACCAAAGGAATAGACGTCTGATTTCTCTGTAAGTTGTTGTCTTCGGAAGTACTCTGGGTCTAGGTACCCGAAACTGCCCTTGACTGCGGTACTCACGTGTGTTTGCTCGATTAGGGAAGCCGCTTTGGAGAGCCCAAAGTCACTCACCTTAGCGACAAAGTTCTCGTCTAAGAGGATGTTTGTTGTTTTGACATCTCGGTGAATGATGCAATGTGCGGCCCCAGTGTGGAGGTAATGTAATCCTCGAGCAGCTCCGATAATGATGTCGAGCCTCTGCTTCCACGTCAGAGGATTTACGAGCTTAGACCCATAGAGGTGCTCGCGAAGAACGCCATTAGACATGTACTCATACACTAGACACATCTCGGCATTCTCATCACAATACCCAATGAGCGAAACGAGATGTCGATGCCTTAGCTGTGAAAGCATCTGAATCTCGGTTTGAAACTCGTTGATCCCTTGTTCAGACTGAGGATTACCTCTTTTAATTGCGACTTTTGTCCCGTCATCTAATTGTCCCATGTAAACCTTCCCAAACCCGCCAACTCCAATCACAGCATTCTCGTCAAAGTTATTACACGCGTCTTGAAGCTCGCTAAAGCTGAAAAACTTGCCAACCCCTTTGTTAGTCGAGTAAAACATGCTACTTTTCCGAGACCCAAAAGTCGTACTAGTACTCGACTTCCTAGAGCTTCTGCTAGAAAGAAAACTAGTGTGGCTAGGATTAAGCGGTAAAAGCCAAGACGAGAAGCTGTTACGCTTTTCCCAGTCCTGAGGACGCTTTTGCCACCGAACAAACATCGTGGACACGAGAACCAAAGCTGCCATGCCCATGACTAGTCCCACCACAGCCAATATCTTCATCGCCTTAGCCTTCGGGGTAGTGCCCATGTAATTCCCATTCACGTCAAACAACCCGCTTAGGCTATTTGCCGAGTTGCTCATTTTGATAACTTCCAACCCATTTAGGATCGCGTTTGGTGTGCCTGACCCATCTTGGGTCGGACCAACTTGGATCACAATTGACCCGTTCGTGATTGTTGTTGAGTTGATCACAAAGTCCCTGTATGTTTTGCGTGTTCATCAACGGTCAATACATTATTTTAAATGTAGTAACTTGTAGATCAATGATATGATCGACTGTACGAGTATGTGATTTTTACCAACCGATTTTTTTTAAATCATCTCTATTTGACTTTAGAACACCAATAAGGCGTCTCGTGACATATTTTCACTGGCAAGTTCTATATCGCGTTAATTTTGAATTAAAAACATTAATGGTCAAACAAAATCAACTTTAAAGTAATGCGAAATAATTTATACCTGTAATAGGCGGTGGCAAGTTCAGAGGTGAGGGTGGACAAGTCGAGACTATTAACGCCCGTAATCCCGTTAACGTACACATTAAAGTACAACTCATTCAAAGCACTGCTGACAATATCACAAAAATGTAGCCTTACTAGGTAGTTAAAGTTAGGGTCTACAGGTAACTTCCATGTAAGGTTGAAGTTTACTTGCACCGTACTAGCGTTGTTCACCGCCATCTCGTCTGCCGTGGCGTACACCCACGGCGGGGCGGTGAACGGGGTGGCACCGTCGTCTGCAAAGTTGACCCGAGTTGGAGAAACAGCGACTGTCTTAGCCCCTTTGGGGAAGCCAGAGAACCCTTCGTCAGGGACCCATGTCCTCCAGAGGGTGTCATTGGATGGCGTGATGAGGGTCCCACCGATGTTGACCCTGTGGGCCACCTCGAACGCGTTGTCCATGATGCCTTGGACATTTCCTGATGGGGGGACGGAGGATGCGGTGTCAGAGACGAGATTGTCGGGTACTGAGACGAGCTCAATTGCGTTGATGAAGGCTACGGAGTTGGTTTTCGGGGTGAATTTGAGTGTGAATGTGGCGGAAGTTACGTTGATTAGGTACTCTTTGAAGATTGGTGCTGCAGGGGACGGGGAAGAGAAGTCGTGTAGGAGGACGACAGTGTCGGTCGAGACACCAAAGACGGCAGTCGAGAGGTTGTAGGTGCCATGGGGGAGAGGGTAGAAGTATAGTCTAAGGAAGTGGAAGCCTAATTGTGTGGTGGGGAACTTGTATGTTGCTATCTTAGGGAAGATTCTAGCTGAGAAAAATAGTTGTGGAGATGTCGGAATTAATATGTTGTTGGTGTCGGTGTTGGTGTCGTTTTGAGGGATTGAATCAACGTTGACTCTAACGTCTTCGATCGTGTTTAGGTAGCTAACAGTTGAGGGGTCGGACTTGAATGTTCGGCCATCAAGAAGCGTGGTGTCGGCTTGTGCACCACACGAGATGAGGAAGTTGTCCTCGGGTTTGTACTTTCGAGGAGCAGGTGAAGCACGGGTGGGGGTCGTAGTCGTGGTGGGAGGAGACGAAGGTGACGGAGCATCATTACCTTGTTTATTCTGGGCAAATATTGTTGGCGCGGAACTAATAAACAAAATAAGAGAAAAAACAACGGTAATGGAGGCTAATCTCGATCGAGGCCTAAAAACATCTCCTCTTTTGATCATGCTGTATTGTTTTTTTTTGTCTTCAGCGTATCATTGCTAGAATAATAACGTCGACAATGGTCGTGATCGTGGTCGTGGTCCTCGGCTTTGCAACAAGAGTAAGGGATAATCTCAGGTGAAGTGCAAAGTAAAGAACAAAACTAGAAGGAGAAATTATTGAGTTTAATGTTTTTACATTTTTTACTTTTGTTTTTGTTTGTTTTTGTTTTTGTTTTTGTTTTTGTTTTTGGGAGATAGAAAGTGTGGATAGAGGTTTGAAAGTGTAGAATTGGGTGATGCTGAAAAAACGGATTTGTGGGGAGCGACTAAGTATAAATTATTGTCACCAAAGACGTTAGACGTGCTTCATTGTATTATCATGTGTCTATTTGTTTGTAAGGTATGTAATGTTTTATGGTCTGACATTTCCCTTTAAAATCTCCGTAATTACAAGGAAGATAATCCTAAAATGAACTCGTAGTTATATAGATATGTCGCTTTTTATTTATAGAAATTTGTGCTCAATAAGTTTTACATTGTAATTATAGGACACAGGCGAAACCATCTCACCCAAAGGCTAATTCAAAGGACTGCAGATCCCTTATTCTTTATAAAACGCACATTATCCCCATATGATCGTGTGGGATCCTTGCAATGACACAATGTTAGTCTTGTGATATTCATTCCTTCTTCGCGGGTTGACTCTTATAGCAATGATATAAGATAAACTCAACTATCGTAAAACGTAAATGAGTTGTGCTTTCTTTTTAGTTTCCTCTTTCTCCCTCTCGCAGTTCGAGTTACCCGGTACTTCTTGCCGTTGCTTCAACTCATTCTCTCCTTAAGGAGTCACCGTATAGAAGCGATATGGCACATCTTTCGTTCTTTCCGAGGGATCCAGTAAATTACATCACAGAATAGAAAATTTTCAAGATGATATTTGAAATCTTAAGTCTATATTAACTTCCATGTCCATTATTGTCCAAATGTCCACCAGCTAATACAATACTCCGTACAATACAATGAAATAAAGCGCGTACATAGTGAGTCAATGACTCAATGTGCATATTGTAAGCAAAACTCCATAATAAGAATATTATTATCATAAATTAAAGATATCTGCGTGTTAATGATTGACCAACAAACCTGCAAATAATTGCATCCCACTAACAGAAGAATATTACGGTGAATTTACGATGAATTATGTTCCATTCTTCAACTGCTTTCTATTTTGTTTGTACCCTATCAATAATTGATTTTGTTTTTCCTTTTTTTTTTTTTTTTTTTTCTCTCTCTTTTATGGATTCAAGCTTGAAATCTTTTCGTCAAATTCGATTAAGCTATAAGCCAATAAGCTATTCACAGTAAAATTCACATGAGCTAAAACATTTAATGGTGCGTTTGGGAACATGAATTTCATTTAAAATGTCGAATTTAGCCTAAATAAGGTTCTTGAGTGGGTATCATTTCAGAAGTTTATAGGTTCTTGTTGTTTTTTTTGGATTTTAGAGTGAGAGAATGAGGAGGGAGAAAGAGTTCATGTTACAGTGAAGGGAGGGAGAACGAATTCAGAAGCGGGGAGGTTCATTAATGACGTGGCTTAATATTAGCCCTTGATTAATCACCTTTCATCCGACGGCCAAAATTGATAGGACGGACTCACTTTAAGACCTAGACTCTGTTGGTAATTTAAGCGTAATTATCGGTTCATTTAGCGTAATTCAGATTTAGTTCATGGATGAGTAAATTTTAGGATTATCGGTTCATTTAGCGTAATTTAAGCGTAATTATCGGTTCATTTAGCGTAATTCAAAAGTATTAAGTATTGGGAAGTACGAAATGTACGCTTATATAATTAGTTATGAATTTACGGTATAGTCTTTCGTGGATGACTATGACGGGATTAAAGTAGACAAATTATTGAAGAGTCATGACTCTTCGGAAGGAAGGTTTCCTTGAGTCACTTGAATTCTATTTAATTAGAATGAAGTAAGAAAATTGAAGAGAAGAGAATACAGGGAAATGAATCTCTGCTTTTCCCCTGCATCATTAAACGTATAACAAAACACACACATAAAATACTTTTGAATACATCTCTGTTTTCTTGTGTCTGAAATCAGAGGATACCGTCTTATCTCAATAGGAAATCCGGTACAACCCTGGCACTGATATAAGGCCGAATTGTTCTATTAGGAAAGCGTAAGTCGATTCGGTATGGTTTATCATTATCAATTTCATTCGTCTGTAGACTGTATACACAATTTCTAACAGACTCACCGACTGCTAACTGTATAGAAATTGAATTAGGTGAGTCCACCTCCTTAAAATGAGTCCGTCCTACCAATGAATATAATAACATGATTTCTTCGTTATTGTAACAACTACTCTTCATTATTGTAACAAGATGTAAAATTAGCTCAATAAAATTAGCTCAATATTGAAAGTATGTTATAATAACAAACATACATGTACGTTATAATAACATAATTTTGGATGTTTTATTATGATAAACATAAAATGTTATTATAACAACTGCGATAGATCTACACCATCGATTTTTAGATCTAACGACTCACATCTGCTAAGTCTCCCCTAATTAGTTAAGTCCCTAAGTCCCAATCTCATCCATAAGATTAAACTCATCAACGGTCATTATCACTCCACCCATTAAATCCCCTATTAATTACATTAGGGTTAAAAAAACTCATATTTTTATTCACAATGTGTGCTGACGTCGATGTTCAAGTTCCCAATCAACCTATTTTTTTCACTCTCATCAATCTTTTTCCTCTCACTCATTTATTTTCTACTTTTCCTCTTCACTTTTCCTACAATTTAATTTTTGATTGTAATCTCCTTATACAACCTATTTTTTTTTAGATTTTATAAATCCTCCCGGCCAAATTTCTCTACAATATGATCTAGGGTTATTGTTGCATATCTTTCAGTTAATTTTTGATTTTATTTTGTCCTTTATTCATTAGTTTTATATGGTTTTCATTTTTTGCTACGAGTTTTTTTGGTTTCATTTGTAATTTCGTTTATTCTCCATTTTTCGAGTTTTGACAGTGTTGTGAATAATATATTTCTATCGGTTTTCAATTACGATGTTTTTTTATTGAATATTTTAAATTTTTAATATTTGTAATTGAATATGTTCGAGTAATGGAGTTTTTGGGTTTCTATTTTATTTTTAAATTTCACTTTAAAATATTTTTTTTTTTCTTTTTGATAGTCCCTTCTTTTTCTTCTTCCATTTTGTTTTCTAAGTTTCCTTTCTTTATTCTTCAGTTTTTTGAATTGTTGTTATTTTAGAGTTTTAATTAGTTATCTTAGTTCAATTTAGTTGAATATACTTATTCAATGTTTTTTTTATTTGATTTCCTGGGTGATTGTTAGAGGTAATTTCCAGCAGATTAAAGTGTTAGTGATGTTGTCCGTAATCTCAAAGTTGTTTGAAAATAACATGATGTTTATTGTAATTACCTTGTAATTACGAAGTAGTTCGAAGTTTCATATTTATACAAGAGAAGTTTCATTTCTATATAATAAGAGTTTCACTTTTATCTGTCAAAAGTTTCACATTTATATGTGTAACGGTTTCATTTTTTTAGATGTGTAACGGTTTCACTCTTTTATAGCAAACATTACTAATTTATATAACAAAACTTACAATTTGTAAATTAAATATTTCATAAATTCCATCAAATTTTACAACTCACATAAAATAGGAGGTCATTTTTATACTTGATTATACAACTTTGCCTAACAGGTTATTATTTTTACAAGTTTCATTTCTTGAACTCTAAAATTACACTTTTATTGACCTGAAGTTATAATTTCGTAAGTATATAATTCGAAATGCGTGCTTCGGGTAGTTATAGTATATAAATAACTGCTCTTAATCAACAACATAACTTTATTCAACTCCATTTGTACATTACATGACTTTATTGAAAAATAATGATTCTGTACAAAAATTAATTCATTCAATTATATTTGTAACTTCAAAGTAAACCTATTCTTAATCATAGCCATCCTCCATATCAACATTCAATTCCTCCATATTCGGTCGACGTTCTACAAAAGGGTTTTGACCAAAAAGGCTACACTTACACTTGGTGTATAGGAGCCTAAACACCAAACAATAAAATTCTGCCATGTGTCAATGTGGGCCCATATAGATGGAATCTTTTTCAAGTGTATTTTGGAACCAAATTTGAATCCATTTAGAATTTGAAATTCAAAAGGAAACATCTCATTTAATGTATACAACTTCCTAGATTTATATTTTTATTTTTTTAATTAAAATTTTGGTTACCCTTATTTATATAACAAGAATTATTTTCTTAAGTTAGGAAAATATTTTGCTGCCAAAATATAACAAATATTTCGAATTTTTCTGCCAAAATTTTTTTTCTCGAAATATTTGTAATTTATTTTTTAATAATTGAAAATGAGTTTTAATAACAATAATAATAATAATTCTTCTCCATCTTTTTCCTCTAATTTACATTGTAAGCACAATCTAACTCCTATTAAACATCTTGTGAAGAAAAATGGTCCCAATAAAGGAAGAAGTTTTATGAGATGCCCTAATTGGAAGGTATAAAAATTTTAATTTTGTCCATATTTTTTATAAATCTTACGTTTTTTTTTTGTAGTAGAAAATTAGAAATTTTGATAAGTTTTATAATTGTTACTCTTTAATTTTTTAATTTTTTTTTTCAATTTCAGTATGACGATTGCGGTTTCTTTAAATGGACGGATGAAGAGAGTGCAATTGGGTCAAGAAAGCACTGCATCGCTTGTTGTGAAAGTGTTGATAATAAAATGGTTGAAGAAAATCTCAAATTGGAGAGGAAAATCGCCAAATTGAAGGTTGAGAAGAAAAAGTTGAAAGAAGAATTTGTTAAATCAATTTTGCGTAATAGTTCATCGCAAAAATTGTTATTTTGTTCTTGGTTTGTCATTGTAATGTTTGTTTTTAATTGTTTAATCATATATTATGGAAAATGTACTTGCTAATGTATGGATGATCTTTTATTAATAAAATTGGTTCCATTGTCTATGTTTAAATTGTATAAACAAAATTTGGTAAAATATTTTATAATTACACGTTGTATGTTTAATTGAACTTAATAAAAATTGATTGTCTTATATTTTTATGTCAAAGAATTGATTTTATTAGTCATACACAACTATGGACAACTTATTGATAATGTTTTAAAGAAAATTTTAACAATATGAGTATGAATTAATTCGTTATCAGTTGGGCTGAAATGAATTTGACTATGTGTTTATTTCAGCCCATTTACATTCGGCCCAAAAAAAAAAAATAGGTTGTTCCATTAAAAAAAAAAAAAAAACACTACACGCACGCTGGGGGAATCGAACTCGGGAGGCCTGGCAACGTAAGCATGGGTGTAGCCATTGAACTACATGTATCAGCACATTACATTTTTTTTTACAACTAGTTTTATTATCAATATAGCTCAAGAGACTATTAGAATTCTACCAACAATAACTTTACTATGGTTAGTTAGTTGTAATGGTTTAAGCATACCCATAGTTAACTAGGGTTAATTTTTGAAGGGAAATTACCCTAGGTTAATTACCCTCGGGGTTGTAGTACCCAACCCTTACCGTCTCGTACTCTCGGACTATGTCTTTCCTCCACCTATTCAAAATATATTTCTCGGGGATAAATTTCACGCCCTCGATCTCAGTGCATCGAATTATGTGGCGACATAAGATACCTCTGAACTCAAACAGTTTGCACGAGCAGGTAAAGTCACCGGTCGCTTTGTCTATAGAAACGTCGTAGCTCTTCCAGTGCTCTGACGGTTTTTTATACTTCGTTGACGCAACGTACTTTGCGAAAGAACCCACTTTCACAACTTGATTGACGTTAGTGCTCATCAACCCAATCGCCTCCTCCCTCACCTCTTTAAACTTCACGTTTGTGTACAGCTTTTGAAATACTTCCTCGATCAACGTCTCGCCTAAGCACCTAAGCGGCCTATCGACACAAAGGAAATTGTTTTGCCTCTCCTCTTCTACCTTAGCCCTTAACGCCCCTTCAAACTGCTGAATAAACCCAAGCAATCCGGTCCGGGAGTTCACATACGACTTAAAGAACCTATTTTGCTGCTCACTTCTTTGCGTAGACGACATACCCGCGCAAAATGTTGACCTCCAATAGCAAGGTACCCAGCTAATCCTAATCTCGAATGACTCTTTCACCCAAGGGTTGTCATGCAAGGCGTACTTATCGACCCATTCTTTCCACGACGCTTCAAACTCATCCACGTCAATAACATCGTGCACGATCCTTTTAAGCTCAATCTCAATCTCACGCCAATTCTTACGTGACCCTAAATTCTTAGCCCCATTTCTCATCATGTGCCAAAGGCACAACCTGTGAGGCGTGTCGGGAAACACGGTCCAAATTGCTTTCGCTATGGCCTTATCTTGGTCGGTTAGAATGACGGAGGGAGCTTTTCCCATACATTCCATCCATCTATCAAACACCCACGCAAATGATTCAGCGTCTTCGTGAGAGATCAAGGCTGCCGCGAGGCAAATAGAATTGCCGTGGTGGTTTACCCCAATAAAAGGTGAAAAAGGCAAGTGGTATCGGTTGCAAAGGAATGTCGTATCGTAGGTAATAACGTCGCCAAACTCCTTACACATAGCTCTACAGTGGGCGTCAGCCCAAAAGACGTTCAACAACTTACCATCTGCGTCCCTTTGGATGGCGTAAAAATAATCTGGGCTGGCCGATTTTTGCTGCAAGAAATACGACTCCAGCTCAGCGGCGTCGCCCTGAATTCTCCCTTTACGACGCTCTAAATTAATGGCATTACGGACATCGCGGCTAGTAAAAGGGAGATTAGCATGACCTCCACCCTCAACCACTAAACTGTTGTAGTTGTTAACAACCGAAATTCCGGCTGCGTCGTTTATCATCAATCGTTCCTTAAAATAATCGCTAATGTAACGAAAACTAACCATAAAACGACTGTTTGAAGGATCAGTTGGATGATTGTGCTCCAAATCGCATTTGGTAATCCTCATCACCGTGTCCCGTTCAAATATTCGACATTCGACATAAGCCGAACAACCGTCGCTGTCATTTTCTCGTGCAACCTTACTGTTACTTCCCTTTTTACATTTTAATCGTAGCCTTTGATACATGTGAAACCTTGGCTCCTTCTCGCCCCCTCGATTTCTCTTAACACCTTTCTGTCTATACTCGTCCTTTATCATATTCGAACTAATGTACCATTCGAAACCGGTTTTGTACGCGTATGAATACAAAAATGCCACCGCATCCTCACCGTCCTTAAAAATCATACCCACTTTGGGTTCACCTGAGGAACCCTCGCCTGCGTTTTCGTTAACCACGGGCGACGTAGGGTTGTTCTCAACAAGTCCAATAAAGCTTCTTTTAAGTTCACCGCCAACTTCGTCATTATTCAATGTTTCGTTGTCCGCCTCCACATTGTCGTCACCGTTATTTGACTCCTCATCGAGGTCAACATCCTTGTCGTTGAGGTCAATTGCGTTCTCAACATTCTCGTTGAGGTCAATTAGATTTTCATTTAGGTCAATACTATTCAAATCCATAGTAAAAAAAAAAAAAAAACTTGATTTAAGAGGTTAATGAATAGAAATTCGTTTATGGTAAACGAGTTAATTAAAATTAACTTTGGAATTAATTTTAATTTCACAATTGAAATTAAGGTTTCTTATTTTTGAGTTGGGGGTTTTTTTTACAGTAAACAAAAAACTGAAGAAGAGAATAAAAATAATGGTCAGTAAAAAATTTTATTTCATTAACTTTTCTTAATTAAAATAATAAAATAAAATTAATGAATTAACATAATTAATGATAATAACAACTTCCAAGATAAAAAAAATTCCCTCCAAAACTCACCTTTTCCCTCCAAATAACTAAGATTCTCCCTCCAAACTTAGATTAGGAATATTCTTCAACTAAGCCAAGTGTCACATTGTGTATAGAACCCCTATACACCAAGTGTACCCGTATCATCTTCCGGTTTTGACTTATCCGATCCACTTGTCGTGGATGTCATTTGTCTGCAATTATTACACATTCGTTTAGGCTTACTTGTAAGTGCAATTGCAAGGAAAAAAATATAGTATAATTAATTTTACATCCTTTCACAAATAGATAAATATAAAAGCAAAATTTTAAAACGCAGGTGATTTCAAGTTATGTGTTTGAAACTCTTATATATAAAATCAGAAACCGCACAATATATATATTTTTTGTAACTATTAAAAAATAAGTCAACCAATATTATTTTACGAAACCTCATACCAAAATTTAAGTCAATTAGTTCTAAAACAACAATACCACCAATATTAACTTAATAAAACTTCACAATCACAATATATACACAAATAAATTTATTCAAATCTTATATCATTGATTAAATCAATTAACAATTACGGAGTAATAGATAACAATTTCATCAGTTAATATTAATGTGATGACTAAACGACTTACCATTTTCGACGGGTACAATCTAGGGATTCAGCCATAGATAACAACCTTGGTAACGAGGACATTATAATCATTTTCAACAAAATCACTTAATAAAAGTTAAGGACGATCTATTTTCGTTGAAAGGAAAAATTGAATAGAGATTCAACATGAAAAAATGGATGAGAATTAAGGAAAAATTCAATCCATATAAGAGTTCATTTAAGTCCTCATATATTACTAAGCCCATAAGTCTCAACTACAACCGTTGGATCACAGAAGAATGGAAGGATAAGATGCATTTAGCAATAATGAGGGCTTGAATTTAAAATAATAATAATAATAATAATAATAATAATAATAATAATAATAATAATAATAATAATAATAAACAACTTTACGGTAAACAAGGGAAAAGTTCTGAAGGTACCCGGATCGGACCTATCTCGACGCCTCATGTGAGCTCGCCTAGAATAGGGCAAGCGCTGTGAGAAAATTTGCTTAAGTGCAAATGTGTGCGAATATTGCTATGGGGGATATCATTGCTCGAAATACTTGAAAATCGTTTTGAAATGCTTTTGGAGTCGCCACCAAATATTTAAAGGAATTTGGAACCTTTTTCACGCGTCTTAAATAATAAGACACGAGTCTTAGAATTCAAGGCGCGTCGATACCTATCCTCCTAAGGTTAATGTGAAACCAGAGTGGATTCGGGGCAAGGTTACTTTTGAAAGTTAATCAAAACATTTTATGAAAAACTGAAATCAAAAGCCTACGTAAAGTAGTCTCTACTAGCTTGAAAACAAGTGCTTAATTTCGATATTTGAGCAGATAAAACGCTACGTACAAGTGCGAATATAACTCGATAAAAATGCAAAGTAATGAATGTGAACCGTTAAGGTCGCAATGTTTTGCTATAGGAAATATACGTAAAATAATTAATTCATTGATTTGAATTAATATAAAACGTTATTTTCCGACTTTTGTCTAATTCTAGTATTTTGAAAACCCTCAGTTTTGCATGTTTAAAAGACTAGTGAAACGGTACAAGTTAATGTCGAATCCGTGTTTTAGTCGTAATTTAATGCATGTATGAGAATTTGCTTAATGTAAAATGTAACGTCGGTTTGCTTTAGTGACAGTGAGTCATTTGTTTATGCAATATTGGCGAGGTTTAGACGGATTAGGAATCCGAATTACTACAACCGTATTACGAATACGGGTTCGTTAAACCAATATTGAGTTGGGTTAGTGTAACCCTTGTCCGAGTCTAAAAAGTCTAGTCCGAAGGTAAAATATTTACCTTAAAACGTAAAGACGTTTTTTAGAACGAAAGCTAAGTGTATTTTTGTGAGTGAAATGGTGTTTTGTGATTTTGTTGTACGTTAATTATGGTATTATTATTGCTCAAATTGTTGTTGCACGTGAATGTTGCATGTATATGTTGCTCAAGTTGTAAAATGGTCTCCTTGTTAGTGTTGTGCGTGTGTTATATTTATAGGGGCAAAGAAAGTGGGCTGGTTTGACAAAGAAAAGAAACAAGCCGCCAAAGTGAACAAACTAGGCCCAAACAAATCGGAAGTAGCAAAATAGAGGGTAAAGTAGTCGTTAGTGGACAAACGACTTGAAAAGTAGTCGTCTGTCCACAGACGATTACTTTGGGTGTGTTCTTCGTGTTTTGGGCTGCTTTTTGGCCTGTGACGTTTTTGGGCTGAAATTTGTCGGGTGTCTTGCTTTTATCCAAGGGATTTTTGTGTGTGTTTTGATGTGTGTCATGCTTTGGTCCAATGGACCAAAGTTTGACGTTTTTGGTTCCGTTTTGTGTTTCGGTTTCGGTTTTTGTCGTGTTTTTCGATTTTGGCTTGAAATAAAATCGTCTTGTTTTGTATTATTTTGTAATATCGTAAAATTTGATTTTACGAAAATGTGACTCGTGAGGTGAGTTGGCCCGTTTCGTGGGCGTATTTTTGTAGTTGCGGGGTGGTTTTGTGAAGTAGTTTTTGTGGGCTGCTTTTTGTGGGTGTTTTTGTGGGCTGTTTTTGAGTGAAATAATCGTGTCGTATTTTAGCTTAAAAAAGGCGACAAAATTAAAAGTTCATTTTACGAAAATGCAAATTTAAATAAACACGTTAAAAACGACTAAAATGTTTTAGACACTTTGTACCGTTTCGTCTATTTATAAAACATGCATAAAAGTCCATTTTCATCATCGGGTTGCTTTAGGGGGGTACGGATACGGGTATCTACAGAGCTCCCCGCTTGATCGAGCTTGGACTAAAGCGCTAGTCAAACTTAAAAAGATAGTATCCGGACCACTACAGTCTCGATACTACCTGGCGGCGCTAAGTATGTGTCTCGGGGAGAGACGAGGACTTAGTGCCGGGAAACGCGGGGAGGGACGGTACATGTTTAAGGACATGACGGTCCTGCATATTTAGGGGCCTGCCAGCCTGCGTGTTGCTTGGATGCTTCTGGGTGGTGCTTTGCTTGTGCTTTTGTGCTAGTGCTCGTGCTACCTGTTGGTGCTTTGCTTGAGGCGTTTGCTGATGTTGAATGATTCCTGGCGGCGTTTTGTAGTCTAGCCGAACTCTGCGTGTTGAATGCTTGCTGCGTGATTGATCTGGTGCTTGTGCTTCAATGTCATTTTCGTAAGAGGCTGTGTGTTTATGTATTTGACTCGTAGAAGAGGCTCAGTGCTTTTGTTGGGCTCGTAGAAGAGGTTTGGGTGTTTTTGTGACTCGTAAAAGAGTGTAGGTGCTTTGTGACTCGTAAAAGAGTGTAAGGTGTTTTGTTTGACTCGTAAAGAGGTTTGATGTTTTGCTTGACTCGTAAAGAGGCTTAGTGTTTTTGTTTGACTCGTAAAGAGGTTTAATGCTTGGCTTGACTCGTAAAAGAGGTTTAGGTGTTTTTGTATGACTCGTAAAAGAGGTTTAGGTGTTTTGTGTGACTCGTAAAGAGTGTAGGTGTTTTTGTGAGACTCGTAAAGAGGTTTGGTGTTTTGCTTGACTCGTAAGGAGGTTTGATGTTTTGCTTGACTCGTAAGAGGCTTGGTGTTCTTGTAGGACTCGTAAAAGAGTGTAAGGTGTTTTTGTGACTCGTGAAGAGGTTTGGTGTTTTTGCTTGACTCGTAAAGAGGTTTGATGTTTTGTTTGACTCGTAAAGAGGCTTAGTGTTTTTGTTTAACTCGTAAAAGAGGTTTAGGTGCTTGGTTGTTTGACTTTTGCGGAAAAAGCAAAAATTGATCCTGATTTTTGTGACTTTTGCGGGAAAAGCAAAAATTGATCCTGATTTTTGTGACTTTTGCGGGAAAAGCAAAAATTGATCCTGATTTTTGTGAATCTGTATATATGGTGTAACCCCCAGTTTGACTTAGGTTTTAGTGTAAAACGTTAGTCAAACTTGCTGTAGCTGCTTTTGATTTTAGCCCCCAGTTTGACTTAGGTTTTAGAGTAAACCGTTAGTCAAACTCGTTGTGGCTGCTTTTGATTTTAGCCCCCAGTTTGACTTAGGTTTTAGAGTAAACCGTTAGTCAAACTTGTTGTAGCTGCTTTTGATTTTAGCCCCCAGTTTGACTTAGGTTTTAGAGTAAACCGTTAGTCAAACTTGTTGTAGCTGCTTTTGATTTTAGCCCCCAGTTTGACTTAGGTTTCAGAGTAAACCGTTAGTCAAACTTGTTGTAGCTGCTTTTGATTTTAGCCCCCAGTTTGACTTAGGTTTTAGCGTAAAACGTTAGTCAAACTTGTTATAGCTGTTTTTTATTTTAGCCCCCAGTTTGACTTAGGTTTTAGCGTAAACCGTTGGTCAAACTTGATTTTAGCCCCCAGCGAGCTGATCTTTCGCTTTGTGGGTGGCGGCCGAGGTGCGGGCTGAGACGGAGGCCAGGTGATTACCGGGCCCACCCTGACACGTTGCGTGAGGAGCTGCGTCGTATGATTTTGATGAACACAGTACAGGAAATGTCTTGTGTTAGCGTCTTTGCATGGATGCCGTTAGGTGATTGTGGGCGTTGGCTGACCCTGCTCGCGGCTGTGTCTTGAAACCTGCAATGTATTGTTAGTTGTGCGAGGATATGGATCTCGATTGAGATCAAGTACCTCGAAATGCGTGAAAATGCGGTTTTAAGAAAATGCATCGTGTTTTATGTGAAAACATGTGTAAAACCTGTTTTGACAAAATGATGTATGGAGTTTGCAAAAAGTGTTTTGATGAAAATGCAATGTAAAAATCGTGCTTTTTGAAATATGAGTTGCGAAATGCGAGAATTGCAATTTGCGTAAAGCTGAAAGTGTGTTTGAGGGTGTCGTTTTTTTTTTTGAATGTGAAAAACAAAAAAAAAGACGTAAAGCAGGGGTGTAAAACGGGGTGATGTGATACACGGCTGCGTTCTTTTGAGTAGGGGGAGGTGTTTTTAGTGTAAAAAGGGGTGTAACTGCCGTAGTGGCGAGGGTTTGCGGTCGGGCGGCGCGTTGCCTGAGAGGGTGGTGTTTTGGGTGTCGTAAAATTGTCGCCTCCTCCTGTGATCCGTGGTCCATGGAATGGCAGGGATGTCGAGATTAGCACGTGCAGCTGATGGCGTCGAAGGAACCTCGTTGTAGTTCGTCGTCGACTCTAAACATTGGTGGCATTGTAGCTTGCTTCGTTATTCCTAAGACCTAAGAGGACATTAGGGGTCGTAGTTTTGTCTTTTGCCCTAGAGACGGAAAATCCAAAACGTAACTAGTTTTGACAATCGTTAATGAAATGAACGTTTTCGTTTACGTTTGCCTCGTTTGCTGTTTTGTAAAAAGAGTTGTATCCTCGACTTTTTTAAGTTTTGGATCATGATCTTGCGTTTGTGTTGACTGTGTCTTCGACCTTTTTAAGTTTCAGACGTGTCATTTTTGCGTTGACTGTGCCCTCGACCTTTTTAAACTTTGGGCGCGTCGTTTTTGTGTTGAATATTGGTCGCGCTTTTTGCAAAGCTGCCTACGTATCCACGTGAGTAGAATCAGACCGGCGTAGTTCAGAGTTACATTTTGTGTTGAATGTGCACGTTTAGGGGCATGCCGGCCCAGGAATTTATTTTTGATTTTTGTACAGGAGTGCACGTTTAAGGGCATGCCGACCCCTGAAATGCTTTTTTTTTTTTTTTTTTTTGATTTTTGTGGAGAATGTGCACGTTTAAAGGCATGCCGGCCCATGAAGTGTGTTTGGAAGTGCATGTTTAGGGGCATGCCGGCCCTGGGATTTGTTTTTGTTTGTTTTTTTTTTGTACAGGGAGTGCACGTTTAAGGGCATGCCGGCCCATGAGTTGTGTTTGTAAAAGGGGTGCACGTTTAAGGACATGCCGGTCCATGAAATGTTTTGTAGAAGGTGCACGTTTAAGGGCATGCCGGCCCGTGAAATGCTTTTTTGTGAGGGATGCACGTTTAAGGGCATGCCGGCCCGTGAAATGTATTGATTTTTGTAAAGAGAGTGCACGTTTAAGGGCATGCCGGCCCGTGAAATTGTGTTTGTACACGTTTAAGGACATGTCGGTCCGTAGAATTGCGATTTTTAACATTTTGTCTGTTTGCATCTTATAAATACATTGCAGAATGTTTCGTGGGTGTTGGTTGTTTTGTAGTTAGGCATGGTTTGATATCAGGGTTTTGTATGTTCAGCCCCCAGTGTGGTTGGAAGCATGAGTATATGCGGGTTTGCTGTGCTGTTTTGCGCCAAAGGGCAGTATCTGGGTGTGTGGGGGTTTGTTTATCTGGGATGAAAGGTCAGGTAGTGTTTCTGTGGATCCTTGTTGGTCGTAGACATGTGCTTTGTATGCTTTAGTAGTGACTTTGAAGCCTTGAGAAAGGGGTGCGTGGTCGTCTTTTGTGTTTAATAGGAGTATTCCTGTATTATGATCGTGGTGGTTGGACACCTGACTGATTATGGAGTCCTTAGTGATTGTGCTTTCTGCGGTGTTTTTGACGAGAGCGTCGGTGTTTCTTGGATATGCTTTGTTTGGGTTGTGGCAGTCAGTGTATACTGGACCTTTGCCCTTTTTTTTTTGTGGCTGGGATTGTGTTTGATGTCCAGTTAGCATTTTTGTTGGCTTGGACGAGGTGTTGTGACTTTTTGTTTGATGGGCTTGATGCCCTGCTTTTGTTGTTGCGGGGTGTTTGGTCAGAGACGGATATGTCTTTGTGAGACCAGATGTGGGTGCCGTTGATTTTTGTAAGTAGCTTGGAGGCTGCATATTTTGTCTGTGCATGGGGAAGGCCACAGTGGTAGTTTTCTGGGTTCCTGAGGGGTTTTGGCTTTGGTGGTGGTTGTGTGTTCAGGGACGGAAGGTTGCTTGGGTCTGGAAACAGTGCCTGCAATGTATTCATATGATGCAATGTTGTTTTGTTTAATGTTATCGCAAATGTTATAATGTGCGAAAGTGCAAACGTTAGAATGTGCAAAAGAGAATGTGCAAAAGTAAAGAGGCAAAACGAGGCAAAGTGTAACCGAAAACATTCTTGTCATTAATGTTGTTAAAAAACAGTTACATTTGAAAATTGCTCAGACTATAGAGCATAGGACAACCCTACAACCTCTAAAATCCTAAACTAGGTCTACTATTTAGGAATGTAATTGCGCGTCCTGGTTGGCTTAGAAGACCTGGCGTCATGATGACGTAGGACCCTAAACCTTAGGCGTAGATGCTTGATTTGAAACCACCTGCGTCATTGGTGGATTCGTCGATGCTTTCTCAAGTGTAGGAGGGTTGCTCGGAAGTTCGAGGCTTTGACGGTGATGATTTCGTTGTCCAGAGGTAGTTTAACCTTCTGATGCAGAGTTGACGAAACAGCCCTGGTTGCGTGAATCCAGGGCCTGCCCAGCAACATGTTGTATGTTGGAGGAATGTCCATGATCTGAAATTCAGTTTTCGTCACGACCTGTTCTGTCCTGACGGATAGTGAAATGATGCCTTTTATACTACGGAGTGTCTGCGAGTCATTATCTTTGCCACGTTAATACGAGCAGGAGTGAAGTCGTCTTCGTCCAATCCCAGTTTAGTGGCGGTCTCAAGAGGCAGGACATTGACTGAAGAACCGTTATCGACGAGGGTAACGGGTAGTGTCAAGTCACGGCAATCTACGGTTATGTGGAGTGCCATATTGTGCGTAGCTCCAAAGGGCGGCAGGTCCGCGTTGGAAAAAGTTATAGCACCCGGTAGCCAGTCCCGGATGATGTGGCTAACAAATTGCGCCGGGGGCATCTTTCTTGCCACCGGAGTGACCTGTAGGATTCGACGAAGGGCCTTGCGATGCCTCGGTGAATCCTGCAGGAGTTGCCAAGCTGAAGTGCTTGATTTTGTTTTTAGAAGTTGCTTTGGCAGCGTATCCTCGGCGCCAGGCCAGGTTGAGGAAACAGGTGGAGCAGCCTCGTCCACGAGTATGCCCTTGTCCTTGTTGTTGTTTGTGAGCCTGGACGGGAACCCTGGCGGTTCTAACGGAGCTTGGTACATATGTGGGAGGTATGAAACCTCGTCGTCGCTGTCGGACCACCTGATGGGATGTAGATAAGGGACCCGTACGAAGACCCCTTTCTCGTCCGCGTGCCTTGCTTTTGTTTTTGTTTTTGTCTTGTGAGTGTACTTAGTGCTGTCGTTGCAGTCGTTGGTATCGCTGTTAACGACATTGACCTCATGGTTGTTTGTGGTAACCGGATGAGAACACTCGAGAATGGGAAATGTTCCCACAAAGATAGTGCTATCACGGAGTGTGCTATGCTGGTGTGATGGTTTAGGAGCCGCGTTTGGCTTTTCGATCGTCTTGTTGTCGATCATGTCTTGGATTGCATTCTTGAGGCAGGCGATCACCGGTGTCATGCCCATTAACCCTGTGGAATTCACAGTAGGCGTTTTGGTTCCATGACTTTGTTTTCTTGTGCTTAGGTGGTATGTTGGTGGGGCCAGGAAGCCGCAGAATGTTCCTCTTCAGGAGCTTTTTCAATGCCTTGGAGTAAGGCATGTAGAGGGGGTCAAAGCGTCGTTGTTGTTCCGACGAGGATGGCCCGACAGATTTTGACCTGGGTGTAGCAAGCGTAGGCTGTGTTATGAACACAGGCGATGCCGCTAGTGCATCGAGTTAGCGATCTTTGGTCGGGCTTAGTTTTTGCAGCGGTTCGGGATGTGCTGCCTTTGTGACCACGACCTGTAGCTTTGGCCGGCTTGTGTTGGCGAATTTTGTCTTCTAGGAATTGGATTCCTTTAGCATGTTGAGCAGACTCTTTGGCGAAGAGTCTAGCGTTCTTCTCGGCCTCGAACTTTTGCATAACGGCCAAAAGTTCAAGCTGAGACGTGAGATTGGTGATCTTGTCGTTGAGCAGCTGGATGTGTTCGGCGGTCACGAGTGATTGCGGGTGCGAGGGAGGGGCGACTTCGTTGGTTGGGAGGTTGAAATGGGGATCCATGTTTCTTCTGCGAGCCGTGTATCCGGGGCTTTAAGTGGGTAAACCTGCAAAGCATTAGACTTTAGTGACCCGAAAATGAAAGAAAAGACTCAATCTCGCATTTGCAACCCAAATAAAGTGTATAAAGAAATGTGCAGGACTCGACTCGTGTTTTTTAGCTGAAAAGACACGGGAGGCTTATGAGGTAGGGATATGTTAACATATCTCTAGTCTCGATGTAAAAAAGTTTTGTATGATCACATCTGATTAGCCCAGGTTAGCAGTATGTCGCTAAGGGGCTTATCGTTAGATTGTGATATGAAAAAGGAGTCAAAACGAAATAGCGATAGGCTACTCGAGTTGAGGATGTTAAAACGAGTAAAAAGCAAATATTGCTTGCCTTTTACGTGCACGTGTGCTATAGAAAAAGTCGAATCAAAATGACGATAAGCCAGCTGATTTGACATGTAAAATGACGGGTTCGTGTTTGAACGATCCCGTGTTTTGTTTTTGAAAAGATGTTTGTTTGGATCGAGATGACTAGAAAGTCATTCGGCCCGAAGTGTTTCAGATGCATAGTGTAAAAGTAATTGTTTTGATTAAAATACCCGAAATGAATTGACATTTTGAGGTTTTGCTTTGTGAAATGCTTTGCGATAAATGAATTATGACGATACGTCAGTCGTATAACTCATTTATGTTTTGTAAAGGATCGGAAATGTAGTGATTATTTCTGATCGAGTTTGAATGTCGCGGCGTCTTTGTTTATGCAGTTCGTTTGACGATAGGTCAATAAACCTGACGTTAGTGTTTTTTTTTTGAAAGCATGACTTTTCAGAAATGTTTGAAAATGTATTTTGAAAAGACGTCTACGAATGCATATGCTTTGAAAATGTTTGGTATGATTTTGTTTTGAAAGACGACTATAGTGAGGGTACTATAGCTTCGCATTTGTACGTATAGACACGGGGTTTTTGGCTTTTAGGGTAAGGTTCCCTTCGGTCATTCCCGCAACGTTTGTGTAGGGTTATCCGCAAGATCACACACGTCAAAGTGTGGATTCAATACGGGTCCTAGAGCGTCCAAGTTTGACTGTTACGATCGTTTGTACGGATGCCGTACTTGTAATCGTGAAGGGGTGAGAACTCGATTTGTCCAGAATAGTCTCGCTTATGAAGGGAGCGCTATTCGGGGTCGATTCTCGAGGGGTGCATGGCTCGTAAATCCCGGAGGATTTGACTCGAACGTTAAATTGCTCAAACATCGAAAGCGTAATTGTTTTCAAATTTTCAAGCTTTGCCTCTTGCGTTTTTAAAATGAAAAGAAAAAGTTTATTTTCTTTAAAAATAAAAAACGTGCTCGTCCCCAGCGGAGTCGCCAACTGAAGGTACCCGGATCGGACCTATCTCGACGCCTCGCGCGGGCTCGCCCGAATAGGGGCAAGGCGCTACGCGAGAAAATTTGCTTAAGTGCAAATGTGTGCGTAAATTGCTATGGGGGATATCATTGCTCGAAATACTTGAAAATCGTTTTGAAATGCTTTTGGAGTCGCCACCAAATATTTAAAGGAATTTGGAACCTTTTTCACGCGTCTTAAATAATAAGACACGAGTCTTAGAATTCAAGGCGCGTCGATACCTATCCTCCTAAGGTTAATGTGAAACCAGAGTGGATTCGGGGCAAGGTTACTTTTGAAAGTTAATCAAAACATTTTATGAAAAACTGAAATCAAAAGCCTACGTAAAGTAGTCTCTACTAGCTTGAAAACAAGTGCTTAATTTCGATATTTGAGCAGATAAAACGCTACGTACAAGTGCGAATATAACTCGATAAAAATGCAAAGTAATGAATGTGAACCGTTAAGGTCGCAATGTTTTGCTATAGGAAATATACGTAAAATAATTAATTCATTGATTTGAATTAATATAAAACGTTATTTTCCGACTTTTGTCTAATTCTAGTATTTTGAAAACCCTCAGTTTTGCATGTTTAAAAGACTAGTGAAACGGTACAAGTTAATGTCGAATCCGTGTTTTAGTCGTAATTTAATGCATGTATGAGAATTTGCTTAATGTAAAATGTAACGTCGGTTTGCTTTAGTGACAGTGAGTCATTTGTTTATGCAATATTGGCGAGGTTTAGACGGATTAGGAACCCGAATTACTACAACCGTATTACGAATACGGGTTCGTTAAACCAATATTGAGTTGGGTTAGTGTAACCCTTGTCCGAGTCTAAAAAGTCTAGTCCGAAGGTAAAATATTTACCTTAAAACGTAAAGACGTTTTTTAGAACGAAAGCTAAGTGTATTTTTGTGAGTGAAATGGTGTTTTGTGATTTTGTTGTACGTTAATTATGGTATTATTATTGCTCAAATTGTTGTTGCACGTGAATGTTGCATGTATATGTTGCTCAAGTTGTAAAATGGTCTCCTTGTTAGTGTTGTGCGTGTGTTATATTTATAGGGGCAAAGAAAGTGGGCTGGTTTGACAAAGAAAAGAAACAAGCCGCCAAAGTGAACAAACTAGGCCCAAACAAATCGGAAGTAGCAAAATAGAGGGTAAAGTAGTCGTTAGTGGACAAACGACTTGAAAAGTAGTCGTCTGTCCACAGACGATTACTTTGGGTGTGTTCTTCGTGTTTTGGGCTGCTTTTTGGCCTGTGACGTTTTTGGGCTGAAATTTGTCGGGTGTCTTGCTTTTATCCAAGGGATTTTTGTGTGTGTTTTGATGTGTGTCATGCTTTGGTCCAATGGACCAAAGTTTGACGTTTTTGGTTCCGTTTTGTGTTTCGGTTTCGGTTTTTGTCGTGTTTTTCGATTTTGGCTTGAAATAAAATCGTCTTGTTTTGTATTATTTTGTAATATCGTAAAATTTGATTTTACGAAAATGTGACTCGTGAGGTGAGTTGGCCCGTTTCGAGTGCGTATTTTTGTAGTTGCGGGTTGGTTTTTGTGAGGCCGTTTTTGTGGGCTGCTTTTTGTGGGTGTTTTTGTGGGCTGTTTTTGAGTGAAATAATCGTGTCGTATTTTAGCTTAAAAAAGGCGACAAAATTAAAAGTTCATTTTACGAAAATGCAAATTTAAATAAACACGTTAAAAACGACTAAAATGTTTTAGACACTTTGTACCGTTTCGTCTATTTATAAAACATGCATAAAAGTCCATTTTCATCATCGGGTTGCTTTAGGGGGGTACGGATACGGGTATCTACAAGTTCACATTATCTAGGCTGATTATTAGGCCCTCTTTAATGACGTCCCACCAACTCACCCAAATACATTGAAGTCCTTCATTTTGTTAAACTGATTTTTCTTCCATTCATACTGTTCACATTTACTCATTTCATTGTTCATCCATCATTTTTATCATTCATTTCTTTTCTTCAGTTATATTTTTGAGAGAAGTTTTTTTATCATTCATTCACCACTTTGGATCGTACGCAACAATTCGAATTTCACAAACAAACATAACCCAAGTTCTTTTGAGATAAGTTTTTTAATTTCATCAAAATCTATTTTAAAAATGAATTACAAACTCCTTTATATAGAAAAACCTAAACTAAAATTACTAGATTCATTGTTTAGGTTCAATGAATCTTAAAATAAATACCACTGGATTCAATGTCTATGTTCAATAATTTTTAAATTAAATACGACTAAATTCATCGTCTTGATTCGATGAATCTTAAACTAAATATAATTAAATTTATTGTCCAACTTCAATTAATTATTTCAAATTAAATATGACAAATAATACTTGTGTAAGACGGGACTTACAATAAAGTTATTGTAAGTCCTCTCACACAAGGGTAGTTTTTAGTTAGTTTTTTTTTGGTTTTTTTTTATTTCTTTTCTTTTCTTGCTTGTGACTCACACTAATTTAGTGTGAGTCAAGTCTTACACAAGAACTACTCATTAAATATATAGATTGTTAATAAAAATTTCATATTGATTTATCAAATATTAATGAAAATAAATGCTAAAAGTTATTATTATTATTATTATTATTATTAGTATTATTATTATTATTATTATTATTATTATTATTATTATTATTATTATTATTATTATTATTATTATTATTATTATTATTATTACTATTATTACTATTTCATATTATTTAAAAAAAAAATCAGAAAAATTCAGATAATTTCAGTTAACTTCAGACAACTTAAAACAAATTCAGATTAATTCATAAAACTTCAAATAACTTCAAAAAACTTAAGATTGATTCAGAAAACTTCAGACGAAGAGAATAGACCCTAAATTAATAAATAAAATTAAAAAAAAAAAACACAACAAAATTCATGTGATTATGGTCAACAAGCTCTATAAATAGAGTCATGTATTGTAACCTTAATATCACCACAAAAAATCCCAAGCAATTCATATTATCACTACACTTAATACTCTAAAATTTTATTTGTGAAAATGTCTTCTTCTCTTTTAACCCTCGACACACTGAAAATTCATGGGATTTGGGAGCATTGTTTCCAGGTTTCAACCAGCATTTTGATTTAGCAGCATCTTCTTATGAGACTACTAGTATAAAAACGTATACAAGTGATGACTAGAAAAATAAATAAACATTAGTTAGTTTTCTACTAATAAACTCCCTCCATTTTTTCCATTTAGCCTCATATACCATAAATAGAAATTTTTTCCAATTAGCCACATTTCCGTTTTTGGTAACATTTTCACTTTCATAGCCCACTTTTTCTGACACAAACCCAATTTTTCCCACTCACAATCAATTTATTTTTTGTAATTAAATTATTCTAATTTTCCTTCACTCTAATCCACTTTTTTTTTTTGTAATTAAAAAATAGTGAAAAACTAAGGGGGGGCTAAATAGAAAGAAGGAAGGGAGTATTTGATTTCGTATCACCGTCGGTGACAATAGTTATATTATATTATTATAAGTACTCTCATAAGGAGTAAACCTATTATGTTGATGATTATATAATTATTTTTTATTATGTGTTTGGATAACAAAGTGAGAAAGGTAAGGGAACGAAAATGAGGGGAAATAAAGGGTAATTAAGGGATTAGATTGAGAATAAAGTCAAGTATTGGTGTTCGGATATCATTCCCTCCAGATCTTACCTATTTAGAGGAGATATGTTTTTTTTTTTTTTTTAAAGGAATATTTAGGGGAGATTTGATTATGCTTAGAGGCCAGATTTTATATGAATCCTTTTCAATCTCTTCTCTTCAATTCTTCCTTTTATTGAATCAGTAATTAAATTACAGTGATCATGTTAGTTGACAAACAAAAGTATACTAACAACTGTAGCAAGTTTCAGAAAATTCAAATTAGAAGTCGTAATTTAAGGAAGAAAATTTGTGAAACTTCAATTTACAAATCAGTCATTTATCAAATCATCAACTTAGACTACAAAATCTATTAACTAATTTAATTTTAATGCATGTTAATTAGTGGTAATAATATTATTGAATCAATAATTATATCACGTAATTGATTTATTGCAGGCAAAGGATGCGGAAAATGCTTCAGCCCCAATATAATGTTTCAAAGTTACCCACCTACATCAATCATGATGTAGATGTTTTATCTTCCTATGTTTAATCCTTTTTTCTTATCTTAGTAATTTTATGGTTCGTTTTTCGTCTTTTAAGTTGCACAATGTTGGTTGATTGTGATTTGTAATAAAATTTAAAAGTCATTGTGTCGTAATTAAATTTGTATATTTTCCTTTTTTTAATTGTCGAAAACAAAATCATGATGATGTCAATCTTCTATAAACGCCGTTAAGCAAAAGATGGCTTATCGATGGTCTATAAACGCCGTTTAGCATAAGAATAATAAGATCACAAGGACTAAACTATAAATAAATTATAGGGAAATTTAACGGGAATAAACCAACCTATTGTTGGTATTCTATTAATAAATCAACCTTTGAATAATCCCAAAATAAACTTACCTATTTACAACTTCTTCAACTATTGCACCAAATAACCGGGTACCTGCTCAACCGGTAAAATTGTAAATGAAAATCATTAATTAGTTAATCTAATTGCATATCAATTATCAAATAGGATTTCTTCTCCATGAGTTAGGCTACCTCCATTTTTGAGCTCTCTTCTCGACAATTACCGTAGGCAACCTTAAGCACCGGAGCCGGACACGTCACCCACTGCCGGAGTTAGGACTGAAATCCCCAAATCTCAAAATTAGGGTTTATATTTGTTCAGAAAACAAAACAAAAATGGTGTATATGATTCTGAAATTGAAATTGATAGAAAATTGGTGATTTGAGAGTGTTGCAGCAAGGAGTAACGACAAAGGCGGAGGCATCAACGTGTGGTGGACAGCAGCAGTTGAGGCACGAGAGTAGAGGGAGGTGGTGTTTGACGGTGATGGTGGAGGGTAGTCAGCACGTACGCATGAGGCAGGCTGTGGTGGTGGACGGTAGCAGCAAAATTGGTTGAAGTAGGGGGAGTGAGGCGGGTGGCACGTAGTCGTGGTCGTGGTGGCCACCGCCCATTGGTGAGCCACTTGATTTAGTCAGAGGCAGAGTAAGTGGGTGGTGACATTGGAGTTCGGATTCAATTGCAAGTAGAAGAACTTTTGAGATGGATAAAAATGGTGGTTCTCATTTTAAGAGAAGTAAGGAGATGACCTGTAAAGGAGGTCATTAATAGGTTAAAGTTGGGGTAAGTCTATTTGCAGAAGGTTGTTGTTATAGTTTGGTTTATTACGAGATTATTTAAAGGTTGGTTTATTAATGGAAGATCAATAATAGGTTGGTTTATTCTCATAAAATTTCCCTAAATTATATAATCACAATCGGGGATCACGTGATTTTTTTTGTTTTTTCAAAATTGACTTACAAAACGAAATTTTTAGTTGAAAAAACCATGTTCAATTCAAAATTTCGCTACAAATTACGTACATGATATAACGAATTTACGCTTAACGAAATATTATCGTTGCCAACATTGTCACCGATATGGTCATCAAAAATTGACATCAAGTTAGCAAATGTCACAACATTAACAATAATAAAGTTAGGGGCATTTTCGTAAAAAGTGAGGTGATGTCTCGTTTATTTGCAGCGATGTTAGTACTCCCCTATTTTTTCATCATCCGTATCCTACCCCTATGCTTTTAATTATTTTTTCATTCATCCGTGTATCTATACTCAGGATAAAAGGATTAAATGAATATGCGTATAATATTTTTCACTCATTTGATTCAGGGTGATCCATATTCGCAGGCTAACGGTGGCATTGCCATATCTAGACTTTTGCAATTTGGATTCTCTCCATTATCTCTTCTCTCTATTTCCTTTGGACGATATAAATTAAATTCTAAAACGATTTAATGGTTACAATTTTATGAAATTGAGGATAATCCGATAAAAATAGGATTAATTGAATATAACCCTCTTTTATAACATGTTTTTCAAAATAACTCCCTTATATGTTATTTTTATAACATAACCTCTTTGAAGACATTTTTGTTTCTAAATCACCTCCAAAATCGAAATATGCTACTTAAAATTGGAATATTCACCCCCTTAAATAGGAATTTCTCAAAAGGTGCCGACATATTTATTTGTTTTTGGTTAAATGTGAGCATTTCATTAATTCCGATCAAAAGATTACATCGTTGAAGTACACTTTAATCATCATACAAACTACAAACACACATCAGCTACACCATTGTTCAAACAAACGGATCCCTTCAATCTGCCCTCGTAGCCATTCCTCCTTTATAACCCAAATTCTCCTCTTCACCTGCTGCTTAATCCTCGACACCAGAACCTCTGGCCGAGTCAATACTAGTTCCAAGCGACATCTATTTCTCTCCTCCCATATGCAATATTCGGTAGCCAACAAAACCATGTTACAGACGCGTACCTTCTGAATAACGCTTCCATGTCCAAGCATTGAAAGCCCCTGTTGAATCCCCGCCATTACTAACCTGCTGTAATCACATTGAAAAAAGAGGTGTTCATGCGTTTCATCTTGCTGTTCACAGAGCACACATAGGCTAGAACTACATACTCCAATTCGACAGAGATGATCCCGAGTATTAAGAGACCTATGTTTGATTAGCCAACCAATGAAAGCATGCTTCGGTATGTTCCAGTGATCCCAGATTTCCTTACACCAACGTACCTTAGGTAGCTCACCTCGCAACCATCGATAACCCGACTGAACAGAGTACCCTTTAGGACAGGACAGCCATATCCCATCAACATATCCATTCTTCATCCTCTCCTTAACCCTACAAATATTTCTCTAGTTCCAATTAGCATCCTGCACAGGAGTGTAATCAAACCAGTTCTCACCTTTCAGATACACATGGTCTATCCAAAGAACCCACAATCGATCAGCTTTCGTATGAATCCAGTCCACTAGCTTCCCCACCATAGCCATATTCCAAACACCTGCCAACTTCACATTCAAACCTCCTTCATCCTTCCTGCTGCACACTTTGTCCCATGCCACAAGAGGCACTCGATAGTATTCTGTGCCTCCATCCCATAGGAAATTTCTACAGATTGCCACAATACGATGGATAACAGCCTGCGGAATCAGAAAAATAGAAGCCCAATAACAATGTACTGTATTCAATACAGCATTAATAAGTGACAGCCTTCCTGCATAACTCAACTTCCTAGCTCCTATACTCCGTACTCGTGCAACCACTTTTTCAACAAGAATTCGACAATCTGCTCTTGTAAGACATCCAGGCTGAATAGGGATGCCTAGATAACGAAAAGGGAGTTCCCCTTCTGTGAAACCTGATACTTGCAAAATCTCAGCTTGGATAATCTCATTCACACCACCAAAAACGATTTCAGTTTTGCTAGTCGCACAGAGCCCTGACGCACCAGAAAATGTAGAAAACGCTCTCAACAGTAACATCATAGATGGCACATCACCTTTGGAAAACATTAAAAGGTCGTCAGCAAACAAAAGATGAGTCAATTTCAGACCCTTGCAAAGAGGATGGAATCGAAAAGGCCATTTCTGCACTGCATACTCCAGAATTCTTGAAAGATATTCCATGCACAACGTAAACAACAAGGGGGATAAAGGATCCCCTTGTCGAATCCCTCTCTTCCCTTTAAAAACCAAAGATCATCCCATTTAAGTTCAAAGAGTAGGAAGGAGATGTAACACAAGTCATTATTAGTTCCTTGAAAGGAGACGGTATCAACAAAGCTTCCAGCATTCCTTCAATAAAGCTCCATTCGATAGAGTCATAGGCTTTTTGAAGATCCATCTTAATCATACATCTGGGGCTGACTTTCTCTCTATGATATAGCCTCACCAAATCTTGACATATCAATATATTCTCAAGAATACTCCGCCCTTGGATGAAAGCACCCTGGTTCCTACTGATTATATCAGGGAGAACCAGTGCTAATCTATTACACATAAGCTTCGAAATAGTCTTGTAAATCACATTGCAACAAGCAATGGGCCTAAAATGCTTCACATTAGTCGGTCTATCAATCTTGGGAATAAGAGTGATTGTAGTAGCATTTAACTGCTCCAAAAGTCGACCAGATTCAAACACATTGATAATTGCAGCACAAACATCATCTCCAACAATACTCCAAGCGTCTTTGAAGAATTGACTAGTATAGCCATCAGGGCCCGGAGATTTATCCTTAGGGATACTAAATAAACAATGTCTAACCTCCTCCTTAGTAACAGGCTTAAGAAGGATGCTAGCATGTTCTTGAGTGCAACATTTACCCCTCTGAACAATTCTCATATCCACTGGAGTAGCAGACTTCATGGAGCCCAATAAACTCTGATAGAAGTCCAAAAAGCACACTGAATATCCTCCCCCGTACTCTTCAGGTGACCATATTGATCCTCTATTTGTAGCACTTTGTTCTGATAAATCCTCTTTTTGATAACATTATGAAAATAGGCAGAATTAGTATCTCCTTCTTTATCCCATTGGATTTTAGCTTTCTGAGCTAGGAAGCTATCCCTATCCTGAACATATTTTAGACGTTGGTAGTTGTAACTTGGAATGAGCATACCCTATAATGTCTTTAATTGTCATTTTTAAGTAAGAAAATTCGATGTTGGGGGTGATTTTTAAGAAAATAAAAAAAATGACAGAAATTATTTTGAAAAAATAATATTATAAAAAAAGATTATATTTAATTTACACTAGAAAATACTACTCCCTCCATTCCACTATCTTCTTCCCACTTTCCCAAAAAGGAAATTCCACTATCTTCTTCCCATTTCTATTTTTGTCAACTTTTAACCAATCTCATCCACACAATTTACTTTATTATTTTTCTACTTTAATCTCACCCACACAATCTACCTTCTTTAATTTTTGAGCCAAATCAAAATGGGAAGAACAATGTGGAACGGAGGGAGTAATATATTAAATTCATGTATTAGAGGAAATGAAGATATCACTTTTGACCCATATCTGTCGTAACTTGGAGCAACACCAGTCACCAGGTAACTAACTACTTCAATTGATAAACAGTGATGGAGGATGAACATCATCACCATAAATCCCATAAACACAAACCACCTTCTCATTTCAATTTCATCAATCAAAATCACAATCACAATCACAATCACAGCAATGAGTTGTCAATCTTCCCACCAATTAACCACGAAGACCTCCCCATCCCACCACCGCCTCCTCCGCCGCCGCTGCCGCCTCACGCGCCCCTCACTATTGACTCCGACGACCACCCTTCTCCTCCTCCTCCCAATAAACACAATAATAATAATTATACCCATTTGATCAATTGGGTCAATTTTGCCCTCCATTTCTGGAACTCTAAGCTTCTTTCTTTTCTGTCACACCCTCCTTGTATTGGTTTGTTTTCGTCTTTTCGTTTTGTGGCCGCTACGGCGTCGTTTTTGGGTTTTGTTTGGTTCTGGTTTCAACGTCGGAGGCAAACCCGTGTTTGCGGCGGTGGTGGTGGTGGGGAGGAGAGTGTTGAGCATTTGAAGGCTGTCATTAAAGCCAAAGATGAGGTTTGTTTGTTTGTTTGATTTATTTCTGAATTTAATATTAGGGTTTAGATTTTTGAATGGTAAACTGATCAACTTGTTGTATTCGTTTGCGAAAGGAACTGGTGGAGTAACTTGGTAAATTCTCCAATTTGTTGATTTGTGCTTTAACTATGTTGAAATGTTGGTGTGAAATGCCATGTGAAACAATTTGTTAAAAGCGCCTATTTTTCGCAGAATTGTATAGTTTATGGTTCATAATTTTGGCGTAGTATACTTGCCTTTGTGATGAGTAGGAATGATTTGGAATTTTGGAGATTTGAATTGCGCAAGTATAGAATTTCGTAAAGGGATTCTCTTCTTTAATCTACCGGTCTATGGGCAATCGTAATCTACGGGTTATTTAGTGTCTCCCCAAAAGGCATTAGAAGGAAGCAATGAGGAGTATAGAACAATTTATGTTAACCATTGAATTGAGAATTGCACTCTCGTTGCTTGTGAAGAAATGAAATGGAGAGGATCTATCCTCTTAGACTAGATCATCGGCCAAAGTTTAAAACTTTTTTCATTATATACAATTTATTATGTGTAATTACTCTTGGCACTCTTCAAATTTTAATCATCGTATTATGGTTATATGAGTTATACCTGTGAATGGTTCATAGATCCTAGATAGCGAAATGGTCAAATCCTTGGGCGACCTTCCATGCTTGCTCTTCTTGCATCATGTAGGAAATAGCTTGGTGTTGGAGTACAAGTGACATTATGCCTTATGTTAGACCTTATGCACTTGTTTGTTTTATACCTGTTCCAGTTTTTCGCATCATTTGAGTGCGAAGATCAGACCTAACTTTTGATTCGCATGCAGAAGATTCTTCAGCTACTAGAGCAGATTGCTCATATGAATAAAGTTATGCTGGCTCACTACAAAAATCCAGTTTCAAAGACCAGCTGATTTCTGACTAATGAAGGTACGACTCCTACAAAGTAACAAAACATCGATAGCCAACCTAAAGCTTATTGTTCAAAACACATTTCGAGCACCAAGAAAATTTGCACCATGCCGTGCTAGTGATGGCATTCACTTTCTGCTAAATTGTTGTGCTGCTTATCAAGCAAATGTTCTTCTATATGTATATCAAGAAATTTACGTATGCCTGTATTGGCATTTGGAAAAGGAAGGGACCATGTCGAAGTTCAATGGTAAAATTAGATGGGTGTTTCCTCTTGAGGCAGAAGAGGAAGCGACGCACATGAATTCAAAAGTCAAAACCTTTATTTTGAGCTATGGAGAAGCTTAATCACTTGGCAAATACTATGTACTACTGTATAAGTTAAGACTAGTTTGTTAGAGCTAGTTTTGTTAGTATGTTAGAGGCAGTTCACAAAATTAGTAGGGTACAGTTTCTTATGGGATTGGATCATTCTTATGATAGTGTAAACACCTTTATCCTTATCTCAAATCCTTTGCCATCTCAGTTTATAGTCAACTTGTGCGTGTAGAGAAACAAAAACGCCTCTCTGCTATAGCCGCTCTTCCTCTCGATTCAACTGCTTTGGCTGCTGTTCATGTGGTTCTCAGCATCCTCCCGTCTTTGGTCTTTAGTTCACCTCTTTCTCTTAATGTCTAGAAGAATAAACGTGATCTTCACTGTTTCTTCTGTAGTACATGAGGTCACTGAATGCTACCAACGGTTAGAGAAAATTCTTGATTACTTGCTTCTCACAAGCTTTTAAGCACCACATGGGATTGTACTGTCCAACAGCGGGGATCACCTTGGAAGATGCCTTAGTGATCGCCTACGTCGTATGGATTCCTGGATGGGGTATCTGTGCAATATTTTGGTCCTGAAATTACATGAACGATGCCAAAAGAGCCTATAAAAGCTTAATTTAAGTGAAAGCTACTTCCAATTTGTACAATGTGTTGATCCTGAAGCTAACTTCTCTTATTACATGTTTTCTGATATCACAATTCGACATTGTTTGGCGCTTGTCATAAAATAATAGGTGTGCTTCATATGCAGGAAATGTTTTTGCTCTAGCAGATTGCTCAAATGAGCAAAATCTTGTATACAAGATACAGAGTTCGAGTTCAATGGCAAGGCCGACAAGGTATTATTACTTAGACGAGATGCCAATGGCCGAACTGTAAACCTGTGCTAGAGTGACCTCACCAACAAAAATGTCCCATGTACCCTACTTGTGACCAGATGTCCACATGCATCGTTTATCGATGGCAATGATATGCTTCAGTCTGTACATAAGCTTCTTCTGCGATGCAATTTATTTATGCGGCAATGTCTGGATGCAAAATAGCTTTGTAATACGGCACACAACTGTTCTGTTAATATCATCAGCATTGCCGCATTGGCAATAATACATTGACAACCGTCTCATATAAGAATTAGTGCAATTGCGTTAGTTCATCATACCATCTAGGCAAAACAAGCCATAGTACTCTTGTTATATTCAAACAAACTTGACGGATAATCATACATAATGCAACTGCCATTATAGTAAGTTTTACATCACACACCAGACACTGCTACAAATAACAGTAGTAAAACCACCACATTTTATTGCACTGTTAACATTCAACATAAAGTGAAACACTGAAACTCCTATAATTCAATCATCACTTCCTTCAATGTCAATTTGCCTGACATTAACCCTCTGAGAATTCCCGCAATCAAACCCTCCACCCATAAAATACTGCACACCCACCTTGGGAACAACCACAGTGAGCACACCATTCTCCAGTGACCAAGTGATCATCTGCAGGGAGGCATCCCCAGGCATGCGCACCCGCCACAAGAAACTATTCTCTCCTTGGCCACTGACCCTGAGAAACACGCCATCCTCGACCTCGACATTGACCTGGTGTCTCCCAAACCCGGGAAGATCACCAACGATGAGGTGGGCAGATTCCACCTCCAGGCACTCAAACTTGGCACTCACAGTCCCTGAAGTCTCGACAGCGAGCTGCGGGTACGAGGCGGTCTGGCCCGAAAAAGGGGTGAGTAAGAAGGGGAAGGGGGAAGGGAAGGAGTCCCAAAACTGCTGAGGGTATGTGCTCCAAGGAATCACTGTGGTGTTGTTGTTGTTGTTGTTGTTGTTGTTGTTGTTGTTGTTGTTACTACTGTTTCTTGGGATCAGAGACATTTGTGATGCTGCTGATGTTCTGTGTTTTTGATCAGATTAATTGTGTCTGACTAGTGTGGAAGTAAAATGTGTAAATAATGACAGTGGATGTTGTCTACAACATTCAGTATTACATGATTTGGGACACTGACCAGAAGGATCTAGAGAGTCCCCTTGCCTTTATTCACGCTAAAAGTCTGGTAAATAATCCACCCATTTCAAACACAAATTCTCATATGAAACAGATGCTTGTTATATGAAACGGTTAAATATTAAAGACAAGGGACAAGTGGGAAGAAAGATCTTCCCACTGTCTTGTCAATATTTAAATATTTGTGTGAAGCAGGTTCTGTTTCATATGAGACTTACACCATTTCAAATTAAGTGTCACCCTTTTTATTAATTTTTTTTTCCAAATTATGTGTTTTTTTCTATTTATAGTAGTACACTAGTACTAGGTAAGTAATAATAGAAAATTCTAAACATCTAACCCATTTTTGCTAGTACTTCTTAAATCAACACAAAATAAATTCGGGGACACTTACTTTGGGATTGAGGGTACGCATAATATATAAGTACTATATGGTATGTATCTTTTGTATATTGTCATATTGTCGGAAACACTAGTCGTATTATAATGCGGAAAAAGTAAAAAAACGTGGTTAAAGCAGTTTGAGACCAGGCAAAATCAAATGTAGACACTTTTAGAATAATAAGGGAGTTTAACTTTATGTCGTGCCTTATAATAATCTATTTATTTCTTTTTTGGTCGTTGTTTCCATCATGTCTAGGCCTCGTCCCCTAGCAAAACATGCCCAATTTGATTGATCTGATTCAAAAAGGCTCGACCTGAATATAACCTGATAGTAGTAACTGAAATTGGTCCTGAAAATTAGTTTGGACGACCTAACCCAGATCAGACCTGTAATGTGTTGACTAGAAATTGACCAGCAACCCCCTAGACCGACCCGGAACAATTTAACTCAAAATTGATACCTAGTAAATGATTTGTTTTTTTGTTTTTTTGGTTACTGAAAAAACATTTTTATTAACTAAAGTCGTACAAAATCTACAATAAACGTTAAAAGATCAACATACACGAAGCTAAATGAAACCAACAAAATACGGAGTAATTGCCTAAATGAAACAAACAAACTAATTACGGAGTACATTTTACTGAGTTACTTCCTTCATCTCAATCATTTGTTTACTTTTTTTTTTTTTTTAGTGTATCATTTATTTGTTTACCTTTCCTTTTATGGAACGTTTTATTTCATCAATTTATCAACTTGTCCCTATCACATTCTCAATCATCTCTACAATCTGATTAGCATGATAATATAAGGGGTATTTGTGTCTTTTAATGGGTTTTTGGGTATTTGTGTCAAATTAAAAGATAAACAAATGATAACATTTTTCTCTCTTTTCTCTCTCTAAAAAAAATCCACAAGAAACCCTCTTAAACTCTCTTCAAAGGGGGCTATTATCATCACTTGTGATGACAATAAGCCCCAAAATTCATCTTAATCAACTTTAAATCTATTATAATTACAATAATATAGTCCTCTCTTTATGAGAGATTGGTTCCCACAGTTTTGTGGGTTTGTTCTCTACTTTGTTAGAGTTTTTTTTCTTTGTTATTGACTTATTGCAGATGATAATGAGAAAGATTAATTGTGTGTTACAAATTATTTCAAGTTTCCGACAACAATTTACAAAATCCAATGAAATTCGCTCTCTTCAAAACAATATCAGATCCAAAGAGCCCCTCGTGGAAGGTTGCGTCAATAGGCAGCGATGTGATAGAGGCGGGTGTGCAGAAGAGGTATATTTTATTACTAGTGGTCTTTGTTTTAATGAGAAGAAAATCGTTGTAATTTTGATAATTTTGTTTTCGGTTAATTTTGTAATCTTTTGTATGCGTGGTATAATTTATTATTAATGAAATTAATCTTTCACTCAAAAAAAAAAAAGATAAACAAATAATTGAAACGAATGGAATATTAAAGATTTACTAAATTGAACGACACGTCATAAAAGTTCCCTTCACCAGAAGCGTTGCGTTGGGTGTGCCGGCCTCTACCAAACTCGTACTCAAAAAAAGACAAAAATATCTTTCTCATTTCATCTCACAATTTCACATTTTGTTAGTTTCTCTTCTCTATCAACTAAGTCAAAATAACCTTAACTTCCGCCACCGCTCGGACCACCGTGCACTACCATAGTCGACGTCCAACCATTACCGCCGAGCCACCTGACCACCATTGTCGACCACCCACTACCGTAATCCTCCCCTTTCCACAACCGTCGACGAGCTGTTATGGCCCACACCCACCATCCCCACCATTGTGGGCCACCGTGCCTGAGCCACCACCACCGAAACCCTAGGCCTACCCAACCACTTGACTCATCCAACCCTAGCCCCTCCACAGTGGCCTTACCTCAATCATACCCTAATCTTAACTCACCAATGCAGGCAATGCCACAACCCTAACCCACCACCAACGCCATAACCCTAACCCATCACCTACCTCAAGAATCGACCCACAAATGCCAAGATACACCGTAACCACCGCCTTGAGCCGTCCTTACCACCCACAAACTGTCAGCCCCACCCACCTTGTATACCACCTTAATTTTCAAAGTTAAACAAACAAAATTTACAAATCAACAAAGTTTAACAAAACAATAAATTACTCGTAATATATGTATATTTACCTCTATAATTTAATGTTCCTTTGAAATTTACATGAACATTGATGGATTTGATTAAGTTTTGAGGAAAAAAAGGTTAAATTTGATAAGGTTGAAAAAGAAGGAAAAATTTGAGCACAAAAAGGTGAGGGGGTGAAAAAATTATGACAAAAAATGGTGCAATTGAGTAAAATTCGGGTATAATTGAACAATAATAAAGAAAAATTTAGAAGTTTTTGCTTAAATTGAGTTCATTTCGAAACTATTTACAAAAATAGGACTCGTTTGAAACTATTTATAACGAATGGGTCCACGTCAGCAACTTCGCTTTTTTTTAAAATAAAAAATAGGTTGATCGTAGTGCGTGAGTGCGACCAGCCTTGAACATCAACAAAAAAAAAAAATAAAAAAAAATGCCTCCACATCGTCGCAGTCTTGCATTGCGACCAAGTTAGAATGTATATGTTCAGGCGCTAGTCGCAGTCCCGCACTGCGACCAGCCTATTTCTTTATAGAAAAGCGTAAATTGCTGTCGTGGACCCATTCGTTGTAATTAGTTTGAAATAAGCCTCATTTTTGTAAATAGTTTCAAAATAAATATTAAGTAAAAAATTCAAAAATTTATTATTAGATAGAAAAATATACTCGGTTCTGTTTGATTTTATTTTAGAGTTATGAGCATTAAAAAGAAAGGTTTTTGTCAGATTGCCTTTTATTTAGAGTCGTTTGTGAAATAGTACCTTTTATTTTATTTTTTTGTTTTTTAGTACCTTTTATTTCTTATTTTTGTTAGAAAATACTAAATAACGGAATCCGGCGACTAAAGACAACTTTCTGACAGTTGACCTTTATTTTTTCTTCATTCTTTTTCCTTTTATTTGTTAAATCATACCTGCAACTTATTTCTTTTTGTTAACATAAACATAAATTGTTAATTTCCTTCCATCAATTACATATATATCCTAAACACATTGATAAAACATCATTTAAAGTAACCTTTGTTTTTTTTTTTTTTTTGGTAACGAGGGGTTGGTTCCCCCGGGCACTTGCAATACCCTGCAAACCACATGTGCCAGGTAAGTCATCCCGTAGGATGGCAGGTATCCGCAAGCCATTGCCCACCCAGGGAGTCGAACCCAGGACCTCTCAATTCCTGCCATTGCAGGCTTTGAGGCACCTCTGGACTCCGCTTGGGATGGAGGCTCTTGGATTTAAACAGGACCTCTCAAAGTAACCTTTGTTCTTATTCTTCAATTTAAACATCTTTTACATCCTTCAAATTAACCAACTTCAAATTTCGATTTTGACATCGTCAATTTGAGACTTCGAATTTCAATTTTATTTTTTTTCTTCTTCTTCTTCAATTTAACCTACTCTTTTACTTAGAGCTGTCAAAAAAACGGGCCGTGCCGTGCTTCGGGCCGGCCCGTCGGGCCCAACCAAAAATTAGGCCCGCCCAAAACACGGATTTCGTGCCTTCGGGCCGGGCTCGGGCCGGGCCAATTTTTTTTTTGAAAACGGTTCGAGCCAGGCACTAAATTAAATTGCGTCGCTCGGGCCGCCGAGCCTAATTCGGGCCCGGCCTATTTTTTCCAGATTTGGTTAAAAAATTTTAAAAAAAACCCTTGGTTGGGGCAAAAAGCGTGCCCAAATCGGGCCGTGCCCAAATCGGGCCAAAATTCGGGTTCGGGCCGGGCCGGGCCAAATTCCTTAATTTTTTTTTTAAAAAACGAAACACAGTTTGAGCACGACGGGTCGCGGCTCGTGCACCAAACAAAATCGGGCCAGACGCCGGGCCAAACGGGCGGATTCGCCGCCGTCGTGTCGCGGCACCGGTTTGCCAGCTGTACTTTACTACTTCATTCAAATTCACCTCATCATCCTTATTTGAAATCTTTTCAGATTACTCTTGATAACTTCAATTTTGAGTATTTTAATTTCAATGACAAGTCATTACTTAGGTTTCCGCGAAAGTAGTAATCTACCCCCTTAACTTATACTAATTGTGAAATTAAATACCTTAAGTTTTAATTGTAGTAATTGACCCCTTATACTTTACCTTAATGTGAAATTTAACACTAATCTATTTTTCCGGTCAATATCTCGCCGGAAAAACAACTTATCACCATTATCTCGCCAATATATCACAGTGTATTACTAATATCTCATGAAATAAAATTAAACATGTAATTTTGGGGAAATGTCAATTTGGTGGGAATTTTTTTTGGGCAAAATTATCAATTACAGCCTTATAAAAACACAAAATTATAAATTACAGCCTTATATAACGTTTTTTTAAATTACAGCCAAAATTTCACATTAGTTCAAAATTACAGCCAAAGTGTATTTCTGGTGAAAAAACAGATGAAAGGACCGAATTGCCCCTCTTTAATGAATCCCTAATACTAAATTTTTCACCTCTTTTTCTATTCTTTCATTTTGAAACACATTCCCCTAACTTCTCTTCTTTGTTTCACAACTTTATACTTCTTCTTCAATTTTTCAAGTTAAATGACATTAATTTGAAGTCTCTTTAGCGTTCTCCATCTCAATAGTAAACAAACTATTTTCCACGTTAAGTTTGTTGATAATAAATATTTGCTAATTAGTTTGGGTTTTATTGAACCAACAAAAATAATTACACCCACGACGCTTAGTAATCGGGTTGTATAATTTGCAAGCTTTAAATCTTCGTCCTGGATGATTAAGGGTCATGGATTTCCTCACAAGTCACAACAATACGATTGCCATAGAAGCACCTCTTACTGTCTTCACATCCAGATTGTGTACTCCCCTCCAACATCGATTACTAAGAACCAATGACAAACCCTAAATCACACCAAAATGCTATTACAAACAAAACAAAAGGTAACCTCACTAGAAAGTGAATGAAACTTCAATCAATACCTGCGAAATATAGAAGAATCGACAAAGATAATTTTCAAAAGATTTAAACTTGATTTGAAAAATGAAGAGAGAAAAGAGGAAGAGTGGTCCATTGAAATTTGAAGTAAAATGGATTATAAATTGGGTATTATTATAGAAAAAATAAGCTCAAGGGTATACTGGTCATAAAAAGGCTAAACTTAAGTAACAATTTCGAATTTTAAAAATATTTATCACTTAAGAACAATCAATCTTTGTTTTGGCTGCAATTTTTTGAACGGGGTTAAATTTAAAAAAAAAAACATTATATAAGACTGTAATTTATAATTTTGTATTTGTATAAGGCTGTAATTGATAATTTAGCCTTTTTTTTTTGTTATGTTATGTGGTGGAGGGAACTTAAAATTAGGTAGTATTTAACAAATAATGGTTTAAGTTTATTAGGTCTCACCTGAATTTAATTGAGTAATTTGACCGAATTTCATAATTTGGTATTCTTTAACAAAAATAAAACACTAACTATTGTACTCCGTATAAGACAATTTTTACAAAAGAACTAGCCCAAATGTTGATGGCCCAATCATTTTTATAGTTAATTTCAATTTTTAAGTTTGGAACATTGAATTTTATTTGGGCTTTCTTCTATTGGACCTGTCTCATAATATGAGACAGTCTAATAGAAGAGTTGAAATAAAAGACACTAAAAAAACAAAAAACAAAATAAAAAATACTATCCACGTAAATAAAAACTAGGATTATTTGATAATAACTACCTAATAAAGTTCACTTTTTACAAATTACTACCTATTATAAAAAACTTCAAAAATTACTACCTAATATGTGCTAATTTTTTCAGTTTGCTACCATAAATGAATTCCGGCGTAATTATTTACAAAGTGACCATTCTACCCTAATTTTAACTCATCATATTCTCTAACCCAAAAAAATTCTCAGACTTTCAAATATCCTATACTTTATATTTCTCTAACCCAAAAAAATTGCACATTTCACAAAAGCCCTAAAAATATTTTCTCTTCACAAGTCATTGATTCTTCTCAACAACCCCTTGTTCAAAGTCGGTAATAGTTCACAAATTAAGAGATAATGAATCATAAAGAACGGGATTTAAGAGTTAAAAGAAATCTTACCTTAGATGTGGATAATAGTGGGTAAAAAAAAAAAAGGAAAGAGTGTGAATAATTGAAATTAGGGTAGCCAAAGTAATAAGGTAGCTGAGTTTTATAAAAGTTGCTTAAGGGTATAATAGGGATTTAATAAATTAGGCTTTTGAGTTTTAGAGGGAGATTTGAAATTTGATCGATAAAGAGCAAAAAACTACGCCGGAATTCATTTATGGTAGCAATCTGAGTAAAATTAGCACATATTAGGAAGTAATTTTTGAAGTTTTTTATAATAGGTAGTAATTTGTAAAAAGTGAACTTTATTAGGTACTCCGTAGTTATCTAATATATATATATAAAGCAGAAACCATGGTCTCTATGGTCGACATTTGTCGCAATATAATTGGTTTAAACAAAATTAATATTAATATTATTTATAATTTATAATTTATAATTCTACTATTGCTAGGATTTTAGATGAAAAAATATTAACATATGTATTTTAAAATATAATACTAAAACTACAATTGAAATCTTTACAATATTAGAACTTTCCAAAAAAAAAAAAAAATTAATTGAAGATGTTTTTAATTGAGAAGAAAAATAATAATTTCAAAATAAACAATTATATGACACATAATTACCTTATTTAAATTTTTGGTAAGTCTCCATCCCTTTTTGTATATATATATATATATATATATATCAAAAACTTTAGCTAGATCTTTTTAGGTACGTACTATATTAAATAGTTTTACTTTATTATGTTTTAATTATGATTACAATAATTTGTGTTAAATTTATTTTTTACCGTGTATTTGATAAGAGTGTAAAATAGTTTTACTTTATTATGTTTTAATTATGATTACAATTTGTGTTACATTTATTTTTTATGGTGTATTTGATAAGAGTGTTTAAAATTTGAATATTTTTATTTCTTAATTACTATGTTTGATACTTAAACATAGCTTGATTAAATTACTGCTGATTTTTTTTTCTTTGTATATTGTAGATATATATTTTACGTTCAAGATTTGAAGTTTTTTATTGAACAAACTTGATTATAACCCAATAGAAAAACTAATGAATACGTAACATGAAAGGTAAGAATATGTAACATGAAAGGTAAAAGTGATGTACAATATCTATCGATTATCTTATTTTTAAATCAAGTTATTAGATATGGTTGTATAATAATATTTGTAATGCTTAATGCGTAATCTTTTAGTTAGTTTAATAGTATTAAGTTTTGATTTGATTGTTAATCTCAATTTTGTATAAGAATATCTGCTAATTAAGAAAAAAAAAAAAAAAACATGTTTAGTATAGTGATAGGATAAAGTTTGATTTAATGACAAAATTCCAATTTCTTTATTACCCCATTTTAACGTAACAAAAAAAGAATATATGTAATTAACAAAAAAAGAAAAAAAAAAAAAAAAAGAAAAAAGAAAAAAAGAAGATGGTGTAGTATAATTAACATATGTAATCTAAAATATAATACTAAATCTACAATTAGAATCCTTAAAATTGTAGGATAGCAAAATTGAAGAATACATATTTTGCCTTAAATATATTGGATTAAATATTCAAGTTAAGGGAAAAAAATATAAGTAAGTTATATTTTAAAATATTAAAAAATAAAATAAATGAAAGAGCAAAAGAAATATGGTAATTCATAGAATTTTAAAAAGTCAAATAATATTTGATTTAATAAATAAGTTAAAGGAAAAAAAATAGTATTAGGTAAGTATTATAAAATATAATTAGCAAATAAACGAAAAATAAATATGATAAATCATAGATTTTAGAAAATTATCATATTAAATACGATAAAAGCCGAAAATAACATGGCCTTAGTATTTATATTTTAGAAATTTTGTCATATTAAATATCATAGAAAATTATATCATAAATCATAATTGGTAAAAATAAACTAGAAAAAATATATAAAAATTACATTTTATACTTATTTTTAAATCTTAATAATAATGATAGATAGCCCGGACATATAAAGTCGAAACCATAGTCTCTATGGTCGACATTTGTCCTAATGTAATTGGTTGATAAAAAAATTATTATTTTAATATATATAATCTAAGTTATTATATTAATATATAATAAAATTTATTAATCTTAATATAATTAGATATTTTAATATTATTAGGATTTTAAAATAAAATAATTTTTTTTGGTAAAACATTTAAAAAAAAATTACCTTAAACATAATCAAATATCCTTAAAAATATATAATCAAATATTGTAATAAACACTCTATATTTCCAAATTAAAATTGGAAAAAATAGAGACATTATATATGGAAGGTGTGAAAAAATAAAATAAATAAATTTTTAAAAGTAATATATTTTTTAATGAAAATTAAAGTTAGGTCATTAGGAAAATTTAGTATTTAATTCTTAGTGTTATTTAAAACAGCTAATTCTCTATGATATTTAAATAAAAAATTACCTAAAAAATATTATGACTCACATTAGAAAAAAATTAGTGTTTGTGAGTTTATATTTGAAATAAAACAACATGAAGAACTCATAGATTTAATAGCATTAATTTTATATCAAAATAATATTTTTTCATGAGAGTATACATTGATAATGTATGCATTGAGAATAATTTTATATTAATTGAAGTATGATTAATAATTATAATTAATTATGATTTCAAGAATTTTCGTAAAAATATATCATAAATAGTAAATTTATAAACTGGACAAATATTTAGTATAAATAGTAAATGTATGAACTGGACAAGTATTTAATATAATGCAAATTTATATAAACTTAAATTTTTAATGTAAATATAGTTAGCCCGGGCGGGGTCGGGCATGCAAACTAGTTATCAAATAATCCTAAAAACTACTAAAACAAAAAAATAAAACCTAAAAAGAACTTGGAAAATAAAATACAGCAGTGGTTAGTTTGTCGGGAATTTCCGGAAAGCTTCCTTCCATTTGTTCTCGAAAAACTCGTCATCGACATCTACGTGTATATATTGCCCAACCAAACTTTCGGTAATTTTTTCTCCTAATCTCTGAAATTAATCGCGGTTAATCAAATTCTTACATCCTAAGTAGTTGATCACTTTGATGTAATTGCCGATTTCAGGATCATAAATCACTGATAATTGATTTTCGGTTGTTGTTGTTGTTGTTGTTGTTGATTCTGGATTAATTTGAAGATCAATCGAAGATTTTTGAGGGAGACAATTGAAATCCATAAGAAAGAGGAAGAGAAATTGCTACAATGAGTCAGGTATTTGACGGATATGAACGCCAATATTGCGAAGTTTCTGCGAATTTAACACGCAGATGTTCTGCTGCTGCTCTTCTCAATGGAGGTTTATTTTCCTCTTCTAAATTTCTGTTTTTTTCGTCTGCGAAACGGTTTTTCTGAAAATTTGCGCTGTTTTTTCTATTTCTGCTGCCAATTCTTGAGTTATTTGCTTATGATATTATACTGTATGATGTGATTGTGGTGGAATTTGTTGTTCGTGATGATTAGAAATGCGTTATGTTTCTTCGGTTCTACTCAATTGTATTCGATTTCTTTTTACAACTCGTGATGCAAAAGATGTGTGAATCAATGAAGTTACTCAGTAGACCTTCAGTTTTTGAGTTTAAATCTCGAAAGTTGAGAATATTTGGCCTTTTACATTGTATGCTGATGTGATCACAGGGAAACTGCTGTTCGTGATGATATAGAAACGCGTTGTGCTTCCTCCATTCTACTCAATCGTATACCTTTGCTTTTAGATCTTGTTTTAGTTGATGTAGAAGTAGTGTGGTAAGTTTACTTAAATCGGTGAATTTACTCATAGACCTTCAGTTTTTGATTCTGAATATCAAGAGTTGAGGATATTTAGAGTTTTATATACCACAAATTATAAACATATATGGTACGGAGTAACATATATTGTTGAGTGTGATTGGTTAAAAAGAAGAACATGTATAATTGAGTAGAAAGGAGGACATAATTGGATTATCGAGTAAGTATTAGCACATCAAAATTCGCTGCTATATTTGTCGACGCCTTGACGTTGATACTCGTGACATGGTACGAAACCAGTACCGACGATCTTGGAGTCAATGATAGAGGAAACAATGCAGCGTCAAGCTGTTTTGTGTGTTCTTTTGCTTTGGAATGTGATATGTGTTGTGTTGCAAGTTGGAGTGTTGGATGAAGGATATAGGAATATGGTGCAAGTCTTTAGCACATGAGGGAACCTATGCAGCGTTCTGTGAATTTTTTTGTCGATACACGTGATATGCTGATTAGAATGTCGAAGAGTAGATTGTGCTTGGATTATGTTTCAGGAGTGGCTGTGCCTTTGTGGTAGAATGAAACTTAATAGACTTAAAGAGCAAACAGGAAAAATAAAATATGTCGAATTAACGTGATTATTCTAATGAGGGTCATGCGCTTTTCTGGAATCGTGAATAAGCCAACGCCAGGGGTAAGAATATATGATAGGATTCCAGTGTTCCACCATATGTAGAAACCAAGAAAACGGTGAAACCCCGGCCATTCAGACAAGGCTGGGAGTATGTTATTAAGGTCTGTACAAAATTTTGTGTGAAAGGATTCCTTAGTGATACAATTTTTATGTCCGTAAGTAGTAGGTAAAGTGTAAATTCTATCTTGAACATGACTGGAACTTCTTAACTACAAAAATCTGCATGTCGATGGCTGTGGATTGTGAAGATATTTGGTTGATTTTTATAATCTCGTCAAAAAACTTTTATCCGTCACTCCTACTTCAGGATTTCACTTTTATGTTATCAGGATGCTAGACAGCTAGAGGCTCTTTCTTTTATCGGTCACTTACTCATTATTGTTCGACCGCCTCAGTGTTGGTAGTTGATTGGATCTTCCTGTTTTGCAGAACAGAAAAAGCAGAAAGTTTCTGAAATTAAGACCGGGTTAGAGACTGGAGAATCTCTGGTACTAACTAAAGCTCTTTCAATCACATACTCTGTGACTTCAATAGCCGTCAATAAGTCAACTCCTTTAGTTATATTTCACCAGTACAATTGTGTAATAATTAGATTCGGAAGATGGACCTAGAAGCACGAACACTACAACCCAATGTGAAAGTTATGGTTCTTGCTAAGCTGAGGGAATACAAGAATGACCTGAACAACTTAAAAAGTGAGGTCAAAAGGCTTTCTTCTACTGACACCCAAGCTGCTCGAGATGCACTGCTAGAATCTGGAATGGCTGATGCATTGATGGTGAGTATGATGCTTCTTCATACTTTTCTATTTACTTGAACAAGTGAGCAACAATTCCATATAGTTTCCTGTTCATTTAGCTGATATGAGTATATGACGCTGGTATTCCCGTCTGTTTTCTTTGTTATCTTCTGCTAGCATTTTCTCGGGACCCAATATTTAGTATCTTACCGCTCCATCGGCTAAAGTTTTAGGTTATTGATGAAAGCTAGTGTGTAAGGACTCAATGTGTAATGAATTTGTGTTAAAAGCAGCTGCAGTTGTCTTATTTACTGTCGTGGGCAGGCATCTGCAGATCAGAGAGGGAGATTGCTGATGTCGACAGAGAGGGTAAACCAGTCAACAGACCGGATTAAACAAAGCAGGAGAGTGATGCAAGAGACTGAAGACATTGGTGTCTCCATCCTCGAAGACTTGCATCAACAACGGCAGTCACTTCTACATGCTAATAATACAGTAAGTGATCCCCCCATGTTTTTATCGGTCCATCCTCCTCCTACAATGTGACATGTTGGCATCAAAAATTTCAGCAGTTGACATGCTTTTTCATCGGAAGTAGGCTTAGCAATTCAAACAGACCCATTCCTTTTTTTTTTTTTGAAGTAAATTCTGCTGTTTGTTATCTCCAGCTTCATGGGGTGGATGAGAATGTCGGTAGAAGCAAGAAGATTTTGACGGCAATGTCAAGAAGAATGAACAGGAACAAATGGATCGTTGGTTCCATCATTGCTGTGTTACTCCTTGTAGTTATTCTGATCTTCTACTTCAAGCTGAATCATTAACTCGTGCATTCTCGTGTTTAAGTGTCTATGGAGGAGCATGAAGCCCATTTTGCAGTCAAGTCAATATTCCTGATATTTTTCCTATAGTAATCATCTGTATCTTTTTAGTGACCATATTTATTTGGTAGTTATCATATATCCTTTATTATTCTTTGGCCAAGTTTATGTTTCTTGGCTAGTCATTTTTTCGGATTCAAATGCATGTTCTGTTACTTGAACCACGTCTTTTGTCAATTATTACATAATATTGTGTTACCTTGAACGCCGCCGCTTTCATATGCTTGTTGCTTGTATCAATTTACTTTTGCAACATTGTGATATAGTAAATGTTGCGAGAAGAATGTAGATATAGCGAAGAACATGCATTCGTAAGAACAACAGTCAGAGCGATTTATACTATAGTTTCTGTGGACATCAAACACCGTTTGTACCCGGGAATGTACAACTGAGAGTCTTATCCATGACCATGAGAGCCCTTCTGTTTCGGACAAAATGGAGCACCATTTTAGGTTGTTGATACCGTATAAATGCCGTATTCATCTTGTTCAAAACAAAACTGATATGTCACAAGCCTGAATAAGCTACATAGACATCTGTTAAATTTTACGAGTACTATAAAGTAGATGGGCCAACGCCCTACAGATTGTGCAAATCTGTAGCATAAAAGCGCAAAACCTTTCATGAGTGTCTCGCCCTTAGCAGTAAATGTTAGAAAAACGAAAATATGGATAAATTGTACTCGGCAATGAAAAAAAGGATGTTTAATGTATAAGTATGTTCTATTCGTCGATAAATTTTCAGAACTAAACAGACAAACATCATCGAGAACACAAAAGAAAATACTAAAGGAGTAACTGGTGTCGATACAAATGAAGATATTATGCTCTCTTCTTGAACTTCCTTTTATGGTTTTTTCTGTTCATGTATTTCCGCTTCCTCGTAATTCCTACAGGATCACTCTTACGAGCATTCTTTGGTATCGGATCCTCGGCTTTGAGATCCCTCTCCCTTCGCAGCTCAAATACTTTGGTTATCGATGGATCTAAAACATCTCTCGAGCACTGAAGTTCAATCCCCAACTCGTCTGCCTCTTGCCAGAGTTGTTTGCCCTTTTCGAAATCTCCATTTGTACAAAGCTTTTGTATCAGAACATCGTAAACTGGCCCATAGCCACCAGTCAAGGTTTTCTTCATGTAATCGAGAAGCTGGAGTGCATAATTTACTCTCTCAACCCCGCAGAGTACACCAACAAGATCGTAGTAAAATTTCACGGGCGGCACTAACCCTTCCTCTAACATCATATCTAGGATTTGGTTACCTTTCCCGAACCTACCCGTCAAGTACAAAACCCGAATAACGAGATAGTAACTAGCCCAATCGGGACGACAACCAGATCTTTTTATCGAATCAAAGATTCTCAATGACTCCTTCACTCTTCGGGTTCTACCTAGGCACGAAAGCACGATGTTGTAACTTACAGAATTGGGGACAAGTTTGTACGTTCTCATCTCCATAAACACGTTCAAAGCCTCTGGAACGATCCCAGATGGATTCTTTTGGAGGTTCTTCTCACAAAGACACCTGAGATATGTGTTGAAACAGAAAAGATCAAGCGTAATATTGTTCGACTTCATTTGCTGCAGTATTTTCCGAGCTTCATTGACATTAGACTGCACAGACCAACCATATAATATACTCCTGTAAACACAAGACTCCACACCAGATAACAATTCCCTGTGATGATACAAAACGCCTTCTGCCCTTCTCGCGTGTCCTTTAGCGCAGAGTGAGCTGACAATGGCCGAGACAGTGATTCCGTCACGTGGGCACTTGAATAAGTCCAAGTTCTTGAATATGCCTAAAGCATCGCCCTCTCTTCCCACCTTAACCAGTGTTTCAGCAACCGTAGTGAATGTTTGAACGTCCAGAGCTCGCCCATCCTTCCGAAGATCAGACAGCAGTATATCGACTGCTCGATGATCCTTCTTCTCAGCGAAAACCCGAATAGCATGGTTAAATTCCTTGTCAGACAAATTTGAACCCAAATTCTTGCACGACCATGTAAAGAAGCGAAGCAACCGTCTGACGGGTGCCTCATCCTTGCATTGATTTACCACTTGCAAAACAGTGGAAGGGGTTAAGCACACTCCACATTCATCGAGTTTCGACTCTAACTCATCTAACCCGCCTACAGGTGTCGAGACAAGGCTGCGAAGCTTCTCAAGACAAGGTGCTAATGCAAGCGGAGGACCTTGAGCCGTCGCCAATGTGGCATAGCAGTGGAAAGAAAAGGTTTTTAACTTATGGGTACTAAATATTTTCATCACAAAAGTCTTATAGGCATTTCATCAAACAGGTGATGTGCATGCAAATCTAGCTGAAAAATCAAGAGACCTAGATCATGAGGCAATATATTTTGATGAATACTTGCATCAATTACTTGGGAAATTTGATGGGTTAAACACAAGAAGTTATGCACATGAGTGAAATGTGAGTAGAACCATCTTTCTCGAGTAAGAAGATACGGAGTACGGAGTAATAAAGATAAATGGAAGCACTTTCTTGACACTGATGTCTCGAGCAAGTGTCCTTTAAATGGGGGGTGACGGTTTCGATTTCATTCGGCTGAATGCAGATTAGTTTTGTGATTCTGCGTCGGCTTTGTCGGATTGGATTTAGTTCAGTTCAATACAGTTTAATTTTGTGATTTTGTGTCGCTTCAACTCATGTCAAACACGAAGAACTTACCAAGTACGGAGTACTCCGTAACAATTAAGAGGAATAACGTGTTTTTGTTTCGTGGATTCAAGTCATTGTAATATCCCAAGGGTCGAACGAATCCCCAATTTGAGCGGTTGCCATGAAAATTCAGAAGACCAAGTGATTTGCTTGAAGTGTTTTATGGTTGTCTTCGTGTTTGATTCGGGTTAACTTGGGAGTCGATGGCTCCAAAACACATCCATTCACCGAGAGCAGCTTGAACTATAAATACAGTACTTCGAATATCCTTATTACAACCCTATATTGAGTGAACATGTACAATATCTCCGGAAAAAAGCAGTCAGATTAACATAATGATAATTCAGGAAACGATGTCATAGAGCTCAATACCTACAGTTTTTCATTAGAGGGTACCGTCAGTAACGCTACTGTGTTCCCCCTCAAAAGACGGATTATACACAAGACAACATGTAAGTTCCCAGAAGCTATCAAAATGAACGACACAGATGACCTTATTTATGGTTCATATAACAGTCCACCCTCTCAACTGCTTTACAAAGTTTACACAGCCAAGCGGCCTCCGAGAAAACCAGATGCTCAATGCGAAGCTCCATCCACCTCTTCCATTACTCCTAATACAGATGCTCAGATGCTTACTACATTGACGAAAAAATCTGCTGACTCGGGTCAGGTGTCCATGCCATTTCAGCTCCACAGTTCACACATGACTACATGAGTGAGATGGACAGAACCAAGGCTAAAAATGGAGGAAAGTAAACGATATCGGTTCACAGGCGTGTTATCAAGGTGCATCATCCTCAGGACATGAATCCTTAGATGTAGGGTCGTCCTCATCATCATCATCCTCAACCTCATCAAGGTCAACAGGATCTGGATCTGGATCACCATTAAGATCCACAATTAGACCATTTGCCTTCCTAACAAACTGTCCACGGACACGAGGCCTTCTCTCAGCTAGCTTCTTCCGGTTAACATACCGTATCTTTTTATCAAAGCACCTCTCCTTCCTTTTTTGCCTAAACTTGATCAACGCTGCTTCACGCCTGTCAACCTTACTCGATTTAGCTTCACTAGAAGGTAGATTTCCGTATGGGGGCAACTGGCCTTGCTGCGCACTCATACCCATCGGATAACAAGTAAATGGGGCTACTCCAGGTACATGAGACGGACAATGGGGCAGATGGTTATGATGAGGCATCATAGGCGAAGCGCCGTGGCCTTGTAGATCTTTTGGATACATATGTGCAGGCGGCGGCATCATAACCTGGTTCATCATTCCTGACATATAGTAAGTATACGGAACTTGGCCACCGAAACCTGAAACATCAAATGATGCACCGTTCCTTGACTGCATATGCACTTGAGATGAGCCTTCGTCGTTAGATTTATTGGGGACGGATTCCAAAGAGAAAGGATGGAACCCCAACCTCTCCATGGATGTAGACTCGGGTACACTATTACTACTAGGTAAATCTTCTCTGTGCAAGTTGTTTGCCCATGTATCTCTACTACCATGACGTTTATTTCCATTTTTTACACGTTCATGCCATGTTCCTGAATTATCTTCGGCTCTGGGAGGCTGGGCATTATCACCGTCTATATCAACAACTACAACAGCTTGACAATTATCCTTGCTTGTCAAATTTGCACTGATGTCAGTAATTGATTGGACATCGCTTTTAACAGTGTTTGATTTGACGTACGTGAAGAATGCAGAGCATTCACCCATCTTTAGCTCACTCTTCTTCGGAAAACATGCGAATTGGCCTGCAAAGAGAAAAGGCTCCTTCAAAATGATTACGGCAGCAAGGTTATATTTCATCTTCGCATTATCTAGGTTTTAAATGGTAATTAAACAGACAAAAATCCCGAAGGACGAAAACACTTCCATCAATGGAAACTTAGCAAAGATATGTAACTCACATTTTCCTTCTAGTTAATGAAAAAACTATGAAACTCACATTCGTAGGCCATACACTTTCATAGGCCAAAGCATCGAAGGTCAAAGCCAACAATTTAAAACACGAGAAATGCTGCTTTCTAGACATCTATGTTACCCCCCACTTCACTTAGTTGTTGCGTTGAGTGTCAAAGAAATAGCGTGTTCGAAACAACACAACACTTCACTTTAGACTAACATTGTAAACATTGCACAAAAGACAAAATAGCGGTATCCGACACATGGGACACGTATCCTCATATCGAACATGACTGTGTTGGGACTTACCTGTTCGGCGGTCGCTGATTCCTGGAACACTGGGCCGACAATCGAAGGAATTCATAGGTAGATGTTCAGCAGTCGCTTTGTTAGTCCACAGTAGAGGCTGCTGGGTAGACAAATAATTAGATAAGAGTATGATCAATCAATGATTTATTTGCCTTCTCAGGGTAATAGCACTAATTGGCCGAACTGTTGATGATAATATCAATACAGAAAAAGAATAAAGAAATCACCCTTGATCTTGTATAACATGACATGTCAGAATTTCTGAGGCGGAGGATATCGACTTTTGTAGGAGAGAGATGAATGAGGTGTCACAAAACATATTGCAATAACCATGGATACACTGAACAAGCACAAAAGAACTCGTTCGAGAAAAAGAATAAGGAGGGATGGGGGTACTCTTGTCATGTTGTCAGACTCATGAAAACATACAAAATGACTCCTACGACATAATATATTATTTACACTTTTGACACTTACCTCATGTTCCTGTTGTTCTGACATGCTTATCTCAGGATTAACACTTTTGCGGGATCTATCATCTGTATCATCCGAGAACAGTGTAGTGCTGTTTGTATCGGCATCACTAGGGTCTGATGCCACTACATTGAAATCATATGTCACAATGTTCTTCTCTGCGAGTCCAAGCTGCCAACACAACAAGGGCATCAGCATAACTAAATCTTTCTTTCACGACTTGAAAAATACTTCCGTAACAAGAATTTATGAAGCCATAGATGCTATAAACAAAGCTTCCATAGCTTCAGATTCTCACAAGTGAAACAAAGAATACTTTCGCCTGAAAATGCTACGTAGAACGTCTAACTCCTCAAAAGCCAAACAACATGGAGAAAGTAGTAATGGCACTAACCATTCGCCGCCGCCTCCACATGTGAGTCCACAAGTTCAACAGTTCATTGCTTCGCAGAGGCTTCACAAGGAAGTCCGCTGCTCCCAGTCTCAAACACTTCACAACAAGAGAGACTTCATCTTGCTTGGACATCACTAAGCAAAAGCAAAACAAAGAGAAATGAATAATACTCCGTAATATGAAATTACAAATGCTGGCAGATACAGAGGAAGAGCAGCCAAAACATACTGATCACAGGTATTCGTTGCAAATCTTTGTCCCGCATGATGTACTTCAACAACTTGAGCCCTTTTTTCATAGGAAGATCAACCTCAGAAAGTATGATATCAATGTTGGGGCCCTCCGCATTAAGAGCATCAATAACCTGCCTAGGTGACTTCACCGCAGTTACTGAAGTTGTGGACAGGAAAATAATAAAAAGGAAACTGTTAGCCACCTTTAGATCACAAAAAATACATATGCAGACAAGAAACAATAAAATCGTGCTCTAAAAGTCTATTTGAAAGTCTTTTTATAACTACAATAAGAGATACTCCGTATAAATCATACAATCAAGACTCGAGAGTCTAAAAACACATTGCGAACATCCAGATAAGGTTGAAACTCATATAAGTAACAAAAGGTTTCATTCATCACTAAATAGCGGTTGATAAAAGAGTAGAGCTCCAGAAAAAAAAAAAAAAAAAATTGCCACTTGACATCTCTGCACAAATTTAACCCCAGTCTCCAGTTCAGTATAAGTAAGACAATAACAGAGCTAAGCGCACAAACTAGAGTGCGCAAAATAGAAGTAAATTGCTTTGCATATTAAGCGAGACAAAATTAAGATATCACGAAATAGAATTCCAATTATCAAATGATATTGTTATTTTTGTACAATCGAACAATTTTAAGCGAGACAACTTTACCTTTTTGACAAAGTTTCATAAACATATCAAACCAAACCAAACCAAACCAAACCAAGTCTACATAATTGAACTGAGAGTCTGAGCATTTAGGTTGAGAGAATGGCTGCTATCAGAAAACCGACTCCTTTGCCAATCAATACATATGAAGTTTGCCCAACCTACAAACCCCTCTAATCAAACCGAGTACAATCCAATGAATCCATGGTCTTCCATACCCTCAAACGCTACAAACAAACCGTAACTGTAATAGACCATTTTTGGGGGTGACCGTAATAGACCGTTTTTTCAATAAAAGATACTCGAATAAAACTTTCTATTTTGGGGTGATCCAAAATCATTCAGCTGATAAGTAAAAGGTTAATCTATGCTCATTCCCCAAAAATAATGTTCAACAAATGGCTGAAACAGTGGAAAACAAAAAAAAAAAAAACAAAGTAACAGTAGTACAATAAGGACATATTATCCTCATCTTATCGTTTCTTAACTTATCAAACACTCCACGAAACTTCAGAAAATTTCAAGATACTTACGAACTTTCGAAAACATAAGAATACTTCAGATTTCAGACAACTTAAAAACGAAAAAAAACATGTTTCAAGTCCCACAAAAAGTCAAAAACATGATCTTTAAGTTCATGAAATACTACTAAACTACAAATTGTAAAATTAAAATCCAAAGATAAGAACAAAGCCTACAACTCATAAAAAAAAAAAAAAATAAATAAATACAAAAAATAAATCAAACAAAAAAAAAAAAAAAATGAATTACCTTGATAAGAACAATTAGAAAGAAGGGAAACAACATCATCACAACTCTTGGGATCATTATCACACAACAAAATCTGCACTTTACTTCGATCGATGAACTGATCATTGCTCTTACCTAAATTACTAGGTCCCACATCAACATCCATTTTTAACTGCACCCCCCAAAACTAAATAAAATTAGGGTTTCAATTGAATCTAAACTTTCTAGACATTTTCAGAGGGGAATCAATTAGGGTTTTGCCGAAATCGAATCCATAAGAAGTTTATACAAGTTCAATTATATTTCCTGATTTGGTAATGTGCAAAAAAAGGGGGAATTTAATTAGGGTTTAATTGAATCTGACTTTTCCGGACATTTTCAGAGGCAAATTAATCAGGGCTTTTGCCGAAATTGAATTGAATCGAATGTTACAGAAGTGCAGTGAGATTTCCAGATTTAGTAGTGACTGAAAAGGGAAATTTAATTAGGGTTTTGAGGAAAGAAGAAGAAAAAGACGCCATTTTTGAAGCTTCATGGACTATAATAATAATAATAATAATAATAAGGGAATGACCCAACAAAAAAAAAAAAAAAAAAAAGTGCAGAAAAAGGTAATGGAAAACAGAGCAAAAGATATTTTGTTTGAGATAGATAATTGGCCACGTCACCTTTAGATTTTTTTTAGATATTTTGTGGAGACATTTTTTTTGAAAGTCTTTGTGGAGACGTTTTAGTTAGTACTCCGTAGAACTGTAGAAGCATCTTTATTGATGGATAACTACGGAGTATATAATTGAGTAAAGGGTATGATAAGGACCTTAACTTTGGATTTTTTTCCAGTTAAGGACCTCAACTTTCAAATAATACAGTTAAGGGACTCCGTCTAGTTCCGTTAACTAGTTTTCCAATTTCTTCACAAAATGATAATCAAAATTACAAGAAGTGACCTAAGCATACTTAAATCTGGACATTTTGAAATGGAGTCATTGACTAGTAAGACAACACTACAATACTTTAAAATAAACAAAGAAAATAATATTATAATAAGAAAATCAACACTTGGAACTGGTCTTGACACACGAATCGAGTGGGGTTGGGGTTGGGTTCGGGTAATATGAGTCAGGTCAAATACGGGTCAGCTAGGGAGGGTCGGGTTTGTCTTTTTATTTGGGTTCGGCTGTTCGGATTTGGCTTCGGGCTATATGAGTCGGGTCAAATTCGGGTTAGGTACGAGGTGAAACTACTTTTTTGAGCCTTTTTATTTATATGATGTTATTTCAAAATGTTTTTGGAATGCTAATTGTATTTTATCTTTATTTTACACTTATAATACGGAGTATAAGTTTTATTTTGAATGTATTCAAATTTGATTTATACGGAGTAATTATCTCTATAACGTGTGATATCAAGAAAAAATGTTTATGGTTTATATATTATAACATTTTTATTATTATACTTTTCTAGACGTTACTAAATAAGTTCATATTTTATATATCGTAAATTCGTAATGCATCATTTAATATTGAGCATTGATAGAATGATAGTGCGTCAATGCAATTATTTCAAAATTATTATTTTAGCTCACATGGATTTTATTTTTCTCTAATATTCGATTTATATTATTATACGGAGTAGACTATACCCATAGAGGCGAAGCCAAAAAAAAAAAACAATTTTTAGAACATAGCATATGTGTTTTTGCCTTATAAATATATACTATTTGGGGTAACATACGTCTATAACATTTTATACTCCATAATTTTTTTGAGTTTAGGGTAATATTTGCTTCCCTTTTATTATTACGTGACTTCCCGTTGTATACACATTAATTCAATAACTATCAAAGAAAAAAAAAAGTGCAAATTTTATCAGAGTAGTGAAGTTCTTCCATCTAATTAAGGGATGTGCTATTCGTCGTCGACAAATTACTTTGCGCAGCCGGCTTTTCTTTTCACTAATTACACTTAAGGATTTTAATGATTAATTATTTATTTAGGTTATTAATATCTATTATTAAGTTTCGATTTATTATTATGGAAATTTTAAACTTTTACGAAAAATCGTATAATTTTAAACACGATATTGACAAAGCTCTAGAGTTTGACACTAATTATAATTTATTTAGAGTTTGTAAATTTTTTTAGTATAATAACAATAAATAATAATATTAATATTAATATTAATATTAATAATAATAATAATAATAATAATAATAATAATAATAATAATAATAATAATAATAATAATAATAATAATAATAATAATAATAATAATAATAATAAAATTTCTTTGGATAATAATAATAATAATAATAATAATAATAATAATAAATAAAAAACGTGCAAACACATCACCCATTCACCCTAGGTGAAGTGCTTACACATTACCCTGTCGCCCTTTGCTATGTGACTACACATCACCCAGTTGCCCTACGCAAAGTGCTCACACATTACCTTGTTTCCCTGCGCAATGTGTGAACAGATTGCCTTGTCTTCCTGCGCTATGTGTCAACACATTGCCCAGTCGCCCTTGGCAATGTGCAAGCACATCACCCATTCACCCTCCGCCATGTGTCTTTTTCGTTTTTTTTTTTTTTTTTTTCATTCGACGATTTCAATTTCAAAATTATCGTTTTTCGTAAAAGTTTAATTTACGAAAAATACCGTGTTTAAAATTATACGTTTGAAAATTATACGATTTTTCGTAAAAGTTTAAATACCGTGTTTAAAATTATACGTTTGAAAATTATACGATTTTTCGTAAAAGTTTAAATACTGTGTTTAAAATTATACGATTTTTCGTAAAAGTTTAAAATTTCCATAATAATAAATCGAAACTTAATAACAGATATTAATAACCTAAATAGATACGAGTAATTAATTATTAAAATCCTTAAGTGTAATTAGTGAAAAGAAAAGCCGACTGCGCAAAGTAATTTGTCGACGACGAATAGCAAATGGCCTAATTAATTGGCAGGTTCTCAGTTTTGGATTTAGAAGAGTAACAAATGTTTTTAAGAAGGTAAAATAATTAGACTGTTTTTCATTTCAGGTTGACTAATAAGGAGTAGTAATGTAATGTACTTTTGGATGAATGAATCACACCTTGTAAAAGAGGATGTAACGGAGTAAGCGCATTCTTTTCAACAATTTAATTTCTTATAAGTTCAATTTCAATTTCACTATAAGTTAATTTCAATTTCCTATAAGTTCATTTCACTCTATAAGCTCATTTCAACTTTTTCACTCTATAAGTTAATTTCGAACACATAAGTTAATTTCAGCTCTTATAAGTTCAATTTCACATAAGTTAGAAATCTTATAAGTTAGAATTTATAAATTCTATTATGTTTTATTTTTATATAACTATTATTATTGCATAATAATAATAATAATAATAATAATAATAATAATAATAATAATAATAATAATAATAATAATAATAATAATAATAATAATAATAATATGTTTCTCATATTTTTTTTTTTGTGGAATAAAAAAATTAAGGGTCGAAAATGAAATAAATTGTTGGAATTCAACTTGTTCATTTTGATTTATGATTTCATTTAATTTAGAATTCGCGGTTAAATATTTTGACGAACGATGAATATGTTGGAATTCAACTTGTTCATTACTTTGTTTGTTTTTTATTTTTTATTTTTTATTTTTCCACATTATATAGAGTATAATTTTTTGTAGGTTATTTTGGTTTATTCGTTTTATTTTTCTTTCATCTCGAATCTCTTTTTTTACCCTTTTTCCCAGCTCGCTTTTGAGTTATCTTTAAATTGACACCTATAAAACATTTCTACAAAATGCAATACTAAAATTCTCGAGAAAATAAATATAGTATATTAAAATATTTAACCGAGCCAACTTATTTATAATCAACTATATATTGAGATATTTAACTATACTAGATCATGAAAATCGATTTTGAACACTATTATTTATTATTAGTAAAATTAATCATTTTGAATAAATTAAAAGATTTTAATTATTGTAATCGTCATCATCGTTACTATAAATATCATTGTTATTATTGTTATTAATTTAATAAATTTTTTCATATTATATTAATATTAATATTAATATTAAAATTATTATTATTGTTATTGTTGTTGTTGTTATTATTATTATTATTATTATTATTATTATTATTATTATTATTATTATTATTATTATTATTATTATTATTATTATTCAATAAGTTTTAAATTTAATAAATTTAACTCCAATAAGATTCAACTCACATAAGTTAACTCTTATAAGTTCAGCTCCTATAAATTCAGCTCCTATAAGTTCATTTCAATTTCTATAAGTTCATTTCACTCACATAAGTTCATTTCAAATCTTATAAGTTATTTCATTTCTATAAGTTCAATTCATTTCATATAAGTTCATTTCTCACTATAAGTTCAAATTTATAAGTTCAAATTCTATGTTCTAAAAGAACAGGGCCTAATTAATAGTGCAAATCCTTAACTGTAAAATTTTAAAATTAAGGTCCTTAACTGGAAAAAAGATGAATGTTCAGGTCCTCATCTTACCCTTTACTCGTATATAATTGATAGGAATAATCCGAACTCAAATTAATCTACGAATAATTTTACTATTGAAAAATCATTCAAATAATGTACTTTGATCAATTTCAATCGATTTTAACACGTAAAAAATGGTGAAACCGACTCTAACTTTATGTCACTCTTATTCTACGGAGTAAGTAAAATTCAAACCAGTTTCACCTCTTTTTCTTTATCGATTAAAGCAGGTTAAAATTAGCTAGAGTATGAAATGGTTTTTCAATAGTTGAGAGTATTCGTGGATTAATTCGAGTTCGGATTATTTATGTAATAAGAGGACCAGTTAAAATTGTTTGTGACATGTAATCCTAATTTATAAATACGTAGTATAATTTGTTTTTTGTTTTTTTATTCTAAAGTTGTCTTATTTTTCAAATTTTCTTTTGAAAGTAAGAGTATGTGTTACAATGGAAATATAATTGTCAGTAAAATATAATGTATGGAGTAATAAAGACATACTCGTAGCGGTAATACCCTAATGTAGCGTCTAGGAACTGTAATTCCACTTTAAAATCTCGATTCGTGCAAAATGATGTATTTGGAAAGTTCGAAATTTAAATTTCATTCAAATACAAACAAAATTCAATCATTCATAAAATTTGGACATTTCAAAAGACACCACATACCGTGTCCTTTGGTATTAGCAATTTTAAAACTTTATACTTTTTACATGGATTAAATTAAGTTTCAGATGACCTATTATTTGTGAGGTAATTCGACCTCAGAAATTTAAAATTATGTAGGATATAGTGTGTTAGCATTCTTGGCAACCTTAATTTAATTTGAAATGTTAAATTTGAAGTTTGCATTTTAAAATATGGGATTTGGAAATGAAAGGGGATGGGGATGGGGATGGGGATGGGGAGTTGTACTTCAAATACTTAGGAAATCGAAAGGTTGTCATTTAGTTGGAATTCTAAATATTTCAAATTCAAATATTGTAGGTTGCCAAACAATGAATTTGATTGACATTCAGAATCCTATCCTATCTACAATGCAACAACCACAGGGACACGTGTCACCCTGTGGTTGAATGTTGCATTAAATATATGGGTCCCACCACTATCTCAAATGACAATTAATTCTCAAATATGTTTAGTATTTCAATGATTTTTAGCAGTTTAGTACTGTATTATGTACTCCGTATTCTTTTATACTCCGTACTTAACTTTTGTTTACACAGTAAAAGTTTAAAATACAAGAAAAAACAATATAATTAACATAAACTATATAATTACAAGTACTTAAAAACTAAGAATTACAAATATAAATATAAATATAAATTACAATAAAAAATGACAAATTACAAATTTAATAGACTGTACTACAAAATTCAGCATAAAATAAAATCAGTTACAAAATATAAAAGTTAATTAATGAAAAAGTTAAATTGGTGTTTATCAAATGTCAGTGCATTAAAACATATTAAAACATCGGGTCGCGAATAAGTAACATCTGTCACGTTGATTACAAGCTTACAGCTTCCATAACAATTGAATTACAAGCTTAGTGATACAAATTAAATTTATGAAATTAATATCCAAAAAATGTTTAATTATACGGAGTAATATATATTCCTTCAGATCTAGAAAGAGTAATTTCATTTCATAAGTATGATATAAGCAGAAAATGAGACTTGCCTCCGTCTCAATCTGTATTTGGAATTTCGCTCGAAATCGAACCCGAGGTCTCCTTGGAAATTGGAAGATTGGGGTTGAAAGAGTCGGCATAGGGGTGTGGAGGGGCGGAGGAGCGGCGAGGGAACGCGAGCGACGGTCTAAGATGAAAAATAGCAGATGAAGCCTTGAGATTTAGGGTTTTAATAAGGTTTCGATTTTGCTCACGTTTATTGAGGGAAGCTCAATTATGGGTTTTAGTAAGGTATGAGCAATTGCTTTTCGTAACCCAAATGTAGGATGGGCTTCTTTAATTTTTGAACATGACCCTAATATTAAGGCTAATAATAATTGTTAAAAATTAAATGGGTATGAACACAAAATTGGACAGGTTCATATTCATCAATGTTTTATAAATAAGTATTGTAAAGTGTTTGATAAATTATACGGAGTACTTCGTAGTACGTTTAATTTTGTTTATCAATTGTTTCTTTTAATCTTTTATCACAATATCAATTTGTTTATTAATAATTTTTGGGTTTTTCCCAACTGTACCCCTGTACTATTGGATTTTTTCAACTGTACCCCTGCGTATATCGTATTTCCAACTGTACCCCTGAGTTTCTTTAATTACTCCCAACCATAACTATTTATGCTTAAGCCGTCAATTATCACCGTTAAATGCCAATTAGGATGCGTAATTTGCCTACGTGGAGCGCCTAATTTGCCTACGTGGAAGGATTAGTTGTAAATTAGAAGTTGAGTCAATTTATTAACCGTCATTTCTTTCTTTTGATTCAATTTTTTTTAAAACCCTTTGAAACCCTTTCACCTTCCTTCCTCTGTTCTCTTCATCTCCTTCCTTTTGCTATTGAACTTTTGCAGTTCATCGTCATTGCAACATCTTCATCGTTGAACTTTTGCAGTCCTTCCTTCCTTTGTTCAATTTCAGGTATGATTTCAAGTATGATTTTGGGTAAATTAAAGAAACTCAGGGGTACAGTTGGAGTTATTAAAGAAACTCAGGGGTACAGTTGGGAATACGATATACTGAGAGAATGCAGTTAGGAAAACCCAATAATGCAGAGAGTGCAATTTTGGGAAAAACCCTTAATTTTTTTTAATTCTTTTACTCTATTAATCTTTATACTCCCTCCATCCCGGTCATTTGTTTACACTTTCTATTTATGAGAGTACGGGTCATTTGTTTATATTTTCCATAAATGTCTTTTGGTGATCCATGTGTGAAGTGGGCCCAACTATTTTAACCAATCACATTATTTAATTTTACTTACTTTAAAGAAAGTGGGACCTCATTTGTACTTATATTATTATTTTTTTTAGTTTTTCCCTTTACCTCTCTCATCACATCGATAAATGTGTATAAAGTAAGCGGAAACAAATCACCGAAACAGAAGGAGTACATTGCTGACAAAATTTGACTCTATCATTATTTCTTTAAAGTTTTTTACTCTTTTGATTACTTTTTTAAATTGTACTTCAAATTAAATAACTAAATTGTAAATTCTAAATTCTAAATTCTAAATTTTACACAAGCTATAACAACATAACCACGGGCATAAATATCCAAATATTAATAATTGTTATTTCGAGTAATAATTGATAAACTACTTACTTCGTGTAATTTAGAATTGACAATATACATTTTAGTTAATTTGTATCTATATATATTTGCACGGGCATAAATGTCAAATATGGGCACAAAACCATAGATATACGGAGTACAATTTTCTATGATTGTACAATATACAATCTTATTGTTATATTCTTTCGTTTCATTGTAGTTAATATGCACGTTTAATTTTTTTAGAGAACTTTTTTATTAAACCCACTATATTGTGACTTCATTATTCGTACATTGCACGGGTATGTTGGCATTACTTTGTTCAACACCTCCCATGCCTGTGATACATATCTACATTTGATCTTATTGGACATGACTTTGTTCAACATCTCCTGGGTGACAACAAAACCTATTTCGTCAAATCGTGGTCATAAAACGACAAATCGTACTCACTACTCTTCCAATTGTTAATACTACTCCACCTACATAACCGTATTATCTTCTCTAAATTTGATAGCAATTTGCACGGGTAAGTTTCTTGACATTTTGTTTAAAATTTGTACAAGCATAAATGCAATTTGCACGTAACTCTTAACAACATGTTCATGCAATTTGAACGGGTTTAAAATTTACCCGTGCAAACTGCTATCAAATTTATTACCCGTGCAAATTGGTCTCGAATAATAAATTTAAAAGCAATTTGTGCGAATAATAAATTTGGTGTATCAGTAAGTTTCTTGACATTTTGTTTAAAATTTGCACGGGCATTAATGCAATTTGCACGTAAATTTTAAACTTACCCATACAATTTGCACGGGTTTAGAACTTATTTGTGCAAACTGCTTTCAAATAAATTTACTCATGAAATAAGCAAATTCATATTTTTAAGGTGAATTGCACGTGCTTTAAACTTCTTGAATATTTATTATTATTCTTTTTTTAATATTTCAAGTATTTTTCAATGACATTAATTCATATTGATCATTTTAAAAAACGTCTTTTATCTTCTTTTTTTTTTATATAAAACTCATTAATTATCCATCATTTATGCTTGAACTCCATAAAGAACATATCCGTACAATTTGCACGGGCATAATACTAGTTCCAAATGAAAATCGAGTTTTCAAACGGACCATTATGTGATTGCGTCAAGATGGGAAAAATCGGTTGCGGGAGTAAAGGTGTTCAATATATCTACAATTGTGAATTTTGACTGGAAAAATGCAAATAAAGCACGCATTGTGAATTTCAACCTAAAAAATACAAAAGCGTCCATTGTTGATTACAAAATACAAGATGATAATCTACTGGTATACGGAGTATTTCATTATTCTGAAAAAATTTAGTCGGTGTTGGAGACGCGTGAGGCGAATGCAAGAAGTGGATAAAGTCAAGTTGCAAAGTGTTGCGATGATATCCGTGGATTGCAAAGTGTTGGGGGGTTTAGGATCGTACGATGCAAATGATTTTATTATTTGTTACTCCCTCATATCCATCCATTTCTTTGCATCATTTTTTGCACGGTTTTTAAGAAACATACACATAAGAGTGTAAAGTGAGTAAAAAGTGAAGATAAAGTAGGTTTTGAAAGAGAAAATATTTTTCATAAAAAGAAATGCAAACAAATAAATGAACATTCCGAAAAAGGAAAGTGCAAACAAATGGACGGATTGAAGGGAGTAATTAATTTGTTTGCTTTTTTGCTTTCATCATTTGCTAACAATCTTTGTCCTCTCTCAAATTAAACGAGTCATTGCTTTTTTAAGTTAAGCTTATTACCTAAAATACCTACTTTCTTTAATCTTCTCATCATGTACTATGACTTCATTTGACTATTCCATTTTAGCTACTCGTACCTATTTTACTCTTTCAAGCTACATACTCAATTACTCATCATCATTGCTCATTTTATTGGAACGTACTTTACGCAGTCGGCATTTTACTCTTTCAAACTCCATAATGCTTCACAAAATAAAAAGAAATGGGCATCAAAACATGCTCACTACTTAGGACACTTCTTATAAAAAGACACTTGCAGAAGCGGTCTGTATGACCCTGTTATAAATACTGAGTTTCGGTATCACCTTGTGTCACTATCTAAACACATGAAAGTGTTCAAGTTAGTGTGTCGATATGCTTTTCAACGTTTTAAATACGACTGACATTTGTGCACAAAAACTTGAATATTCCACAGGTGATTGAGTACTTGAGCAAGGAACACCACACCATGCCGCACTAGCATGACTGAGCAAGGAACACCACACCATGCCGCACTAGCATGACGACTGAGCAAGGAACTCCACTGGCATAGATTTCGACACTGAGCAAGGAACACCACACCATGCCGCACTAGCATGACGATTGTCCGACCACGGGCAACAGTCGGGGAGGAAAGTGTACGTAGCCGCTGCGTCCATTTCTCGACCACGAGCTCAATGGTGCTCTATCGACAGGGCTAATTGACTATGTTTGGATCCAATTCTGCAATAACCCGGCCTGTCTATTCAATGTCGGGAACCCTGTCGGGCTCAAGCAGGCATTGAGCACTTGGACCAGACAAATCCTGGCTAAACAGTTCTCTATTGGGTTGTCTGCTTCAAGGGGAGTTGCTGGTAATGGTTCTTATGTTCCTTCACGAGTACTCATCGACCAAGTCTTCCCCTTTGCGTAAATATACTGCATAATTTGGGACAGTACCTTATAAAGGTACAACAGCCACATTTGATACTTTGTTTGGCTATTGTAGCTTCGTGAACAAAAACTGATTTAGATCATCTTAGATCGCTTTTGCACGTGTGTTTAAATCTGACGACAAAGACTGCTTGCATCCGACACCTTCTTGTCATGACTCATGACAGATGCAGAGCAACCAAATTCGAACTTACTTTGCATCTACATACAATTACATTCCTTCAATGAAAAAGGTTAAGAGAAAATAGGAGTTGATTCGGAAACAGAAAACGAAAATGTGCATAGAAAGTACAGGAATTTTCCGTTGATTAACTGACATTATACAAATAATTTGAACTACAGAGACACGAACCTATGATCAACAGAATGAATGAGTTACAGCTTTCAAGTGTTACCACAACGCCTTCATGGTTTCATTAGTTCATTTAACACTACATAAATACAGGATCTTAAAAAATAAACAAATTTGATGATAGTGATAAGTCGGACTAACGTACGGCATAAATTAAGAATCAAGCAGAATGGATAACCAGTTTTTCGGCCACTAGTCGAATCCCTGCATTCTGCTGGATATCGTAGTGGTCCAAAAAGAAGAACGCATCGACTAAATTCCCTGGCAAGAACAAGCTCTCAAGTTCTGCAGGATCGAACTTACTAAACACAAGTTTCTGTTCTGTGCCAGAAGACGCTTCTTTCTGGAATATCTCGGGGCCATATCTCGCAACATTCCCTGTCACCACGGTAGGTATGCTGCAACGATAGGAGAACGATGGTTAGATTAGACTTTCAAAAATATTGCAACGCATTTGCGACGAATAAACTTCTTTTACAGTTACCGATATTGAACTCAAGCTAAATCAAGATATATTTCCAAATGCTTCTCGGAAAAAAAGTTGTTGGGAAAACAACAGATATTCGTTCCCCCATTCCTCTCCCTCACTTCAGAATCCAGCCAAACAAACTCAAAGAACTAAAGCATTTAATTACAGTTAGCAGAATCAAAAGACGAAGAGGGTTAAAAAAAAAAAAAACTTACTGGAGTCGCACATTAGGGAAGTTCGAGTAGCCATTCTTTCGGGTCACTATAGGCTTCCAGTCAGAAGTGCTACCAGAGTCCATCAACAAACTCTGTGCATGTCTATCACATTCATCCAGAACCCGGCATAAGCTGGGCGAAGCGTCTACTACAAAACTCAACTTAGGCCTCCCTGCCTGATCTACAAACTTAGTACTGATTCCAAAACGTACTTTCAGATGAGTGCACAGTAGCTTTAGCACATCAGTTTTGTGAAAAAGCTGAATCCTTTGACTACCCCAGAACAACGGTATCAAGGATGCGTTAAGTGAAGAAATAGATACTTCATCAGGAGTCAGAAACTCAGAAGAACTGCTTGAACTTTCAGATACCCTCGAGTGAGATGCGTCACAAGATTCAGTAGTAGGGCTTTCCTCCATGACATTGTCATCTTGGATAGCATCGGCCATGATTTCCTCAGAGAGCCTTTTCATATCGAAAGAATTTGTTCGAGGCTCGGAAGGTTCAGAAACGTTCAGAATTTGCTTCCCTAAGGTTTGATTTACATTGTTTCCTGGGGTGAGACCGAAGCTAGGAATACAGGTCATCTCCACCGGCCGAACTCTCCCTCCACTACGTGTTCTTCGAGATGTACTTGGAGCTTCCAAATTTTCATTTACTAGGATGTCAGGGAGACTCGACTCCTGCACACGAAGAAAATTGTATCTTTCAGAGTTTCAGACTATACCTTCTGTGGACTGAATATGGCCAAGTAGCCTTAAGGAACCAAAATTGGATATTAAACTAGACATCAGACAAATAGACATTATCTCTCCATAGGTGCCACAAAACATTTGATTCTCGAGATTCAATATAAGTCTTTATGTAAGTATTGTCAAGGGGATTATCAAAAGACTGATCCAAATATAAAGGTCAGTCACTAATTATAGAAGAATGTGAACCCAAAATACTTTCTGGCACATAATCCAGTGGATCATAATCAACGATCTTGACGAAATATTCGAAATTGAACCTCCAAGAGTCAATCTTCTACGTGCTTATCCGAAATTAGAAGATTAGTTAAATTCTACAGGTCAGTCACCAATGCAAACAAAATGCAAAGATCAAAACAACCTCCTCGCAGGTATTCCAGAAGAATAGAACATCCAGCCACTCCTAGGCAATGGAAGGTGTATACCCCACACTTGGACTATACCCACAGGCAAATAGAACCTCTAACAAAACATGGTTAGTGGATTCGTCAAGCATGCATTCCGATAAATTATTGATTTGCTTCGTGTTAGGTGTAGTTTCAGTAATCGAATGGATAAAATTCACTCTTAATGATTTTGCAGTTCGTATGATACTTGAACAAATTGGATAATCTCAAACCAATGGAATGACATATGAGAAAAAGTAGGAAGACAACAGAAGAAGCATGGACTGCATGAACGACAAAGACAATATGGAAAACCAGCGGTACAAAGAAAACCATCAAGGCCTAGAATGAAAAACAAAAGGGTCAGTTCAAAAATTGACTAAATATGTATCTTTAAACCAAGTAAAGGAAGCTACCACTTACCAAGAATAGCACGGTTGCACAATACTTGAGAACTTCAAGATTCATGCGAACGTCGTCCAAGCTCCTGAAATCAATAGAGAGTAGTTACATTAGCTGAATTCTTGAATGTAGAAGTATAACAGCTTTTGAAACCTGTGAAGATCACTTTACAGAAACCTATGACTCCCCTGCCTTCTGTTGTCAATCTAATACTAGTATTTCATGGACGCAGCTATTCTAGTATTTAGAATTATCAACGCGACTAAGTCTCATTACCAAATATAATGGATAAATTTCCATAGATATACCAAAATATTTACCGTGGGTCAAGAGATTCATGTCTAAATTGCAACGAGGTCAATTACCCCAGCAACCATTCTTAAAGATGATAGAACAAAGGTAAATGACGGATTCAATCATGAATAACATGGCCATGATGAAAAAGAACAAGCTTCCCTGAATTAGCCCAGTACAAATTCACAACACATCAAAATCTTATAAGACGGTAATGGCATTACCTATGTGTCTGCTGACCTAGACCAAAATATGAGGCAAGAGTGGCCATCTGAAAAGAACGCGCACAAAAGTTGTTAATCACACTCGATAGAAGCTAGATTTCATAAACCAATATCACAAATCAATCTCCACCGATTGACTCAAGAAGTAAACAAACTACTCCGTATAAACAAAACAGAAAAGAAACTGCGCCCTATAATTAAGAGTGATTCAGTCACGTTAAAAAAATAACGAAACATTCCACCCATTTTAATACGGAGTAATCAACAAGCACATTCGGAGAATGGCAATTTCCAACGACGCAAGTTAAACTTATAATTCAAGCAACAGCAATAATAATCAACGAAAGTGAAGCGAGAAGTTGAAGTGAACAACCTTCATATTACCAGCACGACGACCAAACCTCTCAGTCAACAACGCCAAAGAATCAATTGCCCCTTTCGGCTCTGGTGGTGGCCGATTCACTTCAGCAAACGCTTCTCTAATCCTCGGACAATCAAACCTCAGTATATTATGCCCCGCCCATATCCTTCCTACATCAGTCGTCAACATTAATCACTCCAAACAAACAAACAAATATCTCAAAATTTTCTGATTACATCAGTACAGACAAACAAACACATCAATTGAAACCTCGCATAGCGAGTAAAAGACGAAACATTTCAAACGAATCAATACAATGCTCGTTAAAAATCAAACAAACACATCATTTGAACAAATATATTCCAATTAATGACCAATCACTCTACACAATCAAATATCTTAAAACTTTCTGATTACATCGATATCGAGAAACAAACACATCAATTGAAACCTCGCATAACGAAGAAAAGACGAAACATTTCAAACGAATCGATACAACGCTCATCAAAAGTCAAACAAACACATCAATTGAATCAATATATTCTACATTTTAAACCTAACAAAACGAAGAAAAGATCAACCAAATACTCAAAACAATCAAAAATCACAAATTTCTCATCAAATCAAATACGCACCATTGAGAAGGTCGAAGACTTTATCAGCGACGTCCGCAAAAGAAGGAGCGGAGGCGACAGCGGCGCGTGAGATGCCATTACAACGCTCCGATTTGTCGGAAATAAGCGAAAGATCTCTAGGACGAAGAAGAGTAGAGTAATTCTGAAGTTCAACGAGCTTCCTAGGGCAAACAAGAATGGCACCGAATTCCAAAAGAGCGAAACCTTGACCAGGTTTAGAAGGAATGGTGGTTTCGACATCGAAGAAGACGATCTCAGACCTCTCTTCCGCCATTAATTTTTGAATAATTGTGGTGTGTGTTGTGAGGTTTGTTATGGTTGGTTGATGTGTTAAGTAAGGCGCCAAAAGAGGTGAGGGAGATGAAGTAGACGAAGGAAGGTTGCTTAATTGAAAGGGTTACCCACTTTGGTGTATAACTTTGTTTCCTTGACGTCTTTATTTAGTATATTCGTTTTGGTTTCAACATCACGTGTTCTCTACGTGTTCAATTGGAGGTGTACCGTATACGTACACGGTACACCGGCCGACATCCAATTGAATTTACGACTTCGATCTCTGTCATTTATTTAGTCGAAAGTGTAAATAATTTACTGAAACGGATGAAGTATATAGAACCGGTAAGAATTAAGAGGTGATCCCAAATCCATATGGACCTTAATCTTTTAGATTTGAATTTTAATTAGACTGAATCATTTTATATAGGATATATAAAGGTTTTTACAATACCAGCAAAATAATTTTCAATTGGACCTGATCGATGAATGGTTACCTAAATTTTGAAGATTAGGAGATTGATTCTTAATGTATGTACCCCGTAGTTGGAGATCACATTGACATTATATTGAACACTATTATGTCAAATCAAAATGTTTATATGTTCTTGCCAAAAAAAAAGAAAAAGGTTTATACTCGTATGTGAAAAGAGCAAGTATCACGATTTTATAATCAAAGTAATAAATTAATATGAATTCAACTGTAAAAATTAGAGTTAATCGATATATAAAGTAAGAATAAAATTATCATTTAATTGGAATATAAAGGAGTATTAAAATAGATAAAATACAAAGAGATACGGAGTATTTCTCAAATAGAAGTATAAATATGTGAATTACAATTAGCACACATTTTTACTACGGAGTATTTAAAACAAAGCCCAAGAGTACTAGTTGTACAATATAATGCACACAGCATTGATCCAATTAGAATTTTATGTTTTTCCTTCTAATTTTTATTTCCGGTCATTGTTGCTCGTTTTATAGATTAACTTTTTCGATAGTATGTACTTAAATCAACTTACAATCCATCAACACTCCTATATGATTTGAAACACAATTTTTTCCGGTCGTACAGAATACTACGTATACAAGGTATATGTACGAGAACGGAGAACTAGGATGATTTTTTGTGCTTTTTCTCTTGCCATTCTTTGATATTGGCTTCCACCATCTTTTCGACCTTTGCATGAAAACCAGGATAAGGCTCGTACCCTACGAAATGCTGAAGTGCCTGAGAAAGTTCCATTTGAAAGCCAGACAAACATAAGTTGTATTCACGATGCAGAGCAATTAGGAAATTTGTGTAGTAGGAAAACTTATGCCACTTTCGATTTTGTGATTTTGTACCGCTTTTCATATTTGTGAGAGGGTTTTAAAAAAAGTCAAAAGAGATCTGAGAGACCTTAGAAAAGGAGTACTCCGTATCAAATAGTAGCAAGACAAACTTTCAAACAGTAGACGACTCTTGAAATGCATACCTCAAGTAAGACGAAGAATGGAGCCATCAAGAAAGCTTGCGCGAGGTTGTCCAAAAGAGCAGGCGCCCGTTTCTATCACAAACGTACATCTTAAGTTATAAAACTTGACTCAGACTGCACTGCTGTAAAATGTTATGTTCTGATCTATAATGAAATGTTACACACCAACACACGTTATGAAACTGACAGTCATACATGTTAAGAAACATCGTCTAAATTCACTCATGCATACACTCGTCTCTTGAAAGAAAATTATTTACAAAAAGCCACGTAAATTACCTCGAAAATTCCATGACCAAGGAACTGAGCTGTCCAGCATATTAGTTGGGACGCCAATACAACCTGAATACATACATAATGACCGGTTGATATTCCACATTCAGTATACAATATGTACAGAAAGTTGGAAAGAGAGAAAAATAAATAACGCTCTACAATTTTCTAAAATTGACTTAGATGTAAATGTAAATCAAACTCGACATAACTCATACTCATACATAAACCTAGAAACACACAGACAGTATAGAAGTATAAAACTACTGAGGGAAGAAAAACATCATTCTGTTATTTATTTACTATAATTCTCAGTTTACTAAAAGAAGAAACAGTGTAACCATGCCAAAAGTAGAATCACACAGTTGTTCCTGCCTAGTGCAATAGTAACACAAGAAAGGAAGCTTCGTGATCGGGGGCGAACAAAGAAACCCCCTAAAATCCTCAAACACATGAATGACACACTTACAACTAAAGAAATCAATCGAGATAAAGTATGGAAACAGCATCAGTCTACATTTTATTGGCTCAAGTCGTGACCTTGAGGAAAAATCGGCAATAAGGCATCTTAAAGATAAAATAGAGCAGAATTAGGAATAAGCAAAATTTCAGTTTCCTAATGACCTAGATAATGTGCAGCAACACGAATTATAGAAAAGATTGATCAAAGCCGATGCCGTGAGACCACTAGAGTTACCTGGTGCAGGGATCTAGGAGTAATACAAAAAAAAGCACAGAGGACAATGATATACTCCTATCTTATATGCACAGAGATTTTTTCAGCAAGCAAAATAAGTTGTGCATTCAGCAAGGCGCAACCAAGGACAACATAGTTTACCAGCAAGCTACCTAATGCTTCAAAGTTGCTCTGAAGAGTGAAAACAAAAAATTGTCGCTACTCGCTACGCATGGTTGAAACGCCTAATAAAAACAGGGAGGCTAAAACTGAAAGACTCGTAGTAGGTAAGCAGTAACTCCCCAGACAACGTAACCCCGTGTCTCAAAATCGTCAACTATTCTATGGTAGGGAGTTGGATATATGAAGCAATTTGTGGTGATTAAACTGATAGATACATACCCATACTAACCTAATTGATCAAAGTGAAAAGACGAAGGTAACACTTAGCAAAAAGTCTGAGCTTTAAATCTACCAAGTGGCAAAGGCTCGGAAAATGTCACGGAGGTGCAACATAATAATGTGAATGATCAACGAAAATTGGATCTCAATGTGCATTTAGGGGTGGCAATAACGAGAAGTTGATTAACATGAATCCATAATTCTGAAGGGATCCTAAATAGCACCCTCCATCCCAGGTATATTGTCTTTATTTCCCTTTTGATCTTTGATATATCCCCAAAAAAATTCTCTCGTTTTATTTTTGACAAAGAGTGAACTCCTCAATCCTCATGGTATACTTGGTTATATACTCCCTCCATCTTTTTTTGTTTAGCCCCATAGCAAAATGGCTAATGCAAAGGGGAAAAGAGTAGTTATATTATAAAAAAAATGCAAGAGTGGGAAAAAGTGAGATAGTGTGAGAAAAAGTGCGGTGGTGTGGGAAAAATTGTTAATTTAAAAAGAATTAGAGCTAATTGGCCAACATTTTACCATAAAAGGGAAACGAAGATTGTTAAAAAGATGGATGAAGTACTCAACTACGGAGTACGTATTAACGAGAACGAGATCAAAGCACATTGCCCACATTGCCATCGCAACTTGTAAAGTCTTAAAATCAGGGTGGTATTGAGAGTTTGAGACTTTGACACAAGATTTCACACCGTAAACGAACTTTAACAGCTAGGGATTATAATATTAAATGCCCCCCTCGGCCCCTCCTAAGTTTCAGTAATTAGTTTGCACCTAAACTATCCGTTTTCATGGTGCACAGGAATAAAAATTAACAAATTATTACCCAATACGACTAGCCCAAAATGACCTCATCCCTCGTCGATTTTTATTGATCACCTATAAATTTATACTAAGAAAACGATCAATTTATATCGACCAATAGGGTACTAGTAGTAGTTTCAAAAACCATGTCACCACTGCTGATTCACACAGCACAACTGACTGACACCACACCATCTACTAATCACCATGCCAAAGAAATCTCAACAACCACAATACAAAACCAACAACATTAATTAATTAATTAATTAATTACAGTATAAATTGATTAATTAACAACTAGAGCTTGAAGTCAGCTAACACAAACCAACCAACAAAAATCCTATTATGTTAATCAACATTCAACTAAAATACAAAACTTCATCAAATCACATGATAAACAAGACAATTAAAATAACCATAAAATCACACAGCAAAAATCAACAAAATGGTTGTGAACATCCTGAAAATAGTGAAGCGATTTTAACCGTCTCATACGAGAATTAATATCGAAGTATTAAGAAAGGATAGATGACAACCTTCCAAGTGATAGAAAACCCAAGATGAAGAGCAACATAAGAAGCACCAAACCAACAGATGAAACAAAGAAGAGCACCCAAAAAGCCAGCTTTTTTATCCATACCAACATAGAACAAAGCATAAACCACAGTAGTAAAAAGGCCCAAATTGGGGAAGAACACCATGGGTATATAAAACCCTAACATTAACCCAGAAAAGAAAATTGGCCAAACAAATATCATATGTATCAAAATATTAATTGGGTTGCTGTGATATGCACCATAGAATGCAAAATGCTTCTCTAGGTTGAACAAATCCATGGTTTTTCAACTGGGTTTACTTGATTTTAGGGTTAAAGATTGAAACTTTAGGGTTAAATTAAGGTTTAAGAATAAGGGATATATAGAGAGGAATTGAATTTGGAAATGTTGATTAGGTGGATGATGATGAAGGAAAGCAATGACAGACAGTTTTTTTGGGTTGACTATAAAATGGAAGAAACGGCAGGAAAACGAGTGTTATACGCCATTGATGATGACCTTTGACAAAAACTCACATTTCTCTATGGTGTACTTTTTCATTCTTACCTTTTTTTTTTTTTATATTTGATGGGTGCCCTTAAATTTTAAAATTTGTCTATGATCAAATTATTACTCTCTCCCATCCATCTTTATTATACTAAATGACAGCTTTCGCTGACATCATCAATGCCACATGTCACGATTCTATGCATTTTTTTCCCGCCAAAATGCAATGCTGACATCATTCATCATACTTTACGTTTTTAAGTCTAGGTTCATTATTTATGATTATAATTTCTCAATAATCATATTTCACACTTATGTTATACATAAAATAATAAAAGTTTAGTTTTGTTAATAATATAGTAACATGTATTTTAAATTAATTACTTCTTTTATTATAATATTTTACTTTTCATTAAATATATCTATAATAAAATATAAAAATAAGTACTTAATCTATTACTTCGTTTATAAGTCATACTCCGTTTATAAAATAATAAAAGTTTAAGATTTATCCTCTATTCATTACTTTCTTATTTTATTATTTATCTTATTTAATATTTTCTATTCGAAAATAAATCTCGAAAAGTCTACAAAATAAAATTTATGTCGGTCATATATTTTAAATATTTTATATAGATTCTTTGTTTTTTCATTAATATATATGTATAGTAAAATATTATTAAAGTGATTATTACTTCCTCCATTCCGTTTGATTCTATACATTTGACCAAAACACGGTAATTAAGGTAGAAGAAAATCAAGTGGGGTAGACAATAGAATTACCAAACTACCCCTACTTTATTCTTTAAAAAAAGGCATTGCAAGTGGGTTGGGTGGGGTATTAATAAAGGGTATATTGGTCTTTTAGTTTAATAAAGTACGGACTAAAATAGAAATGTATAGAATTGATTGGAATTTCCGAAAAAGGAATATGTATAGAATCAAATGGAATGGAGGAAGTATATTATTTTCCTATTGATTTATTACTTATAATTTCATTAGTTAAAAATAATATCAATCTATAATAACCGTGCATCAATGCACGGGATCCGATCCATTCTTTTGTTAACCTTTACTTTTGGAATAAATTTTTAGGTGAATGGGGTATTTGTATTGTAATTACCAAAATATCCTTATATTGGAAGTTGTGATAAGATTAAGTGGAAAAAAGTAAGGGTAAAAGTGACCTTTTGTAGCTTTAAAGTAAAACTAAAATAGAAATGTTAACAATTGGATGAATCATCCAAAGAAGAAAAATGTTAACAAATGGATGGATCAGAGGGAGTAGTCATTTTTGACTTGGTCGATTATTTAAGCTACTAACTTACTCTTTAATCCAACTGATTGCTTATTAATCAATTCATTTGTTTATAATAGCATTCAATTACACGTTGACCTGTCTAATCTATATCTATATAATATTATTAAAAGGGTAGTTTAAATCTCTAGCTAACACCCAACTTAATTCCACGTGGCATTTTGTGTGCATACTCCTACCTCTACTCTTTCATTTGCTTTTCATGAATATTAATTGAACACCCCTTTCACCTTCATTTTTGTCAGTTTTGAACATTCATGACATTTTTTTCAGCCGACTCTTTCGCCTTCGTCTTCCCCAATTTCCGAACATTAATGGCTTTCCTAAGTTGTTTAACCTCAAACTCCATGTAATAGGTATACTTTTCATATCCCCTTTCTCTTTTTGCTTATATGCTTTAGTTTTTGCTCATCTTTATGCAATTTTTTTCGATCATATACTAATTGTTCCTCTGTGCTACCTATGAAAAAAGAAATTAGGTAAAAGTTAGTTGTTTCGATATTGGATACAAGTCCAAAAGGGCTGTGCCTTTTTTAAAATGATAACCAACTACTGTGTATATATCTACTTTATTGACAAAATTACATTCGTCGAGTTCCCAACTCTCTCTTGAGGTTCAATTTATGTAGGAAGATTAGAAGGAAAAAGTATTGGACATCGTACAATAATGCATTGGAAAAGCATACACCTTCAAGGTAAGGGTCGGAACAAGCAAATACAGAAACAAAATGGAGTTGAAGGTGTTTAAGATACAATATACAACAAGAAAAGCGGACAAATCAAACACCATCGAGCAAGACAACTCGAAACAAACTGAAAGTGACAAAAGATAAGGAAATGAATCATCCAAATTGAACAAAGGAAAATGTAAGTAGAATTACTCAAAAAAATACCATAACACCTAAAAACTACAGAAGACTTAACCGCATATAATAATAAAACAGGGATGACACACAAGTGGTAACAGAAAACAACAGAGATAACATGAAGTGCAAAAGAGTCATACAAATCATCAAGCATACATACGGAAGAGAAAGAGGCGAGAAAACATAAAAAGAGTAAATCGTAAAAGAAGGAAACATGACAACAACCACAAGAAAACATCAGTGTATAAAAAATATAAACAATAAGTTAATTTTAATTCAGAAAAATAGGTTAACCGAACATTAAGTATTTACAAGAGAAACTACCATTGTCCATGTAACCAATGTCAAATAAAACAAGGGATATTTCCCATGGTACCCTCGAACTTTGGCAGATTACACATGGTACCCCATGTGTGAGGTTTGTTCACATGGTACCCCCAAACTTTGTGAATATGTGCCCAATATGCCCATTTTGTGACGAAAAACTTAAACGACGTTAAGTTTATATGCACCAATTAATGGAGGAATAATGTGGGTTAAATAGTACCCTAAACTCATAATTGATGTCTTCTTCCTTAAACTTAACGTCGTCAAGTTTTCCGTCACAAAATGGGCATATTGGTCACATATTCACAAAGTATAGGGGTACCATGTGAACAAACCTCACACATGGGGTACCATGTGTAATATGCCAAAGTTCGAGGGTACCATGGGAAATATCCCATAAACAAAGACATTTCCTTTCTTGGTAAATCAATACACATTGTGTAACAACCTGGTTTTTTAGTCGACTTTAATTACTAAGGCGGAAATTAATTAAATCTTAAATCAGCGTTATTAATTATACAATAACCCAAAATATTACATCATCGTTTAAGAGTTGAATAAAACAACTCTAAATACGGAAATTCAAAAGAGTAGCGTTATATATATTACATCTCTCTTGAAAACAACTAAGGAAAAACAATAAAAACGTCTCGTGACTCCATCCAAAACCCAGCTCCTGGTCCACGAACGTCCCCCGCATAATAAATCGATGGGGTGCACGAGCGACAAAGGACTAGCTATGCTCATACTTACTCTCGATTTCAATTACTTTGGTTTATTATTATCGCTTTATAACTATAACGTTATGATAAAAACATAAACATGCTTATTACATATAGCATATAAAGACATATAAGTCATAATAAGCATGCGGTTTAAAGCGATAAATCATATAAGCATGATATTCAGTTATGAAAGCAATAACAGATAATATCATAGCAATAGTGTCACAACATATCAGCAGAATTACAAAGCGATATTAGATCGCAGACAAACATACATATCGTATCACTCACATCATGCAGACTCGACTCAATTCAGAAATTTGTGGTCTTTAGTTTTCGAAGATGGTACACACTCATTCTCATTTAATCAAACAACAAACAACACATACTGCTTACGAGCCTGACCACTGAGTAGGCCTTTGTACTCTGATCGATTGCATCTCACTTCCATAGTGCAGAGACTTACTCGACTCGTAAACCACGCCGAATACTATAATACTTGCATCTCATCCTCTAGTGTTCGAAATGATTCGAACTTCAGATACAATCTCGTCAAGTGATCTGTACATGTGGTAAGAACGAATGCTAGTGTCGCGTCCAATAAAGATGAAACTCGGCAAGGAGGCGAGAACCAGCGCGCATAAGCACATAATGTCACGGTGGCCTGGTAACTTTAGCGAAATAGGGGAATAAAGCCCTAGTCTAGTACATGTACACTAGTATCCACGTTAAGTGTAGGCTATGCTATTCATAGAGCACCTTAACTCTGGATAAAACGACTATTTCCTAAAGCCTGATACAAAAGCATTGGCATATTCATTATCTTGTACGGAACAGGCTATACGACTTAAGGCGTCACGGCATGGGTAGAGCGCATAAGCACATAATGCTACCGGCTGAACCACACTAACCGGGATGACCAACGTCAGAGACCGAGATAGTGGCGTCATTTCTGAGACTATCTTAACCCCACTTCACTCACGATTGACGTTCCCTTATTTGAGGCCCAAGCTTGACCTTTTATTTAACTTACTCAAGATTTATTATTTATTTGATATTTACATATCACATGTTACTAAACTCTCCTAGTCTCAGCGTCAAACGTTTAATTTGAATTGTAGGTTTCATATGATCACATAACATATTCGTTTATTATTTGAAGTGCTGTTAATTATTAACGTTTTCAAGTTTCTATATTGATACGTTTATTAGTATGTCCAATTTTATTTAAGTGTTTTTCAAAACACTTTAAGTCATTTACTTATTCATTTTAAATTTTTCTATACTTAGTAAAATTTTCAATTATTTTCAATATTTCAATTTTTGAGTTTTGAAATATCTTTGAATTTTAAGACGTAACTTGTTTTACAAGTTTCGTAAATTTTTCACTATTCACTTTTCACTATTCACTATTCACTATTCACCGTATTTTATACGTATTTTTATACGTATTCGTATTTTTATACTTCGTATTTTATTCGTATTTTTATACTTATACGTATTCCTATACTTGTACGTATTTTTATACTTAAGATATTTTAGGTATTTATACTTAAGATATTTTAGGTATAAAACTAAACTCTTTTATTTTCTAAGTATAAATTTCTAGTTTTAAAGTCGTTAAGTTCGTTTTGTACTTAGTGATTTTTGAAAATATTCTAAAAGTCTAGTTTTAAAAACGTTAAGTTTGGTTTGTAAAAAGTGATAATGATATTTATTTTAAAATTCTAGTTTTAAAAATGTTAAGTTCAATTTGTAAAAAGTGATAATGATATTTATTTTAAAATGAGACTTAGTTATTTTAGTCGTCTATTAACTAAATTTAGCGATTTTCATTTTTAAAATAATAGTAACGTGGATGATTCATTTTAGTCTGTATGTCCAAGTTCAACAGTCCAATATGCAAAGGCGGTAGCACACGATTTAGTTCATTTATATAACGGTTACATATTTTTATCGGTTGATAATATTTCATTTATAACTAAATCGATTTATACAATATTTCAATTCTAATAATTATTAAACTTTAGTGACTTAGTGATAAATTCATTTTGATCAAATTTAGTCAATTTTAAGTGATGATGCCGTGTGGATTGTATATATGTAAAAATTGATTTATTTCTTTTAAATTTCTTAATTCAATTTATTAACTACTAATTAAATTATTTTAACAATAAACTAAAAAGTGATAAAAACAAATTTAACCCTAAAAACATCAAGAATGCCGTGGCTAAGTAGGTGATGTTCCAAATTTTCATTTTTCAATTTTTATCGGTTTTTAGCTTAAAGTCTTTATATTTTAATTATTCTAATTATACTAAAACGGTTTAAACTAAAATGAAATTTACTAAAAATTTCATTTACATTTATGAATAGTGTTTTTCAACACTTTAAATTTCTAACTTTTTAATCTTAATGATTTAGCTAGTTTAATTTATATAGTCATTAATATAATTACTTATTAGTTAAATAAAACAATAAATAACAACAAACATAAAAACATTATAAATCAAGGAGAACTACTAATCAAGAACAACATGAACAAACTCAAGAACACATGAAGAAAGTTATGAACATCAAGAACACCATATTTAAAGTCAAGAACACAAAAGCATATTTTACAACTTATAAATTATTTTCTTAAATTAATTTTTTTATAACATAACATCATCCATTTTAGCCTTACTTTACACAACATATTATTTACAAAAATTAAAAGTGAAAATTTATGAAAAATAATAAAGGATGCCGTGAGCAAGAACACACATGAACATAATTTCGTTTTCGATTTTTATTCACTTTAAACTCATTGTTAATATTTAACATAATTTTCATAAATGATTACTACATAACTAAAACATAATTAAACATAAAAGTCATATGAACAATAATTAAAAATGCTCAAAACTAATTAAACTAAACATATTATCATATTACTACAATTTATCTATTATCAATAATACTTATTTATTATCATTTTATTATACTTCACATAACAAACACATACACATAAATGATGTTTATCATATTTTGAACATAAAATCATACTCATAAAACTTATAATAAAAATCAAATTAATTTACTAAGAGGCTAATATGAGATATAGTTAGTCACCTTATTTAGAATGTTAATCGTCGGGGATCTAAAATAAATTTTAGATCGGAATTTCTTCACCCATAACACCCAAGTTTTTCACCCAAATAAAACCATGTAAGTTAGCTCCTAAATACCCAAGTATAAACTAAGAACACTAGTGAAATATTAGAGTAATATTTAAGGATTTTAATTTAGAGGTTTTTGTAAATAAAAGGAAGAAAAATAAAGAGAGAGAAGAGAGCAAAGGTGCTCGACATTTTGAGAGGAAATGAGGTTGTGTTTTTGCTCTTAGAAATTATGAGAATAAGTTAGTATAATTTGGTTAAGTAATGAATTAATTAATTAAAGTTTAATTAAAAACAAAAGGAATCATCATCATCACATAAAACCAAAATAGTCCACATTACTATTTGATGAATAGTTTGTCCCCCCGATATTTTAAAATATCTCGTTCTCGAAAAACGCGTTACGAAATAATTCGGGTAAGAAAAACGGTAAAAGTTAAAATGTGCTGTTTTGACGATTTTCTGAAAAGTATTCATTTTATAAATTTAAGACTAAAATATTTTATTTACTACTTTAGAAAAATTTTAAAAGTGACGGAAATGAAAATGGTAGTATTAAAGTAGTAGTATCGTATTTGTATTTATGTATTATTATTAAGTATAACTTTAAATATAAATACAAAATAAAATAAAAGTGATGATGATAAATATAATGGTGTAAGTAATGTGTAAGAAAAATGGAAGAGGATAAAATTTGACTAAGGAAAGTCAAAAGTCAAAAGTCAAAAGTCAAATTTTCGGGCTTGATTTTTCATTTCTCGAAATTTTCGATTTCTTGTGATCATGAAAGTCTCAAAATAAAGGATATGATCTTAAAATAGTGTTTTGAAATAAAATCGGAATTAAAAATAAAAATAATTTTCAAAAGGGTATTAAAACAAAAATCGGATCCTAATCCTCGAAATTTTGAATAAAAGTTTCCTAGGTCGAAGTACTTATTTTTTTTCGTTGAATGTTATAGATTTAAAGATTTATAATCAGACGTCAAAAAGTTAATCAATTTAAATTAGGTGTGATTTCAAATATCGACAATTTAGAAAAAACTAGTTTAATAGAAATGAAATAGTAATTAGATATTTAATATAATATGATTTAATAATAAAAATCAAAATGATTACTTTTAACCATTTTTATTTTGAAAACGAAAAATGTTTGAAATTGAATTTTATGAATAAAAGGTTTTACATTTATTTTTGTGAATAGTAAACATAACTTAATCTTTTTGAAATTTGAATGGCGATATTTATTTTGTGTTGATTTTTATAAAATTTTGAAATGTGTTTCTTTTTCAATTCTAAAGATAATACAACAAACTTTATTTTTCAAAATTTAGAAATTTGTACTTAAGAAAATTTAGTATTATCTAGCGAAAAAAAATTCAGACGCATTTTTAATTATAAGGAAAAAGGATGAATTTAATTTAAGGAATTAAATTCTTTTATCAAATTGTGTTAAAATAACACGGGGTGTTACACATTGTTTATGGTCAATATACATTCAAATGGAATTACAGGATAACCGTGAGCATCACGAGGGTTAAAACTAGTTATATATTAGATGATTAGAAATTTACGCATAAAATTTAACAATTTATGAGACAAACGTTAGTTTTCATGCTAAAAAAGCGTTATTAAAAGTGGCTTTCGAAAAATTATATGTAATAAGGTCGTTTGGCATTAATTGGTAAGAAAATAAGTTAAACGAATGACACTCGAAAGGAAAATAACTAAAGGGGTTTAAGGATGGTTAATTTAGAGAATAGATGTGAAGTTGAAGGGTACATTATAGACAAAATTTAAAGTTTAGGGGCACACCATGAAATATAGAAAAAGTTAGGGTATAACATAGAAAACGGGAAACCCCGAGGATACCCCACATTATAGATGTTGTTTGATTCATTTTGACACGAGTAAAATTTAACTTTTATATTTTTGCAACAACATAGATAACGATATTTAACGCGAAAACCCCGAGTTGATAAATGTGAGAAAACAAAGTGATAGTGTGAACTTGAAAGAAGAAACTATTTATTATATTGAATTTAAAATTTTGATAAATTGATTGATTAGCTAGACATGGCCACAATGTTATGAAACCATGCTCATGTAAGGTTGTGCCTCGTGGATTAGATCAAGAAGCATTTTGGTCATCTTAATCTTAATTACGGAGTATCAATTAATTGTAAAATCAACTCAACTTTCTTGTAAAAAAACAATTGATGACTCTTTTTCGATAAATTTAGGGATCTTATTTGTGACATAGTATGTGTCAACATTTGATTGGCTGGACATAAATGAAATAAGTAAAATTAATTGAAAATGTTAGAAAGTGGATAATGATTGGTTTGATGTCTTAGGTGGCGACTTTCATTGAATGAGATGATAAAAATTGATCAAAGTAGATAAAATTAAGCGTGAAATAGGATGATCAGCTGATGATCCAATTATCTTGACTCTTGGATGGGTATGGTAAAACGAAGTAGGACGAAAAAATTTGTTGTCCAAAAGGCCACCATGCCCACCAAATGGGACATATTTATTTATCTATTTAAAGGTCACTCGTGATGTTATTTTGCTTTGATTTATTCTAATCTACCTAGACAGTCCTCCATTCAAGTCCACTCATACTAACTAGAATAATTAACTACTCATTTATTCCGAATATGAGATTCAAGTCTACTCATACTAGCTAGAATAACTAACTAGAATAATTAGCTAGTCATGGGTTTTTATTTTATATGTCTTGGTTAGGGATTTCAGTGCGCAGTAAATATAAGTATGGCTCAGCATTCGCTCGAGTTAAGGTGTATAGAAATGGTGGTTTAATGGGTTGTCGATTGAGGTTGGTTACAAAATGGTGCACCGCCATGGTTGGTAGAGCGAAGGCGGATTTCATCAAAATTCTACCCCGCACCCGCCCAACTTGTACCCGCACCACCTCCGTTTATCTCCGCCTCACATAGTTACATTTAAAATATAAATAATACGGAGTAAAATATATTAATTTGATAATCACAATGTTAATATGTTTTGTGTGTCATTATTATATATAGTCGTTGAAACTTTTTGTTAAAATGGATTTAATGGGGTGTGTGGGGCGGGTTGATGGATATTCGGCGGATAATGGGGCGGGTCTAGGTTAGAAATTACGTCAGGTGTGTGGTGAAGGCTAGGTAATCACTTGCTATGGAATGGGGTGGGTGTGAATTATAAAGGTGGATTTTTGTTGGTAGAGGTGGATTACCCTTCCTCCGCCTCCGCCTTTATTGTGTTGACATCCCTAGTCCTTGGCAATTAACTGATAACAATAAAAATATTAAATTTTACTTCCTCCATCCCAAATTACTTATCCCCTTTCCACTAAATTTTTTCCCAAATTACTTGTCCCCTTTCTATTTTTAGTATGTTTTATCAAATGATTTTCAAAATTTTCTCATTTTCATTACTATCCCTTAAATCCTCCCAAAATAGAAGGGGGACAATTAATTTGGGATGAAGGGAGTATCATTTTTAATAAAGTTAATATGACAAATTATTTGAATGAGGTTGAATGAAATTAAATGAAGCTTTTTGTACATGGTCTTTTTGGAAAAGAAAATTAGACTAATGGGATGGAATTAAAAGTCGTAAGTAGTGGCAAACTAGCAAATTAGCAATTCATAAACCATAACACGCCATTGCAGAAGGCGGTTTAAATTACACACAAAATTATACAATTTGGAAGTCGTAAAACGCTATTCTAGATGGCGTTGTAACTTGTACGGAGTAGTGGAGCACTACGTAGGTCAACAAAACCCAGAATTTTTTTTTTTTTTTTTTTTGGTTTTTAAAACTGAGCATTAAACCAAAACCACCACCTTCCCCTTATTCTCTCTCATTCACTGAGCTTTACCCTTCACAGTACATCAATGGCGGTATTATCCAACCACTGTCTTCACCTTCCCTTCATTCCTCGCAAATTCCATGTTGTAAATTCAAAAGATTTGAATTACCGATTTGGGTTTGTTAAGAAAACCCGGTTTACTGCTTTGGCGTGCGCTTCTGCAGTTCATAAAGCTCAATCCTTTGATAAAAAGGTACTATTCTACTTAATATTTTGTTGATCTCACTTGTCCATCTCGTCATTCTTTTGTGTTGATTAAATTTATTGATTTGATTTGATGTTATTAGTGATATGCGATTCATATATAGGGTTTGAGGATTGTCTGTGTTAATGTAGTATGCTTTTCATCTCGATTACTTGGTTCGATTATTGAATGATACGGTTATGAGTGTTGATGAAAGTTATTGCTGAATGATTTTGTCCTTTGATGAAATTCGACGCTAAAACTCGTTTCTACCTGCTTAATGATGGATGCAGGGTGTGTTTGTTACTGAAGATTGTTGTCGTAAGGTTCGTCTTTTGATAAAATTCTTTCTGATAACGCATTTCTAGTTGCGTTTAACGAGCATTGATAAATGTCGGAAGTGACTGTTATTGGTGATTGCAGCAAAAAGACCTGCCCTTTGATGCAATCCGACACCAAAATTCGATACTGGTTGTTTATTTTCTTGCCTTATACCTACTTAGGCATGATTGCATGAACATGGGCATGAGATGAACTCATGAAATTAAGAGAACTGTAGGCGCACAAGGAAAATGCATTGCAAAGACTATCGTATTATTGATTATTGGCTCCTTTACAATTGCATACGCTCCTTGTATTTTCTAGTTCTGCTGATTGTGTTTTCCTAAGCTGCACAACACGTTAATTTACTACTTGATGTACGTGTCCTATGCTTCAGCCGAAAACTCACATTAACTTTTTGGATTTTCCAAACAATGCATTATTTAGACCTGATCTTCAATCCGCTGTGTTCTGTTTGTCTTATTAAAACTTTGAAATGTTGTTAATTTGCTTGGCGATGTTAGTCTATGGAATGCAATGTATTTTTGTTTTTCTCTCTTTGAAGTGCTTGTGGAGCCATGATTTGCCACCATTGCAATTTCTTGGTTGTTTGGAAGGCGAATGAAATCAGTTGACTTGTTTATAGTTGAAAGGAAACTTGACTATCAAGATGTACTTGTAGCTTACGAAAATATAAGGTTTTGGTTTGTCTATATCCTTATGTTCATAGTCGACGCCGATGCGTCTATACGTAGAGTACATTTTGAGTTTATTTGATGCTCTTGATAGCTTCTTGCCGTGGTAATTACTTCAAATGTATTTGTGCAACTTCTTTATAACCGTGTCAAGTGGAAATGATAGGTTGAGACGCTGCTAGATAGTGTCAAGTGGGATGATAAAGGTTTAGCCGTTGCCATAGCTCAAAATGTTGATACAGGAGCCATTTTAATGCAAGGCTTTGTTAACAGGGATGCACTAGCCACTACTATTTCTTCTCGAAAGGCTACTTTCTACAGCAGGTCAAGATCAAAGTTGTGGACTAAAGGGGAGACTTCTTCGAATTTCATCAATGTGCATGACGTTTTCTTGGATTGTGACCATGATTCAGTATGTCTTATGCATTAAGTGCTTCATTTTGGTACATAACTTAAGATGATCATGACCAGGCTTTAATCGAGCCACAGCATTAAAATTAGCTCGATGTGCAAACCCTGTGAGGTCACATCAATTGACTTAATAAAGGCTTTCACGCTTGAGAAAAAAAAAGGTGTTGGTTCAACTAGCTAAACGGCCTAAACCTGTATGATCACTTCTATGCATAATGTACATTTTTTCCCATCTAAATTTCACATAAACCCTTTGTGTCAGATAATCTACTTGGGGACGCCTGATGGACCCTCGTGTCATACTGGAGCAGAAACATGCTACTTTTCTTCAGTTTCCAATTTTGTTGAAGATGATGAGGTTTGTTCTATATCCCTCTTTGTTTACAAAACATATTTCCGTTTTTACACTCTACCTGTGGAAATCAAAGTCCTCAGTTACACGTTACTCTTTAGACTGAAAAGGATAGACTGGCGAAGACAACATTGTACGCCCTGGAATCAACAATTTACGAACGAAAAGCTGAAACATTGGCTCAGACCAACGGGAAGCCTTCCTGGACAAAGAAGTTATTACTTGACGAAAAATTGCTCTGCTCAAAGATCAGGTGTGCTCCACTTCTGCATGATTTTCTTTTTAGTGTTCCTATTTGCCATGTAAATCATTCCATTTAATATTAGCGGTCAAGCAATCAGCTTTCAATTATATCACTAATTTGCTATGGATATTTGGAAGTTAATGTTGAATTTCATGATCGTTTATGGACCATTAAAGTGTAGCAGTTACAGTATACTTGTAATAGAGGTCGTGTTAGGTCTAACGCTGTGAACTTTCCAAACAAAGATCACGAAAAAGCTGAGCTGTTATTTAGTTTGAATATGATTAAATTAATCCAGGGAAGAAGCTGATGAGTTGTGCCGGACACTGGAGGACAATGAGGATCGGTCTCGAGCCGCTTCAGAAATGGCCGATGTGCTTTATCATTCCATGGTTCTTCTGGCACTAAAAGACGTGAAAATGGAAGATGTTCTTGAAGTCCTTAGACGTAGATTCTCCAAGTCGGGTATTGAAGAAAAGAAGAACCGCAAATCACACAACTAGACACAACTACGTGTCTTAAACATCGACATATCTAGGTTCTCGGCAGCCTGTCCTTTGTGGAAGAGTGCGCCATTTTTCATCGATTTTTGCAGCTGCTTTGAAGTTAGAATCCTACATAATGGTGATCATCGCTGTAATGTTACCATGTTTATTTGTGAAACCTGTAATTTAGCATTTCCTAGTCGTCTTCATGCAGTAGTTTAGTGAAGAGTGAATTGTCAAAATTTGCTAACTATCCCGTACTCTTCTCGGATAATAATCTATATATCTATATCTATATATTATATTAAAAAGCAAGTTGAAAGGTGACAAAACCTAAAACCTAAACTAACATTTCATAATAACACGACATTTAAGCATTTTTTGCTTCTTATTGCGCCACATCGGATGACACATGTCAATGGATTATTAGTACAATTGTCGCCTACATCATTTATATAAAATAATTAAAAAGAAAATGAAAAATAATTAAAACCTTTCATCTACTTTATTCCTAATTAAATATATCATTTACTCATGGATACAAATAATAAATTGAAAAAAAACAAATATAACTTAAACTATTAAATGACTTCAAATTATAAGTTTAAAATATAATATTAATATTGATATTACTATTAATATTATTAGTTATATTATATTATTATCATAGTTTCTATTAAATGGAATCTAAATATATTTATCACTGAAATTCTACAAAGCAAAGTCTTTATTAAATAACATGTTTAATTGACAATGCATAACTTCAATTTTTGGTCGTTTATCCATCAAAATAAAATTAAGTCCAACAATTCATATATCAATTTTTAAAAAATTCTAACACATACATCTTTTTTTATCATCATTAAAATTTTAAAAATTAATATTTTAGCTAGACTTAACATTTCATCAACTAATCAACTAAAATAAGAATCATACTAAACAAACTATTACAGAGTACTTTGTAAGATTACTTGAAATTGATTTTATTTAAGAGTTACTCCATACAAAAATCAAAAATCATTTATCAATCAACTGACAAACTTTTATTATTCGTATTGGGTACTTAAAGATAATTACATTTTCCCAAAAAACATACAATTATTATTCTAAATTTAATTAGTTTTGTGTTTTAATTGTATATTGATTTTTCAGTCATAATCTAAAAGAAAAAACTGATAAAAAAAAAAAAAAAACCTTTCATCTACTCTACCTTATAATTCATATAACATACATATTTATTTGAATTCATTATTGTGGTCCAATTAATTAATATTAGAAAACCAAAAGGCCAGAACAATTATTTATAAAATTAATGGATTATTTACACTATTTAAAATTGTTGCGTAGTACAAAAAATTATGTGTTTAGTTGCGTATTAGAAAATATTCAAAAAACATACATCGATGCACGTTTTCTTTTATCTATATGTTTGGTTGCGTATTACGAAAAAAAATAATTAATCCCTCCTTTACTTAACATATGTCATTTTAGATAAAAGCACAATTATTAAGAAAATAATTTCAGGGTAATTATACCATTAATAATGCATTAAATAAGGATGTTAGAAATAGTTAAATAGTCGTGGGCGTGTGAATTCTTTGTTGTAAGCCAATGAAATGATGTCTTATGAGATAGCATTAAAGACTCTTTATTAGTCTACCATTAAATTATGAGAGTAAGTATTTTGGAAAATGAAAAATGACTTATACTGAGTAAAACTTCTATTTTTCTAAAACGACATATATTTTGAGTATAAGAATTAAAGACAATTAAAATAAGATTGCACAAGACTATTTTTATTTTACATTTTAAAGGTTATGTTGAAAATTTTTCTCACTTATATATAGTGTCAAAAAAATAAACGTATATAATCAAATGAAATGGAGGAAGTAAAATTAATTTAAGCATATTAAAAATAGATTCGAAGGTGTTTTAATTATATTGTTTTTGCTCTACTGAGATTACCCTTTTTCCAAAATTACCTCAAAACCGAACAGAATGTGTAATATTGGATACACTTTCTATAGTGTATATTATTTGAAAATTGAAATTATACGTTTACAATATTTATATATAATATTTTGATTACATCATGTACTGACCACTAAAAAAGGATAATGAAATATATGCAAGCTGAAAATTCAAACATGAAAGATGTTGACTTTGTAGAACATTGCAAAAAAGTCAATAAATATGTTTTATAAGATAAATAATAAAAAAATACAAAATACGAAAATTATTGAGAGAATCCGTGATTTCCACGGGGCACTGAACTAGTTATACTGAAAACTTCTCTCAAACACCTATATTTTGAATGTGTTCTGTCTCGTGTTGTCTTCAATTGACATGTGTTAGATCCGCCGGTTCTTTTTGTATTAATTAAGGTTGAACTTATACAAGTGAAACTGAATTTATTAAAGTTGAACTAAACTTCTATGTTTGAAAATTTGTATGTATTGGATAATAATTTTAGTTTTATGTCTTCCATTGGTGAGTTTTAGAAGTGTTTGGTCTAAAGAATAATGAGGCACTTGATTCATGCAATGGTACGACTTTTGGAATTAGGAATCAATCATGAGTGATATGAGTGTGGAACGAGATATGGGTTTTTATGTATTTAGAATAACAAATCGGACCAATAAACTTGTGGAATATTTTTAAAAATAGGCTCGTGCAAATCTAAAGTTGAGACCTATAAACCTTGTTGAGGACGGGATACAAATAAGGTGATTGTGTTGCAAGCAATCTAAGCAACATTATTTTCAGTTACTATCGATTCAAGCTCTCCTCCCTAGCTATCTTCACAATTTCACCCCTCTATCTCAATCAAAATGTCTTATTATCAGTCTTAATTATGAACAACCGATTTTAAATACTGCCTAGTTTCCATAACCATAGATTAAATATACTCAAAATAGAAACTAAGACATTAAAAGTGATATAATTAAAACATTTTAATTGTGAGTATTTTTTTTTTTTTATTAAATGACTTGTTTTTTAAAAAATAAAAAAGAATGAAAAGAATGACTAGCCCAATTGCAAGCATTAGATAGAAGCCCAATTGCAAGCATTTGACCTAAATTCATAAACCCCTCTCCTTTATATAACCTCCTTTCTCAATATCTCTAAACCCTAACCCTCTTCATCCTCCTTTTCTTTTCATTTTTTTTTTCCACTTAATTTCAATCTTCCTCTTTATTTTCTTCAATTGATGCAAATTCTAGATCATTATTCTTGCCATTTTTGCCTAGGATGGTGATAAATATACTTTGAGTAGTTACATACTTTGAAAATTACTTTCAATCTGAGGCAAAATGGTTTCTTTTCTCAATTCTTTTTTTGTAAATTTTGCAGCTTGTTGATATGTTTGAAATTAGAGTAAGTCTCGTGAAAAACCGTCTTGTTGTTAGTTTAAATTTAAATTTGGAGGGTGCAGATGACGATAAAGCTAGACAGGGACATCAGAGGCTCTCTCTATAGAGTTTACATGATTGATTAGTCTACAATGGGAATCTCTCTGATGCACTTTTAATCTTTTTGTTTTCTTTACGAGTCGTAGGCATATGACGATTTGTTTTGAGGAGTTTTTGATTTCTCCATTACGAGTTTACATGATTCTCTCCATATTGATAGGAAGATCTGATGCCTTAACTTTGGTGTTCAAAATTCCCATCTTTTAATTCAATTTACGATTACTATGTTAACGTTTGATTTATTTTATATCGTATGCAAGTTGTGGATGATGATAATACTAGAAATTAACAGTTATCCCTGTCTGATAATTCTGTGATGATCTTTTGTTATCTGACGCACACGATCGTTATATTTATTAACAAAATACTTTTTTCTAATTTACGACACCGTTTTGAGATGATTGGATAAATGATGCTGTTTTAAAACTGCGTTATCTTCCTGAAATATCCTCTTTTGAGGATTTTGGAGACAAGTTACATTTGCTGATATCCATCTTTTTTCTTCTTCGAAAAATTGTTTATGTTTTTCGAGTTTTGGGTATCAATGAAGAATATTACCATTGTTATCCTTGCACATTGACTCTTTGAATGATGAAAATCATGGGGGAAATTTTTTCTGAGATGCCTTTATTTTTTTAATTTTTTTTTTTTTTTCTGTTTGTTTGATTTTTTTTTTTATGTTTTTGGGTCGATGATGTACTTTTTGTACTGAAAATCCTGAATATGTTATGTGGATGATATTATTTCCTGAGACCCGAATCTACTACTAAATGTTTTGCTTTTTAATGATTATAAAATTTAGGGATCACATTGCACCGAGCTTTGTGATTCTCATAGTGCACGTGTGTGAGGTTTGTTCACTGCACTCTATACTTTTGTGAATATGTAAATACGCCCATTTTTGTGACGGAAAACTTGTGACCTTAAGTTTAAGGAAGAAGACATCAATTATGAGTTTAGGTGACAATTAAACCCACATTATTCCTCCATTACTTGGTCTTTATAAACTTAACGTCGTCAAATTTTTTCGTCACAAAATGGGCGTATTATATTCACAAAGTTTGCAAGTGTACGCAACAAACCTCACACATGGATTACCATATGTAATCTGCCAAAGTTCAAGGGTACCATATGAAATATCCCTAAAATTTAACCATTGAAGCTTAATTTCACTATGTTTTGGGTCAATTTACATTTGAAGAGAATGCTTTATGAGTTGAATTTATTGGATTTGAAATTAATTTTTTATTTGTAAATTTGCTTGTTGTGATAAAGTTTACAAGTAGAAATTAGTCCGAAAAGATTAGGACTCTTGTCCTATTATCGTTTGTGATTGCGACTTCCGAGCTGCCTAGACTTGAGTACGCCATGATGATCAGTCGAAAGCTAATCTAACGTTTGAAGACATGGTTGTATTGTTGGAAGAAATTGATGTACTGTGTAATTTGCAATCAGATTACTTTTACAAAGGAACTACAAGTTTCAGAAATGTGTTACATATGCTAAGTATCCGAAATTAGAATTGCCAAACGCCATTAAACAAATGTGTTGCCTGATTACAAAAGTTTAATGCGTGAGATCCTAATTACAAAAGTTTAACTGATAAGGGAGGAAAATTTAGACTATGGAAGGTTTGAGGTTGAAAAGTTTATGTCAAAGAGGGTACGATTGGGTAAAAATTTACTACAATTGACCAATAACGTAATTTAATGCTAAAACTTATCTCTAATGTGAGTACGTCTCCCTACCTCTATAAGAGCAACAGCAATGGACAAACCAAAAACTAGTTTGTTCCTTGACACATAAACGTCACGTCACTAAAAAACAAACTTTTCATTTGAAAAACAACTTCAACAATGGCAAAAGTTTTTCATTTGTCTCTAAATAGACCCACAATTCACTATCTATTAAACTAAGATAAAAATAAAAGGAAAATTTAACACCAATAATCCATCCTATAGCTAGTCTTCCAAAAATAAACCGTACTTTGTTTAATCCCACAATAAACCCAAATATTGTCATTACCTTCCATAAACGAACCCGCATTAAATTTTACCTGCTGGTGACCTGCTACATCAGGTCACCACTATCCTCCACCTTATTCTAAATTGAGGCAGTCATCTTATTTCTTCATCACTACTCCCACCTCATTACCACCTTCTTCCATCTCCACCATCCTCTTTACCACCATCTAAAGCATTCTCTAACCCCATTTTAGGCGTCCTCTGCTCACCTTAACACAACCATCATAAATTGACCACCGTCACCACCAACGCCCTACTTATACAAATCTGACCACCAACTTTCCCGGAAAAGGCCATCGTACTAAATAGATGGATACCCACTTGAATATAACCAAGATTGAAAAATAAATTAGTGAATTTGAAGCTACCCATTTGTGATTTGTTCATTATTTGGTTGAATTAAGGTGATGATTGGATTTTTGTATGATTTTGTGAGGGAATGTTTCAAAGTTTATCATTTTTATGGTATATTTGTTTGTATTTGATGTTGGAGGGAGGATGAAGGTTTTTTACGGTAGTTGATACGGTGGTGGGGACATGAAATTCCGGCGAGTGCGGCGACGACGACACCGAGGTGGTGTTGGGAAGCTTCAATGGAGGACGACAAAAAAGGATGATGATCGTTTTTTCGAATTGCAGGGGAAGGTGATTGGGAGTGGGATGGTGGTGGTGTGAGGAAGGCAGTGGTGTTCAGGGTACATGGATGCAAATCGAAATAAAAAAAAAAAAGGAGAAATTGGGTTGAGGTGTTTTATTTAAGGGTGGTAATGGTCGTTGTGGTCAAGCGTGAAGTGGTGAGAGGTTGAGGATGGTGGTGATGAAGGTGGAGGTGGTGATGAAGGTGGAGGTGGTCAATGTAGGAGATGGAAGGTGGTGGTGTTAATGGAGGTTGGTGTTGTTAATGGAGATGAAATGTATTACGGAGTATTAAGTGTAACTAGTTATGCGACCCGTGAAATTCACGGGGCGTCGATAAATTTTGTTTCGATTTTTTATTGTGTTTATGTGTTTTTTATTTTCGGTGTCCATTTAACCTAGAGTGTGTTATTTTTACATTTCAATTTGGTAATGTTTTCAAAGTTATATTCATTTATTATCTCCAAAAACAAAGGAATGAACGAAGAATTTGATAAGATTCCTTGTATAAATTATTGCCATTTTCCAAAACCCTATTAAAATAAACATTTCCAGTATAAATATGCGCAAAGAAAAAGAGCTTAATAGATGGATTGGAAACGAAAAAGATGGACATAGTTTCGTAAAATAAAAAAGAATAGCAGCTTAATATTACAACTAACATGGAAGAGAGTGACATTGAGGTATATAGCTTTTGGTATGTGTATAGCAATATTGATGTCGATCTATGGCATTGAGGTTTATGACAGCTGACAGGTGCCTTGTTCTTTACGTCAGGGCCAAAGTTGCAAAGCTCTGTTATCCGTAAAATTTAGTATTATCAGGATTAAATCCACATATTACGAACGATGAATATAAGTCAACATTGAAACTATGTTTGCAACTCATTTTACGTTTTACTGCTAGATGTTTTTTAATAGGGTTGAACAGAAGAAAATGCACCATAGTAATTTTCTGCTCTGGTCGGTTGTTATTCAAGCGCATCTACCAGTGTCAAACGGTGATGTAAGGAAGCGTAAAAAATGAAGGTTACCTATTCAGCGTCAGCTAAATTCCCAACAATGCCGACAGTAATAGCATCTCCGCCTTCGATACGAAAAGCTCTAGCAATGTATAGAACTGCATTGTCCTCATCGACTTCCAGTGTAAATGTCTATAGAGAAAGTCATACAGGCATTATAATTTATAATTAGTAAAAGTTCATGAATTGTGCAAGTGCAACCATTAGCGGCAAAAAATACATACCTCGACAATAATTCTGTCAACAGTAAGCTTGTTAAGAGTGAGAGTGCGAGTCTCGTCACTGCATAGAAAATCCATATTCGCTATGTCTGCGATAGCCTTCATCCTCTTAGTAATGGCTCCTTGCTGAGACAATTGATGTAGTTAATACTTAAGTGTCTCCAACCAGGACAATATGATATAGGGACATAATAATTTATAGACTATTGGAGTTTAGGACAGAAAATAAAAATATAAAGGCCTGCCATGTACCAAGGGTGAAGAAAATGAATTGTGCGCAAGGAAAAACGGCGCTCGAAGTGCGGTGTCAGGCGTTTTGAAAACGGGGCTCACATAAGGGCTGAGTTTGCTCTTCATTTATGCTTCATTCCATCTTATGCCATACTGAAAAGGATCAACCACATAAACTTGGCGAATCGATCAATAGTTTGATTCGTGGAAGTTGCGACAATAATTCATGATTTAACATCAGCTTTTGAGTGTAGTTTGCAACAACCAAAACGAAAAATAACAGTTGAAGAACTTTTGAACTTTCAATGCCTAGATACCTACTCTGAAAGCATCATTGTGAAGTATCATCCCAACTATGCGAGAAAAACAGTTTAATCACACTATCAAAGGTCGCTTATAGGCCATGCGATTCTTCCCGCAATCGTTAAACATATTCTAAACAAAACATGTCTACCCAATGAAATCATTATACTACTTTGAGGAAGTATAATATTGTACAACAGAGACAAATGACAATACCAAATCTCGACTTAGCTCAATAAATTGTGAGGAACATTAAAGAGAACACACCCAACCAATACAACTAAAAGACTTGTTTTACCTATAGAGGATGCTAATTCTTTTTTTTTTTTTTTTTTTTTTTTTTTTTGCGACCCTACCTTCTCAGAAAGATTGCAAAGCTAACATATTTTTGTGGGTCGTGTGATGGGAAACCCTCCCGCACCATTCATGACAGCTCTCCTCGCTTTGGGTAGCCAGATGTTACTCGAAGTAGTGGAGTGATCTGGTAGCAGGGAAGGGGAAAGTAGTGGTCTTCATGTTTCGAGGTTGAAATGATAGATAATTAGATACAGTTCAAAAAATTTGATCACATACGAAGACCAAGTTTGATTTAGTTTACGCTGTGGACGTGAAACAATATAAAAGCGTAGTAATTTAAAAGAACGTTAACATTCTGACTCAAAGTGGTTTAAAAGGGTGGAAACTGAGAAACACAAACACAGAAACACAAACCAGAGAAACACAGAAACTGAGAAACCCGCAGCTAATTGCTGATTGAAGAAACACAAACCAGAGAACGTAGATGTCTGCAGGAGCGTCATGTGAAGCGAATCCTCGATATTCATAAGAGTAAGTGATTTTCCAGCCACGTTCCACGTTGCTACGAAGATCCTACAATAAGAAGTTGTCGTGAACATTATATATATATATTGTTTTTGTGATCATTATTAAGTAAATTGCGACCATTTCTAAACCCATAAATAGGTTGATTACGAAAACACTACTTTACTCCCAACCAATCAGTTGTAAGCATATGACGGTCTCATTCGAGTATATAGTGTTTAACAACATAAGACTAACCTATAATTCTCCATCTGCACATTTGTATCTAATTTAATCTTGCTGCTTCTAATTGATTGTTCCGATGACCAAAATGAAACCGAAAAGCACAATGTAGAGGAATTTCGACACTAAAATATGTCTCCATGAACTTGATCGAGTACACCTTAATATAGACGGTTTTATGCATTTAACCAAACAACTAATTAAACTCATCAAAGAAATACTCTCTACTATGTTGAATAACTGAGTCCTATAGTCGTTTGCATAAAACCGTCATTTAAATTTATATCCGAAAATAAAATTGAGTAACAGATAATGCACCTGCTTTGCATTTCATAAGAGTGTATGGCTCACTTTTGGAAAATTTATACCTCCAATATTCATCACGACCTGTAAAAAATACACTAAATATTTCTATATCACCATTTTATAAATGTATAGATATTACCATAACTTTTTTTTAATAAAAACCCGCTCCGAATGACTTAATGAAATTTATCTTTTATTCTTTTTAAAGGATCCATACCATCAAAATTATTTGAAACAAATTAAAATAATAATCATAAAAATAACACCTTTTAACTCCTTAATTTTACCCTAGTTGTACCGTAGTTGTTGAACCATTTTTTCACCAATGTTATTGGCCATGAAAGAACCTGATTAAAAAAAAATTATTCACAAAATCAATGTAAAAATATAAGAAATATATAGGAATATGATGGAAAATTAGTAGGGAAAACAAACCTTGGTGCTTTTGGAGCACTCATGTGTCATTGTTTTAGCACTTCGTATGAACTTCTCTGCGTCATACAAAATTTATTGATGTGTTGTTAGTATAAATTTGGAAGTAAATTAATACATTGCTAAAAAAATAAATGATAAGATTCATAAGAATCAAAAACAAAATGAAATACGTGTAGTATTTCCTACAATAGATTATTATTGAGTTAAGATAGCATTTTAACCCTTAAGAGCAAAAGAACATAATGACATGCTCACAAAAATGGAGAAAATGCAAGAGAAGGAGGTGAATAAAATTAACAAAAGTGAGTAATTCACCTTAGTGTAAAGTTCATATAGTGCTTTTAACATTGACAGGTGAACAATTGGATCAAGTTCTTTATATTTGGATATTTCTTGTCTACACATGAAACCACCACAATTTTTCAATAAAAGCTTGCGGAAACACATGTGTGCCATATATAAAGAAAACCATAGAAAGAGTTGTTTATGTGTTCTTTGTAGCGTCATATGTTCACGAAACAGTATGTTCGGTGACTTATGTCTTGTCTTTGCACTCCAACAAGTCTATCAAGTTCTATCAATAAAGGTACGAATGCATAGATAAGTGTTCATGCTTGCGTACCTACTACCTAGCAATTCTGGTCAAATTTTCGTTCTCCATAAATCAAACAACAAAAAAGTTAAATAAATTCCCCACGTAGAAAGGTGCAGCCGAAAAAATTAGTGAACCAAACAATGTACGTGCGAGGTAGTGTTAATGTTTTGCTTTACTGAATAGGGAAGGAATGCATTCTTGTTTAAGGTATAAGGGCAGAGAGTTAAAAGTAAGCGTAAACTAAAACTCAAGACACCACTAAGTAAAAACACACCAGGAAAAAACACCTGACACGACAAAATTTGGTGCATAGATTCTTCAAATTGACTTACGTATTGGGAATATGTTAGTGGGTTAAAGCAAAATCAGTCATCTAAGACCTACATTTAGTTGGTAAATGGGGTGTAGGAGATGAATAAGAATTTCCTGAAAGGAAACACGTATTTGGCAAAAACAAATTACAGCCACCCTTTCCCCTATCCCACGGACTGAATCACTGAGAAAATATAATTACCTGATTTGCACGTTGCCCTAATCCCATAAGGAAGTTGTCTGCCTTGATAGCACGGTGCAAGAAAGATTTTGAATGCACAAATTCATAATCGACAGATCTGGATAACTGCACAGTCAATTACGACAATAGTACAAAAGTAACATAAGGCGATAGAGAGAGAACAGTTTACCATTTGATAAGCAAGCATAAGGGAGTAAAGGGACGGTTTTCAGAGATACTTTCTGACTACAAAAGCTAAACAAATCTTGTACCAAAAAACAGAAATTAACAACTTAAAAGGAATAAAAAAGAGAAAGCAGAACAAACCTTTACATTTGATAACCATGGTGGACAAATTTGCTTTGCAGCCCTTCATCAAAATTTTTAACGCCACAACAATTACACACAAACAAATCAATTTCTTAATTCTTACAAGCATAATAACACTTGTTTTAATTCAAAATCAAACCGAAAACTTGTCTATTATTTTCCGATTGATTAATTCAAAATCGACAAAATCAAACCGAAAACATGAGAAAAATACAAGAAGCAAGAAGTAATTGGAACACGATAACATATACGAACCAAGAAGAGATTACAGCAAAGGAGAGCTTTGGTGGTTGTGAGGATGAGGACCGAGAAAAGAGAGGATGAAGAATGACAACATTTGGATGTCTGATTTTTCGTATTCTGCCGTTGAAGCCCTTCAAAGTAAAACGCATTGTATATGAAGGTCTTTGAGGAATTGAGGTTTAGCTGACGTGGCTTTTTGAGGAGTGTTTGTAGGTTTTGCTTAGTGTTTTGTTGAAAATCAAGTCAATGTGCAAGTCAAAGATTTAGATTTTAAAATATATTAGATTTGGTAAAACTAAGAAATGATATTTTTTTTTTTTTAACTTGTTGTATAGGTTACCGGTCACCGAGTCTATTCAGAGAAAACTATAGTTATACTTAGGTTTATTGTTGGATTAATTAAAGATGAGTTTATTTTTGGAAGACCAGGCATAGGTTGAATTATTGGTGTTAAATTTTCCAAAATAAAAAGTTACATAGTATTAAATAAAAATAAAAATATAACTTAAAAATGAATAAAAAAAAGTGGGGAATCTTGTGGAGAATGTTAGAAACTTGAAGCTATGCCTAATCAGATCACGAGCCTGTCGCCCTGGTAAAAAGGGTGGCTAACCTGGCGTGTATGGTTTGCAGGCTATCATGCACGCTCGGGGGGTTTACCCAGTGCACATCAAAGGTAGCGGCTGCGGGTTCCTCACGTTATCCAAAAAAAAAAAAAGGGTGGGGACCACAAAATAATAAAACTTTTTCTACTCATTTCTCATGGTACCCTTGAGGTTTGTCATTTTACCCGTGATACCCTTCTTTTCATGCTAAAAAACTTTGACTGAGCTTAACTTGTAGCTACGAGTTTAGAAATTGACAATCGTTTTGCCTAAGCCGTACATCTTGTTGAGACGATCAATTTGAACATCAAATTTTCCGGATTCGCAACTCGTGACTAGTAGATATGGTTGGTCAAATTTTTTTCGATAAAATAACTTTGACCAAGCATAACTTGAAACTACGATTTCTGAACATGAATTTTTTTTTTTATGTCAAATCGAAGAGCTCGAAAAGATGATTAATTTGAAAACAATCATGATCAAATTCTGAATTCGTAACTACAAGTTAAGGTCAGTTAAAGTTTTTTTCCACAAAACGAAAGGTATATTGGAAAAAATTGCAAATCTTAGGGGTACCGTGGGAAATATCCCTTATTTTTTTCCCTAGTGTATGGGTCACACATGCCTCCAAAGTCCAAACAATTGATTTTCTCATCTCTTAAAAACAGTTTTTACAAACAAACCAAAAAGTAAAAACAAAGTAAAAATCACATCAAACAATGGTTTTTAGTTTGTTCTTATTTAAGAACTCCCCAAAAAAAACGACCATTGTTATTGCTCTACTATACCCCCATTTCCTTGTAGGCGGATAATTTTCGAAATAATTTGTAATGTATAAATAAAAATATAGTCATATGAGATCTTTATTTGTCTCAACAATAGAACATTAATATCAAATTTTTATAATATTATACAATTTAAAAGTACAGATAATTTGATCCGAGAATGATCAGCCCAAATGAATCATTGCAATCTCGGCTTTACATTTGGGCTCACGAATAAGTGTTTTTTGGGCTTTCCCTTATTTTCTTATGTTTTCTCTATTGTAATGCATTATATAATCATGTATTCTGACTTATGTCAGTTATTGAATGAACGTTATTTTTAATCAAGAAAAACCAGAAAACCCTAATTGCTTTGTGGTAGCAATTGAGTTCTCAGATCGACACGTTTCGATCAAATTCTCAGGTTAGTTTTCGACGCGATTGAATTCTAACTCGATTGGTTCTCAATAGGTCTTGGGAATCAATCACCATTGTTCGAATAATAGGTCTTATTCGAGCAAATATCCTTTCGTTCGAGATCTCACAAGATTTCGAAACAAATATCTCTTTTCTTATTTTTACTAAAATTGCTCCCGCATAATTTTCGTATCATAATTTAAAAGTACAGATATTGTCGTTACAAAATACGTGTCGACAAGTGTGAAAAAGGAATGGATATCATCGGATTTGAAATTGTTTGTAGTTGCACTGTCTAATACACTGTATATTTATGTTAATATTCTATGTGTCAAGGGAAGACTGCAAAAGAAATTTATCGGAAAGATACGGTTCTTAGTATTTGTCATTTAGATATAGAGAATTAGAGATTACATCATTACCTACAAAGTACATTAGTACAGTAGATTTCATACATATCCCACGACCCCTTAAGGATCAAAATGGTGCCTAACTATTCAAGATACCTGGAGTAAACTAGCCCACGCCTCGCGCCATGCACGTCACTACATCAAGCAAACTAAGCAAAGCAAAGCAAGGGGAAGATGAAAACCTACTAAGTTATAAGTGGCATACTAGCATTACTCGGTTCAGTCGTCGTCAATAACAAAAGGATGATCAGGTGTCCCATCTTGATTGCCTAGTAAAATATTCGGAAAGTCGCAGCGAAGAACTTGAACCTTCATCTTGATTATTGTATCTTCGCATTTCAGGAGTTCAAACACACAGATATCCCCAATCTTAAGCTTGTTGTCCATCGCAAATACCTTCCATCGAGGGTCAAATCGTTTGTGAGCACGAGTGTCTCCACAGTAACTTGTCTCCCAACACCGGTCACCATGAAGTAAAATCACCGAGAATGTCTTAAGAGGAAGAATCCTACTGAATTTTCTCGGAAGCACCTAATGTCACCGTTAAGCATTCAAAAGTTAGATCTAATCTTTCTAGTTTCTACAACACTCTTGACTAAACCTAGCAAATGCATCAATCGGCCGGCCTTGGATGGGGTCATTTGAGGTCTGGCAAACATGTCCAGTCATGTTTTGGTTCGGTCAAATATGTGATTTTGTCTTTTAATTCACTCGGACTCAATTTCAATTACATCAATTTTGGGTCAAGATGTTTCGGGTCGGGTCAATTCAGGTCTTGGGTCAATGTTGGGTCTAGCTGTCTAGGTGGGTTTAGGTCAATTTGAGCAAGTTCAAGTTGTGCACTTTTCGGGGTCAAATTCGTGTCTTGGGTCAACCTTCTTGGGCCAAGTCGTTTTTGCCAAATCTACTCAAGTTGTGCACTGATTATAATTAGACAGGACATGGACGCAAGTATAAAAAAAAATTGCATTAAACACGAGCAAAGTGCAATACCAATTGATACGGAGAACAAACATGTGATTTCGCCATAGGCACGTGAAAGAACGGTTTTCCGGAAAGTGGCTCAATCTCAACATCACCCTCACCCTCGAAGGAGGCAGGGGGAGCTATGCACGCATCGGCATATACTTGCTCTTCTTTAGGCTTTAGTAGTGAATGGGCACTCATTTCTGCAAAACTAAGATGATCGTACGTCTTGTCAAGCTACCTAAGATAAAACCATCAAGTTTTCAACATCGAGAAACTTCCTACGTTGATTTATTAAAAAATCGTCACCACAAAGGAACGACAAAATTCATTTTTAAGTTGTGACACCAAAGATCTAATAACACCTACATTGAGCATATGCCTTCCTGAGCATAGTCCATTTCTACAGTAACCTTGTACAAATACATTTGTGGACACGAAGTCATACAAATACATTTCTAGACACACGAAGTTATGAAAGCGTAAATACTAAAATGAGATACGACTGGTAAATTGTACTCCGTATTCCCTTTATTGAATTTTATTGTCATTATATCAATTTCAATTTTTTTTTCCAAAATTAGTTGTGCTCAATCTATTAGTAACACTTGACAACTGATCATCAATTCTTAAATTTACCAAAAATAGAAAATATGAAAATAAAATTGGAAAGGAACGGAACGGAGTAGTATTTATTGCGACCATTATTGAGTACATTTTTTTTTTATTTTAGAGAATTACGGAGTATTGAGTAAACTTTAATCCCTTTAAAAACTTAAAAAGTGTTCACCATAAAAACTAATAAGCTTCAACAATGGAGGTGGGCAGTCTCATAGGAAAATTACTCATCACAGTAAATCGAATCATGATTAAGCCGTCAAATAACAATGTGATGATAGAACAAGTAGTACACTGATTATAATTAGACATGCAAATGATAAACCATAACAAAAATGAAGATAAAAAACTCCCAGAATATAAAAATTAAAACCATGAAATATTGTTAAGGCAAATAATAGAGTGATAATGCAGCAGCAATAGAAGAATAATATATAAGCAATTAAATATATAGATTACCAAAATTAGAATGGTGATGAGGGAAAACGAACCTGATTTACTGAGCAGATGAAACAACTCAACAAGTGTGACTGTGTGAGTGTTAGACCATTTGCACCGGGTAAATTTGCACGAAGATGAAGATCAAAAATGAAGAGGAAGATGAAGAAATGCTTGGATAGAGTAATGATGAAGACCAAGTTTGATGAAAAATTTCGTAAGATTGGTGAAGAATCAAAACTTCATTGGGGGTGGGGGAACTGGGAATTGCAGACCACTTTTTTGCAACTTGTTACGAGTATTATTTTATTATATAATACGAAGTATAATTATACGGAGTACATTATAGGGAGTACTATTTTAAGTTCATTTATCCCCAAGACTATTTTATACTCGGTATTCAATTTACAATGACTCTATTCATTCTTAACTCTCTGAGGATCCTCTCCATTTCATGAAAAGAAATGAACATCCATTTTCTAAGGACAGTTAGGATTGAATCTTGGGAAAATTTAAGGGTTGTAATAATTTGGTAAAAATAATGTTTTAATGAAGGAGAGAGAAAATATATTAAAATATTAGTGTATTAGAGAGAAAATGGAGAGAAAGAAATAGAGATGATCCAAATTGATAATTATATATTCCGTATTACTTATCAATTAATTTATTTACAATTTAAATATTATTTTACAAAAAAAAACGAATAAAAAGTGATAATCACAAAAAAGAAAATTTATAATAACATGAGTAGAAATACTAACTGTTGAAAATTGCAATGTTATGGAAGATCGGTCTACTCATTTATCTCTTAGAAATAATCTTGTCGAAAAGATTTGACAAAAATTTAGCCATCATTTGGATTAGCTTAGTATTTTATTACTTCTTTAGTTTTATATTTTAATGTCGTAAGTTTTTTACTGTCATTTGAGACCTATTTCAAATTTTAAATTTTCGTAGAAGTAAACTTTTTTGTATAATACATGCGCTTTAAATTTACATTTATTTATTTTAATAACATTAAAAACGACATAAAAAATTATCGTCGTGTTTTCAAAATTGGACTTAAATAAACCGCGTCAAAAATTTAACTACAAAAAAAATAATATTATTTTGTTAATAATATTTTGATGTTAAAAACTATGTATGATAAATATTTTTAATAAAATTTGATTAAATAAAAAAAAAATAGATTAGTGGATTTTTGATGTAAAATGTGTAGGGTATTGTAAATAAGGAGAGAGAAATAATAAAATAAGTGGGATGAAGATTTATGGGTGTAGGGTGTTTTTTAATTGATGAAGATGAAAAGTGAAAATTTGATGTGGATGATAAAATTGAAGAGAGAAATAATAAAATATATGGGATGAAGATGAAAATAAAAAGATGGGGGTGGATAGAGCTTGCAACTTTGCAAGCTTGACCCGACCCGAACCCGAGCAAAACCGACCCGATAGGACCCGAAATTATAGTGACCCGAAACCGACCCGAACCGACCCGATGACGACCCGTAACCCGACACTACCCGATAAAGTCTGACCCGAAATCGAACCCGACCCGACCCGAGATGACCCGTAACCCGATTCAACCCGAGTTTATTTGATAGCTGACCCGACCCGAAATGACCCGTGACCCGAATTGACCTGAAACTTTGAAGATTTTGAAACTTTTTTAAATATTTTTCAAAATTTTCAATCTTTCAAATATACACAAAATATAATATTTGACATTTTGAGATTGAGATATAGTTAAAAATTCAAATATTGGTTTAAAAAATATTAAAATTTCAAAATTTGTTTTGGCGCCAAAATTTAAGCCAAAATTATTAGTGACCCGAATTTGACCCGAACCCGATTGACCCGACAATTTTAGCTTTAATGACCCGACCTGATCTGATATGACCCAGACCCGACCCGAACACTGTTATAACCCGACATGACCCGAACCCGACCCGAAACCGACTCGAACACTGGTATGACCCGAATCGACCCGAACCCGATACGACCCGACCCGATACAACCCGGCCCAAACCCGTCCCGAGTGACCCGATTGCCACCTCTAGGTGTGGATGGTCTTAGATTGAAGGCAAATATACCTGACGACATAATTCATAGGCCTAGGCAATGAACTAATGATACCTATTAGGCTACTCATGAATAAAGTTACTCGTATTTCACGGGTAAGTTTTGTATAAAACCGTTATACATATGAATTGTATTAAACAAAGACCACTAGTAACAAAATAATCCGCTTCTACACACCCACCTCTAGGCAAATTTTAAAATACAATGGATTTATGTGTACGACGGGGTTGTTATTAAGTAAAATGTGATCACTTTAATGTATAATGTGCATAATTAAATGTCTAAAATGACCACTTTAAGAACTTAAAAAGTGGTCACATTAAGTGTTAAAATAATCATTTTAAATATTAAAATGGTCACATTTAGTTACTAACAACCCATTGTACACGTGAATTCGTCGTACAACACACTTACTTTTGCCTCTATCATATTGCTGTTTTTTGGTACAGTCTTCCATGAGGAAGTTATAAATCTGATATTATTTTGAAGAGCATGAAAACCTTTTGATCACTACAAAAAAAAACAGTCTATTTGCGAGGGAATTTGCGACGGACAAAAATTTCCGTCGCAGATAAAAAAATTTGCGACGGAAAAAGTAATTTGCGACGGATTGCTTTGGCGGGCTGAAAAATTGATTTGGCGCCAAAAATTGCGACGGATTTTTGCAGATTTGCGACGGACAGTTTTTTTTTTGTTTTTTTTATTTATTTTTTTTTTTTTTTTTGCGACGGAAAATTCCGTCGCAAATTTTTTCTCTGTTTTGCGACGGAAATCCGTCGCAAATTTTTTCTCTGTTTTGCGACGGAAATCCGTCGCAAATCAGCAAAAATCCGTCGCAAACTGAAAAAACATGATATCCCACATCGGTGAGGAAAGTAAGTTGTATAAGGTTTATATAGATTTGTTGTGAGTTAGTGTTTGAATTAAATGTGACGAAACTTATATAAGGGATTCGATAATGCGGTTTAGGATTCCGGGATAACGTTATATGAGACAACGGTTAAAAAAAAAAAAAAAAAAAAAAAAAAATTTTTTTTTTTTTTTTTTTTTGCGACGGAGTTTCGTCGCAAATAATTAATTTGCGACCATTTTTCTCGACGAACATTTTTCGTCGCAAATTCCGTCGCAAAGGCCATTTTGCGACGGATTTGAGTGTTTTGCGACGGATTTGTTCCGTCGCAAATAGACTGTTTTTTTGTAGTGGATTTCGTAAATTATACCCGAAAACTTGATATCATTCAAAACCCTATATTAATCTTTCGCATTAGCTGCTGTTAGGGGTGAGCAAAACCGGTTACCCGCTCCGGTTTTCAAGTTCGGTTCGGGTACCCGGTTTTAAAATGAGTGAAATTGTCAATCCATATCCAACCCGGTTAATTCGGTTATCCGGTTTTCGGTACCCAAAAAAAATCGGTATCCAAAATTCGGTTAACCATATATCCACTTTATTGTCAAATATGATTTTTTTGGTTAAATTTACAAAAAAATTGCGCTTTTAAATATTCTTATATATCGTCCATAGTACACCAAAAGTTAAAAAAAAAAATTGTTCACAATCTAATTGACAAACAATGTCTAAATATAGATGGAATTGGGAAAATAAAAATGCCTCTACAAGAGTAGAGGCCAAGGGTGAGTAGACGTAGGAAATTACTTAATTCAAAGTGAGTTGTAGATTAGTCTACCGTCTAAGTAGTAAGTACAATGTATAATTGTACATCACCACAAACAATGTATACCGTAATTAATTTAATTTTTTTGATAATTTTTTTAAAGTAATTTTTAAAATTTTAATATTAGTTTTAATAAAAACCGGTTTAAAATCGGTTATCCGCTTTATAAATTTCAATATCCATATCCGCTCCGGTTTTAAACTGGATATTCGGATTCGGAACCCGGATTTAAAAAAAAACTCAGATTTTCGAGTTTTTTCGGATCGGTTTCAGTTCGGTTTCGGATATAAAAATCGGATCGGTTTTTTTTGCTCACCCCTAGCTGCTGTAACATAAAAGAAAACTCTACTTGATAGAATACAAACCCACCAAATTCTTGAGTGGACCAATTTATTTGAATTTTATTAATAAAAGAAAGGTATTATTATAAAAGGTTTTTTCACCATGTATGAATCCTAATTAAACATTTAATGACTGAATTTAATGAATGATGTTAATAGTTTCAAGGTGTAATTATTACTGACAAAATTTCTCCCAAAAAATTGACTTGACTTTTTATGTTTAACATGTATTTAATCAATTATGGGTCATTTGGTGCGATACATAAAAATAAACTTCTCAAGAACTCTAAAATCATATGAATTGAAAACCACGAGAAGTGCCAAAAAATTATTTGGTTGACATAATAAAAATAACTTCCTCGAGGATGTTTTATTTACCTAGGGGGTGTTGATAAGTGAATTTCTACATAATAACAAATTTTCAATGAAAATTTCCAATTCCTATGAAATGTGCTACCAAATAAGCGATGCATTTCTCATTTTATAGGAATTTCAACCTCCCATGAATTTAAAAGGCAACCAAACGACTAGTTTCTTGTTCATTTCACTTTGTACGCATAAAAAGTTTAATGTGTCCAATTTAATATTGTCAGGAACTAACTCAACCAAAAATTTAAGTTGATAGTTGGAGGTCGAGATCGATTTTATATACTCTAACAAATATTTTAAGAGACTACTTTTAGTTTTAAATCTCAACAAAGTAGTCACATTAAACGTTAAAATAATCGCTTTACACGGTATTCACGATTTTGAAGAGTATAATATATGAATAGTTGAGAATACAGTTATTGGTTGTCTTAAATGCAATATTAAATTTCAATTTTTGTAATTGTAATGTGTGTCACGACATCATATTGTATTTGGAATTGAATTATAATTACTAAGACTCTTGGACAAGGTGTCGTGTCTGATACGTGTCGGACACGGCAATATTCTGTGAAATTTTTAATTTTTTTGGTCTAAAATGAAGTGTCGTGTCTGACACGCGACACGGCAGCTAAATGAAGTGTCGAAGTAACTATGATACTGAATAAGTATTTGTTTTTATTTAAAGTTTTTCTTATTTGCTGTTTTGTTACTTACTAACTGTAACAGTTAAGTCAATCCCAAACAAGTTCATACATTATGTTCTGTTATGTTTCCATTGTATATTTGTATGAAATGATACATTGTCATACAATAGTGACAATACACATCCAATAAGCGGTCTACTTTTTGGAAATTTTTTTTAATCTGAAGCAAGTATTTGTTCTTTTACTCATTATTCGGGTCTTTTATGATATCAAAAGAAAAAACAAAAAGAAAAAAAAAAAAAAAAAAAAAAAAAGAATTATGGCATGTATGTAGAGCATAAACCAGACTAGTACGGCTCTTTCGGTACGAATAGTATCACATTTAGAGAGCTTTCGAGAAAAAGATGATGCAGAGTATGTTATACCAACAACCGACGTGTGTTACTCCAGATGGTACAGGCATAATTTGTAAGTTGTAGTTTACGGAATAACTGACTGATCCTGCGCAGCTGTGCTTGAGTGTTGAGTCTAGGCTCAACGTGGGGGCAACTCGTTACACGTTGGCCTGGTTATCTGATTAAAGACGAGGTGGTGCCCTGGTGCCTCAGTCTAAACAATTAATTTGAGACTTCACAAGTAGGATCCTACAAAACAGCTCCTGTCACAAAACGATGGCTCGACACAGCTGCAGCAATTGGCCGCTTCCGGTAATCAGGATCCAACATCGCCTATTTGCAAAATTCAAAGTCAAATTACCAACCAGTCAACTGAAAAAGCGTGACGCCAGAGAACAAAGATTTGATTTGAATATATACACAACTCAACCTGGAGTAACTCCCAACCAGCACCGTCTCCCATATCTAAGAATTTCACAGCTTCCAGCAAGCGATCATCAGCCAAACAGTATCTAACAGCACATCACCATGTCATCACATATTACGATCCCATAGTTATGTTTATGACTCGTAGAATAAATTGGTTTCCCAAAACTTACTCTCTGGCCGCTTGGAGATCAAGTTTGAAAGTGCTCTCGAAAAGCCTCTGCAAATTCATTTCAGTTCAGTTCAGTTCAGCCAAATTTCGACAAAGTATCACACGCTGCTGTGAAAAAAGAAGATGGTTATCTAGCAGTACAACTCACTTGCAGAGAAAGACTATCCATGATGCCAGTTTCGCAAAATGGAATGAATGCTAGGTATGCAAACAGAAGACCGGCTTCATATCTGCTCAAATGTAAGTATGTAACAACAAACAAAGGAATCCTTGAATACGATACTCACACCAAATGTTTTTCATCATTCAATACTTAGGGTGAAGCACATGTATTAACAAGAGTTTCTTTCTAAACTTACATGTCATCTGCAATTCCGAAGTTTCTTTTTTCAATAGGATTGTATGCACCAGCAGAAATCGCTCGTCTCCAAAGTCCTTCAGACAATGCCCCAGGTCCTTTCTCTAAGGCTGAATAGCTGGGAAACCCTAGCAGCGAGTTTGCGATTAGGAACATGCAATATCCACAGACGTATGTAATGTTCCAGTAACACGAAAACAGTTTCTTGTGTTTGATCTAAGTAACATGAAAATAGCAACACGGAAACCCTGAAAGCTACTATCAATCGTTTTATGCAAGTTGAAAGTAGCGGAGGAATTGAAATGGAACGAGGAGCAAACCTAACGTCAACAGAAAAAGCAAGATCTCGTAGTCTAGGAATGAGATAAGGAGCTTCCCTCTCAGAAGCAGTACTGCCAAAAAGAAAACAGAAGGAAGTAAGCGAGCAAAGAAGTGAGGAAATAAGGCCGATGAAGAGATGATGGAAAGTAATACTTGAGAACGACAGAAGCAGGTCCAAGACTCTGATGTAATCTATCATGGCGATGCATATAAGCTAGACCATTGGAGATGCCCCAAAGCATCTTAGTGACGAAGAATCTTCTACGTTTAAGAAGTTGGTCAAGATCGAAAGGATTCCAGAAAGAGCGTGGCTGTAGGGACTGATTCTGGGGAAGCTTGTCACTGGCGAATTTGGTGTAGTCAGCAGCAGTGTATTTACCGTCATTACGGAAAGCAAGCCACTAGAAGAGCAAATAAAGAAGTAGGCATAAGTATTAAGCATTCATTAAATCTTGTGTAAGACCGTTTCACACTTGCCACGATCTTCTTATATACCTGCTCACCGGTTTGGGTCTCGAAGGCACCTAAAAGCAAAAGGAGATTGGGACATCTCTCCTTGGAGCAACTCTGTAGAAAAGCGTGAGTGGCGAGCTCATTGGAGGCCATCAAATCAGAGTCGGGGCCAGCGGCACGCTGTCCAGGGTAAACCTGAAGCAAGAGAGAAAGAGAGAATGAGAGACTAGCGAGGAGAAAACGGAGAGGAAGGTGAAAGGAAGATTAAAGAAGTGGAGGAGGGTGCCTTAAAGAGAACAGAAGTGCCGCGCAATTGGCCTTGAGTAACGCGGCCCTGGTACAACTTCACGGTGACAGCGCCTTGACCGACGTCTTGGGTTCTGAGCTCCGAAGTGGAGGTAGTGAGGTTTAAGAAACCGTAAGTGCCTAGGAAGGGGCCCACTTGGAAGGATTCAGGGTCAGTAATAAGAGTGGACATGGAATTGTTTACTCTCCAACTGCGCTTCCTTCCTACTGGGACCGACAGCAATGGCGAGGGCGAGAGCGAGCCTTCCCAGTGAACCACCCCAGACATGATCATCGTCATCGTTTCCCCACAATTTTGAAATTTGATTCACCAAAATAAATACCAATAACAAGGTTTTGAAGCTGAGTGCAAAACAGTCAAAGAAAACATCCATTAATTAAGTGCGTGCAGGTGTAGGAGGAGTGACATGATACAAATTTACAAATAAATGGAACCAACATAACATAACAATGTAACATAACATACCTGGCAATTTGAATGGAGGATGGAAAAGAGGAGGTCTTCTTGTGTCACACTACTTAAACACTTAACATCCTCACACTTACAATTGGTTGTCTATCTGATTTTTATATTTTTATATACGGCCTCATTTCAAAGTTGTTACGGTGTAAACTACTAAACTTAAGTCTCACATTGGTGGAGAATAAGTTAAAAATGGACAATATCATACTATTATGGACCATAGACATCTATGCAACAAAGGTTCAACATCAATTGTCACCGCTGCCGTTATAATACAAGTCATTTTTACTTTCATTCTATTTTAAACACTATTCATTCAAATTGGAGAATTATACATGTTATAAAATGTACTCCGTAACTTGACATATGTGCAAATGAGAAATGTAGCAAAAATAACTTGGGTACAGGGAGTATGAAATACTCCGCATATGTTTGGAAAATTCAAAGTTATACCATTCATTTTTTTCGTTTTCCGCGTTGCACACCACTTTTTTAGAATTAAATTAACACTTACGACCTTTCAAATGTAAAATTTGAAAAATATTGCCTTTATAATTGATTTTTTTGAGTACCTTATAAGATACTGAGGACTAATTTGACTTACTGAGTACATTTTGTCAAGTTTGTCACTCACTTTCGTTATTATTTGCAAGTTTGCAACCGCACAAATTTAAATTGAAGTACACATTAATTTCATTCGTACAACACATTTTCACATATTTGCTTTAATCACTCAACATTTAAACTCTAATATGAAAAACCTACAATTTAACAGTTACAATTATTATAATTATAATTATTATAAATTATTATTACCGAGTAGTACACCGTATATCACTATTAGTTAATTTTCTTTTTGATTAATAAAAAAAATAAGTTCACTTTAATAAAATTCATATAAGTCGTTAGCTAATTTATGCTAGTTGTTCTAGCTGAATAGCTCTAAGGATCTGTTCTTTCCATCTTATTTTCAGTTCAGTTTAGTTAGATTCGGATGAAATTTCAATTCAATTTCAATTTCATTTAAGTTCAATTAAGTTAATTTCGATTCATTTAATTCAATTTCTAAAGTTGAAAGAATACGTGTTCTAATACATCCAAAAAAGAACATGATCTCAACTTAAACTACAATTTGTGGATTAGACAAATTAAATAAGCGATTTGTCATGAATGAATAAACGAGCCAAATAAGTTGACTTCGGTTATGGGAAATACAATTGAATTGAGCTCAGGTTAACTTGATCTGTTTGTCAGGTTTACGGCTCGCACCCATGCTATCAGTCTATCACTTCCTTCTTTAATATGCTCACATCCGAGCCTGTCCGCCTACCAAACGGTCGAGTGGGCTAGGTTCGGATGATATGGGCCAATCGAAAATACACAACAAACTAATGAAGATTGATAATGGTTAGATTAGAATTCCACAACAAAACTTGATTATATACATACGGAGTAGAAAAAACACAGAGACACACACAAAAGTATGATCTAATAATCAAAACACTGAAACAATAGGGGCTACAAAAAGTACAAAATACGATGCTGCTGTCGACTGGTGGTGTGGTGCCTCATTTACAAAATTTGAAAAGGTCTAGGCAGCAGAATTGCGGAGGAAACGGAAGGCGTGGCGTAGTCGAGGGAAGACTCTACGGCGATAGCCGCTGGTCTCCCTCAGAAGCTCTTCAATTGAGGCCACGAATAAGGTCAAGTGCCTTATTGGCGGCACGTATAGTGTCAACGGAACTGCCGAGAACGCCACCGCTAATACAAACTGCAGCATCCTTTACCCTTTTGCTTATGCTTTCGCCCTCGCCTCTGGTTTCTGGATTTGTCTGTTAATTGTTTTTTTTTGGTTTATGGGGGATTTATTTTAGTTTGTGTGGTGATAATGTTGAAAAAGAGGGTAATTGAAGGGAGCAACTTTATGTGAGGGACGACTTTTATGTAGTTATCTCTACTTTTGAATTAATTAATTAGGTAGTAGTCCGTACTATTGTTATGTGGTGTTGTTGTTGTGGGCCGGGTAATATTGTAGTCACCAGAATTGGGTAAATCCTGAATGCTAATCAGCGTGCGATGCATAGCCTTCAAACGTTGAGCTGCCCGTATAAATGTATAAATTGACTACTCCTTCATTTGCTGCCACGCTTCACAATTCACAAATCACAACCCACAATGTTCTTAAATTTTATCACAACCTACTTGAGCTTTGACTAAACCATTGTCTAACTCTCTCGAATGTTACTCTTTAAACATACAATTACTCCTTTTGTTAAAGTATATAATCGATCTTGGGCCTCCAACCATTAGCTTAAGCTTTTGGTTGAGTTGGTTCCTAACATGGTATCAGAGCCTTGTGACTAAAGGTCACGGGTTCGAATCTCACCACCCCTCACTTTCAAAGTGGTATATTTCGAACTGCGAGGCGTACCAGATTGCGTCCACGCTTGGCCCAAAGCGTTCGGCGTGGCGTGTTAGAGATATAATCGATCTTGCGCCGCCAACCATCGCCAACAGAGTGCCCCCCCAGTCTGGTTTGAAAGTTGGCTCGCATGTGAGGGGGCGTGTTGGAGATGGATCCAGCATAATATAAATTCCCACATTGCGATCCCACATCGGTTGTGATATAAGAGTTACTCTTGTTTATAAATTCCAACACCTTCCGTGTTTCATTACGTTTGTATCAAACCAGAGACAAGTGTTGTCCACACCCACAAACAGAAATAGTCACTTCGTAAGAAGAAAAATGTTCCATGAAATTGAAATTTAATACTAGAATTGAGTCAATTTCAATGTTTTGGAAACTTTTTGAATTGAAATTGAAATTTGGTATTGGCTCAATTTCATCCAAATCTCAAAAGCTAGTTCAATTCTAAGTGATCTCAATTTTTAACTATTTTTTTTTTATCAATCGAAGTGCTCTCTAAATCGCATTACAATAAGGGGGAGAGGGGATTCGAACCGGAGACCTAATGCCCAGAAGACCTCAGTCTCAATTTTTAACTATGAGGTACGGAGTAGTTATTTGAACTCTCCATTTTATTTTGGGATATTTTATGTGGTACCTTCGTATTTTTTCGATTTCTACGTGGTATTCCTTGTTTTTCAAAAATATTAGTGGTCCCCTTAAATTTAATGAAAACATCTTAAAATACCCAAAAATGTATAATCCGCCTTTATGATGATTTAATTTATGCATTTTTTATTCATTTTGTGACAATAATTTGACATATTATCAACGTAAACACCTTTACACAATGATAAACATATTTTCTTCACAAATTTGAACTGTCTATAAACTTTATTTTCAATAGTTTGGGTATTTTGTAAACATTTTGTTAAGTTTAAGGGTACCATTAATATTTTCAAAAAATTAAGGATACTACGTAGAATTCGAATAAACACGGGGTACCACATAGAAATATCACTTTTTTTTTTCTATGACTATAAGTATAGAAAATTAAAAATTGACACAATATTTTTAAATTTCATTTTTTTTTGTCGAATAAATTTTTAACAAAAATTTACATATCAAGTTGTCGATTTCAATTCCGATTCCAATACCATGATTTACCAAATATCACCATGCATTTGAATTTGGAATCGAAATGCAAAATTTCAAATTCTACATTTAAATTCAAATCAAATATTTATATCAATTTTAAATCACCCAACACTACCTAAGATTAACTAACGATAAGAGGAAATGAGGAATTGAATAACCTTCATGAGTCATGTAGAGCTGGCAAGCTTGACCCGAGCGACCCGACCCGAACCCGAGCAAAACCGACCCGATAGGACCCGAAATTATAGCGACCCGAAACCGACCCGAACCGACCCGATGACGACCCGTAACCCGATACGACCCGATAAAGTTTGACCCGAAACCGAACCTGACCCGACCCGAGATGACCCGTAACCCGATTCAACCCGAGTTCATTTGATAGCTGACCCGACCCGAAATGACCCGTGACCCGAATTGACCCGAAACTTTGAAGATTTTAAAGAAATTTTGAAACTTTTTTTAAAATTTTTCAAAATTTTCAATCTTTCAAATATATATCAAATATAATATTTGACATTTTGAGATTAAGATATAGTTACAAACTCAAATATTGGTTTCAAAAATATTAAAATTTCAAATTTTGTTTTGGCGCCAAAATTTAAGCCTAAATTATTAGTGACCCGAATTTGACCCGAACCTGATTGACCCGACAATTTTAGCTTTAATGACCCGACCCGATATGACCCGGTCCCAACCCGTAACCGACCCGAACACTGTTATAACCCGACATGACCCGAACCCGATACGACCCGAAACCGACCCGAACACTGTTATGCCCCGATTCGACCCGAACCCGATACGACCCGATACATCCTGACCCAAACCCGACCCGAGTGACCCGATTGCCAGCTCTTAGTCATGAGTCATAACCTTAGAGGCTTATTATATTGTCGGTAACTCTTAGATAGACATGTCCATATGTGCCGACATGCTCAACCCGACCCACCCCACCCAATGGATCACATGTCCCTTAGCCTGATACGGCCCGACCCATCCCATTAATGGACCATGCTCGGTTCCTGATTTTGTATCCTAATTGTGTCAAAATTTGGCCCAGCCCACGAGTATTTTATTTATGTTTTTATTTTTGTTGTTTATTTCCCCTATAAATACCTATAAAATTAAAAGTCTTTAGTTGACCAACTTATTGAAGTTTTTTGGGTTGATAACTCATCTAATTATAATTCTTACCAAATTCCTCAATTCCTAATCCATACTACTCCGTAATTACGATATTTCAATCTTGTTAAGTTTTGTTTGAATAATTGTCCATTCCCCCTAAAATGTGAGGAATTCTTTGATAGTTAGAATATATTCGATAAAAAATAATCTGGCTGATTGAACATATGTTACGATCCATTGTAAGGTATGAGACTTAAGTCCCATATTGATCATGGAAATGATGAGGTAGGGTTTATATAGAGATGAGTCTTGTCACCCCTTAAACTAGCTTTTGGGTTGATTATCAATATTCTATATCAATGGTATCAGAGCTAACTACTACTCTTCAGCACATCCTGGGCGATGACGTCGGCATAGCAGTGTCGCCCGGGGCTAGGAAGGTATAGCGCACAGCCGCCCGTTAGTGACGTCTAAAAAGACTCCTAATTTGACGACTAGTACATTAATATTATTTTGGGCTTCTTTATTATTGTTTCTTATTATATTCATCTCATAATTATGTAATTGACATGAGATTAAATTTTGTTAGTTTTACAGTTGGTAAACTCGGTATTACAGTAATCGGCCGGAGCTAGAAGGGTATCTAGCGCAAAGCCAACAACGTGGGCGCCGAGATGCGGAGCGTGATGGAATGTTACGATCAATTGCAAGTTATGAGACTTGAGTCCCACATTGGTCATGAAAATGAATAATGTGGAATTTATATAGATATAGCCATGCCACCACTTAAGCTAGCTTTTGAAGTTAATTATCCATCAATATCAACATGCTAGACCTCTAATTCTATATTACTCCGTATAAAATTTTCTTCATTTTAAATTTAATAATACGGAGTACTAAATTCTCTTACTTATCTAGTATAAATAATTAGTCGAGCTGATTTAGTCATTCGATTTTGAGACGGAACGTTAACGCAGTTCTACAAATACACCATTTTTGTTCTCTATACAAAATTCAAATGTAATCCAAAAATATCACCCAAAATCATTTAGGCGAAATCTAAGTGTTTGGGCCATTTACTGTTGGGCCAATTTGACCACTTTAACTAATCGAACTCAAATTAAAATAATTAATCGGACTATTGAATGGACTGGCCCAAATTAATTTTTAGCTGAACTCAAATAATAACAGATGCATGATTTCCCAACAAAATAGGATTCACACACACAAATGAGACAAGTGAAGAACTGAAACATGATTTAGAACTTGTTCTTTCGGACTTTTTAGAGCTGAGCTAAACTAAATCGAACTGAAATGAGCTTAACTGAATCGAGCTGAACTGAACGAAGTTTAATTAAATAACATAGTTGTGTTGAACTGAAGTGAGCTGAACTGAGCTGAAAAGAACAGGTCCTTAGAATATCTCCGAGGCTTAAAAACTAAAAAAAAAAAAAACTAGTAGATGTATGTAATTAATGTGCAGCGTTGGATTTGGAACGTCTCTAAAAATAAGATTACACACACAAATGAGAGAAGTGAAGTAACATGTGGACTGAATTACTAAAACTTGATTTAGAATGTCTCTCGTCTTGAGAAACACTACGAACGAAAGACTCAAAACAAAAACCCCCTGTATTTATTTAATGTGCAGCGTTGGATTTGGATTTAGATTTGGACTTGGAAGTTTGTTTGGATTTGGGTTTGACGCATGACTTGATTAGCTGCTTAATCCCCTTGTTGTGATCGCCGCCTAATTTATCGTGTTTCTCTACGTCTAGCTCTTCCTCCACCTGCTTGCACACCTGATACATACATACAAAACACGTACTCCGTATATCATATTATATCTATGTTGAGTCCTCCGGCAGCGGACTTACCGAACAAGTGAGATGAACCCACCAACAAGTGAGGTTCCATATCCTGAAACCAACCAATTGGTGATAGGAGGAATAACCCACTTACTTATAAACATGTCACCTCACTATTAATCCGCCGACGTTGGAACTTTGTTTGCTCTTAAAAAACATGAGAACCAAGCTCAACACTGTATTTAATTTGGGTTAACGAAAGCCTTTTATGTTCATTTTGTCGAGAGTTGAGGTGCAGTACAGAACTATACCCATGCATGATATGCACGACATAAGGTACGTACTATCAAAAGAAATTGAATCACAAAGAAGTAGTGTATGTAAGAGCTTTGTGACCAAAGGTTACGAGTTCGAATTTCACTTGCCCTCCATTCTAAAGTGACATATATATTAACCTTCCTAAAATCTTACCGACAAAATCTCCCGACTTATCTTGCAAGTAATTTGATTATGTGAATATTGTAACTTAGGAAAACTAGATTTCTTTCCTTATAGTTTTTGGTAAATAATCCTAGCTAGTCTCAATCTTGTAACTAGTATAAATATGTATTCATTGATATCAAAGTAAATACAGAAAATTATTCAAACCAATACACAAGTTTTATATGGTATCAGAGCATATAGCCTTGTGACCAAAGGTTAAGTCGTCAGTAGTGTGCTTTAATTTAAAAGAAAGTACCTTGAGGAGACGATCTTCCATGTGGGCAACTCTATCAAGGAGGGTTCCTTTGTGCTCCATCTCCATAATCGCCTCGTCTAACGAACGACAGTGATAATACTTGTCATCCCGGCTCATGGGAGAATATTCACTTGTCGATGTTGGTGTTGATGGTGAAGACGTGCTCCTAGGCGATCTGGTCCCCACCTTTATCTGCTCCATGTTTCTTAGCTACAACCGCACACACGTACGTACACATATTACATATTACGTATATAAGAAACTGCGCAATTCAAGCATGCGGTATTCATAAACGTCGACCAAACTAAAGATAGTAAAGATGAGATAAACAGACCAGGTGATCAAGACGATCAATTCTGGAGAGAATTGGCTCCTCCGCCATTGCTGACATCTTCTTTAAATTTGCCTGCTTTGCTTTTTACTATGCTCACTATTATTATTATTATTAAGATATTATTATTATTATTATTATTATTATTATTAAGATATTACTACTTACGGAGTATTATTATGGTTGTTGCAATCCCTAAAATGAATCCCACATAACATAATTTGTTTTGTTAGTCTGTATTTAGGTAGCATGCCACGCGTCAACATTAGAGACACGTGTATCGACCACGTTAAGCCTTGTCTATGACACATACCATTAGACCTACCTTTTGTTGGTCCCCTCATTCTCTCTTTCTTGTCCTTTTATTTGTTTTGGTTTTGGTGTAATGCTCCGTGGCTCCATGCACTCTTTTCTTATAATCTTATCCCGTGGTTTTGGTTTTTCCTACTACGAAGTATTAAAATAATACGGAGTATATGATTCAATTTTTAGGGTGTATTTTGGATAATAAAATAGGAAAGAAAGGGAGGGGAAGAGAAATGAGGGGAGAGAAAATGGGATGGTAGTGTTTTAGATAGATTTTTCTTTCAAATCTTTTTAATTGTGGAGAGATTTTGATTACACTTGAAAGACGGAAAATGTATCCTTCTAGATCTCTTCCCCTCCATTTCATTCCTTCCATTTTTTGTAACGAAATGATAAATATTCAATCTCTCTCTCTTCCCATTCCCTTCATTTTCCTTCATTTCACTCAATTCAAACACACCTTAAAGTGTATTCGGATAACAAAATAGGAAAAAAAAGAGGGAAAAATAAATGAGGAAAGGGGAAGGGAACGAAGGAAAGGGGGAAGAATAAGATGTTGGTATTTGGATCGGTTTTTCACTTTTTCCTTCAAATCTTTCCAATTGTAGAGAGATTTTGATTACAGGAAAATGAATCCCTCCAAATTCATCCCTCTCCATTTCCTCCTTCCATCTATCGTAACCCAACAACGGAAACTAAATTCATCCCTTTTCTTTCCCTTCCTTTCTCTCAATCCAAACACACCCTTAATAAGCAAAATCACGTAACTGTAACTGTTTGGTCCCGTATCATCAATTTTTAAGTATCAAAAGATAATTTCGTATAATGAAAATGATCTTTTCACGGTAGAATTGAAAGAAATATCATAGAGACTGATGAAAAGAAATTAGGGTATAATATTAATGTATCGTTGCATGAATTATATTTAGCAAGATTAATAAAAATTGAAGGCAAATTAAATTAAATGTGAATGGTTGGTGGTTTCATTAAGTAGATAATCAATGAGCAACAAAGGAATAAAGCTTCACCAACTTTGATATGATGTTTAGTGTTAAGCTTACAACATGTGGAATTGGTTGAGTCATGAGCAGAGAGAGTGACATGAGACGTTATTTGAAAATGAGAGTAATAATTAGGGAGGAAGTAGGTTGGTTTAATTTTGTTATGTTGCGTGCAGAATAATTATTAATTAACATGCCAATAATTACCTACTATTAGTATAGTATACCCCCCTTAATTACCCTACTTACTGCCTGCAGTGCCTCCAATAATTATACTTCTAAGAATATGCTTTCATTCTCTAACATTAACATTTCATTTAACAACTGTGTTAAGTAGTCACTCAATTATTGACTCACAAAGTTGTAGCTACATATATATCTGCTTGTTTCTGTTTATGTATTGTTGTTTACACTTATATCATCATGTAATAATCTATACATCACATCCTTTGTTCTTTGTTTGTCTTTCCAAACTTATTATTCTACTTACATATACTTTGTGTCTTCATCTAACAGATATGGATACTGCTGCTCATGGACGTCGCTCCGATTCTCTAATGGGATTTATTGGTAACTCCATTGTAAGGATCTGAAATCTCCAACTCGATTCTCTTGTTAGATTGTCGTGATTCGGCAGTATTACTTGCAGACTGCAATGCTGCTTAACTTGCATTGCGCTGATGTATGGTTATTAATTTTGCGACAGCTTTTTACGTCACAGCCACTGCAGGATGCAACTTATGGCGGAATTGTGGCTTATGCACAACAGGTATGTGTTAAACTGTTGAGTTCCGCTTTTACGTATTTGATTAAAAGTTGATGAGTCTGTTTACCTTTTGGGTTACTAGGTGGATACTCAGCAGTATGGAGTGCAACACAATAGAATGCCTTTGCCTCTTGTAACGGAGGAAGAGCCTGTTTATGTGAACGCCAAGCAATACCGAGGAATTCTAAGACGCAGACAGATACGTGCTAGGGCAGAGTTGGAGAAGAGAGTTATCGGAAACAGGAAGGTACATCAGTACATGTATTCCAAAACACTGCTATTGATTATTAATAAGTGAAATATTCTGAGTTGTTTTCCCTTTCCCAACTGTGATGTTTTCGACAGCCATACCTTCATGAATCTCGACACAAACATGCTTTGCGAAGGGCAAGAGGTGCCGGAGGCCGCTTTCTAAATACAAAAAAGGTCAATGAAAATAATGACAGTAATTCCGAAGAGGTCAATGCAAATTCCAAGTTTGAGAGAATGACATCTGATTTAACCTTTTCTGCTTACGGTGCAAAAGACAACGCTAGCTGGAACCAGAAACAAACAAGGGGAATGCTGATTTCAGACAAGCGTAAGGGAGCGCTAGAGTCGAGTTCTAGTGGTGGCAGCGCTGTTCATGGCCTTCCGTCAATACACCATTCTCTTTCAAGTGCTTCTAGTGACAGAATTGACGAGTATGGGCGGCGACAACTGAAGATGAATGGGTTTGTTTCAGTGAAGTGAGGGTCGCCACGTAACTACTTGGATGGTGTGCCTTTATCGGTAGGTGCTCTAGTGTACCAATTCAATCGGTATTTTGGAGGGATCAAGGCATATGAAATCTCAGGCAATTCATTCTTGGCTCTGTGTGAAGTGACTGATAACGGTTCTATTAGTATTAATTTATTCCCTTTGGCAGTGAACTCGCCGCATTTGTAGGCTGAGCTCAGCTATTCTTGTATAAGACCTCAATTTCGACACTTCAATCTGGTTTACGAATGTGCATCTCTAACAATCAATTTGGCTGGTGTTCCAAATCTGGTTTTTTACTTTTTACGTCTGCAAATGTAGGAAAGGCGACACATTACATTTTACACGGTAACTATGCGTGTGCACGCCATTGCATTATGGCAAAAGATTAAAAGATGTAATTCATGTAGTTATCAGGAAATCCTTGAAGATCATTTGCGAGAAATTCTCATCTGTACCATGGCATTATACAAATATATGTATTAATTACATGTTCATCATCTCCAATTGTTGATGGAAGCGTAGTTCAAGCACCTGAATTCCGTTTATAGTGCAATTTGCTCCTTCAATTGCTCCTGCACACATAGCGGTAGAAAAATTACACTTACGCCAATAATAAACTCTAGATCATTCAATAAATGACAACGTCCGCAGGGAACTCCTTACTAACCTCGGTCACAAAGAAAGCATGAAACCCATAAGGAACCCTATTGGGCAGTTCGACAACGGCAACAGGATCGGCTGACATAGTTTTCGCATCAATTACATTAACCGATGATTTTCTGCAGCACCAAAAATAGGGAGAAAATTTTCAAGTGGATTCTCAATCCAATATATATTGATGTTCATATTGATCGACTTATGGGACTATTAAGAGAAGCAATGACGTTACCCTGAGTTTTCATCATGAACAAAGAAGATGAGATATCCATCATCCTCTTCGCCAGCGGTCCCTTGCTCACGAGGAACAAAGATGGCCTCTGATCCAAATCTTCCAGGACCAAGGTGGAAGATACCTTGCACGGTTCCTCCGACTTCGAGCTTGCTTTTGCTATCATCCGGTGTGGCGTGCAAGTCAAATTTGACTATCCCTTGGACTTTTGCAATGCTATCCAAAATGGTGCAATACACGTATCTCTGTCTCCTGTGCTCAAAACGAATACAAGATAACACATTAATGGTTGTATTGACATAGAATACTGATGCTTAGAGCCTTAAGAGGATATTTACATAGAGACGTGGATTTCACGTGAAACAAACAGAGTACATCAGCTACCTGCCGGTGTAGTTCTCATTAATTCTAGGGAAGTCAACAGCAGACGCCGATAGTTTTTTCTGTGAAGCAAGGCCAGTTTGCATGTTGAATCTCATTTCATACCTGTCGAAAATAATGGGTTACCCAAGATCAGAAGACGAATGAGAAACACACAAAGGTAAAGATTACTCAATTTTAAAGAAGCATTGAAGGTTTCTTACAACTCGTTACAAAAATTGTCAACTCTGTCTTTGGCATTTCCGACCATATCAAGGTCCGGATTCTCAATGCGGCAGGCAATTAAAACAACCTCATCCCCATCTTCCCATGCATTGGCTGTCAACATGGGCCAACAAGATGAACTGTATGAGTCTTGGAACATCGATTTTATATTCAATGACATCGCTTCAGAAAGGTCACTAAACTGTTGGAAGTGACTGTGAGAAACAATTATCGGACTTGAAACTTTTAGAGGGTAAGTTTCACATTTTGCTATAACTTTCCTGAAAAGTGTAACTTACTCAGTTTTGATCACAAAAAAGTTAAAATAAAAAATCGTTAACTAAAAAAACCAAATGGGAGGAACAATGTGGAGAAAGGGGGTTAGTTTTATGGCTTGCCAGATAAGGTACATTGCACTCACCATTGTGGAATATGAAGCAATTCGGAAGGTCAAACCATTTGATCAAACTTTCATTCTTCGCGTAGCGTGGTAAGATGCCAAAGCGAGACTCTTTTGTCGGGTCAAAAGTAAATATCATTTTCTTTTCCTTCACCATTTCCTGGATGTATAAAAGATTTTATCATTGGTATAATCAGATGAAACATGAAGGCCCTAGGGGATGGTAATTAGATGAAAGAACTCTAGTCACTTTGAACATCTACATCCTCGTAAAAAAAACGTCTGTAATTAGCAGCTGAACTTAGGCTGTCCAGGATTAGTAAAGGGTAAAGGCTCTGAGTTGTGGACTTGTCGCCAGCATATTCTTTAAGACTACAAACGCCTCACACTTCAAGTAGCATCGTTGCATGAGCATTAGCGTTAAAGAATATGTAACCGAATATTGACTGATATACAGTTCTCCCTCCAATATTTTGTAATACTGAAAGGTTGTAACAGCAGTCGGTAAGGGCGATACCTAACGATATCTACCTGACACGTGTTATACTACAATCCATACAAGATACCCACAAAGTTCATTTGCCAGCTAAATTTTGATATTTACAGTACCACAATGTCATGGTATGGTTTCACATATGTCGATAAATACATATGATGGAGGAAAACTGAAATTACATTTTGAGTATTTAGAACAAAAAGCAGAAAATATAATTTGTATGTTCTTACCTTAGGCCTGAAGTACAAAGGGAGATCCATGAAGATGGCATAATTTTCAGTGATGGCAAAATCATGCATCATGACAGCAGCTGGTACCGTTATTGGTACAGGATCATGCATGAAACCGTCTTTTGATATGACTCTGTATGTCACATATGGTGGAGTCTGGGAGTAGCCAAACGTAAACATTTCACCTGCACCGGGAAATTGGCTACCGGATGAATAGATGGAACAGAAAATCAGTCTTGCGCGTCTTATAAAAAGATAATCGTAGGCTCTACCTGTTAATGGATCGACTTTAGGGTGAGCTGTGAAAGTGTGGGATAGTCTCTTATCATAGTCCAACAATCCTAAAGTTTGTAGGTCTCCATCTTCCAAAACCCGAAGAACATCTGGAAGAGAACAGTTAAGATTCGATCAGTGTCATTTACAATATACAACCAGATAAATTGCGGAATGCGTTGAATAGAAGCTGAGTATGATTTCTATCAACAAGCGGAAAACCCATGGAATTCAGTGTTTTCACTTTCGACAAAATCAACGCAATAATTATCTCTGCACATTCAGCTTCCAATTGTGAAATTATCCCTGAATAACTATCATAGTTTGAATGATCTAAGCAGAAAGTGTAAAAACATACGGAGTACAATTTTAACATTAAAAACAATATAAGGAACATCTTAGAATTAAGAAATCAAAGCTGAAATTAAGTTTTTCAGAAGTATGGATGTCGATAATAGCTAGAATCCAATCTCACAATCCATTTGATCATTCAGATTTCAAATTTCATCAATACGACTCCTAAGCAGTCAGTTCTAAGGAAGTGCTAAGTCCAAAATTAAACGACTTGGTGCCCAAAAGCCTTCTATCCTCCCAAGCAGCAAGTAGAACTAGACAAAGAAATTCGCCCAGATAACACTTTGCTCAACGTCCCAGATACACCCATGGTCAGTTGTGTAATTGCTATACATGTTTTAAACGACAATATTTACACGGAGAGTAATAGACAAACAGAAGGGTAAAAAAGGGAAGCAAGAAATTGATGTGTAACAACTTACAAGGTTTATCTCCCTCGGAGAGTGCGAGAAGTTTGCCATGGTGATAGATAAGAGCAGTGTTAGCTGAAAAAGGGAGACACAAGTGTCATATATCATACTCCGTATCAGCGAGTAAGTCGTATACATTTAGCACCAACAGATATTACTTAGCTTAGCTTGACTGAAATCAATATTATTCATGGGGTAACGGGGATAGGAATACAAAGCAAAGTAGGTGATCACGAATCACGATGGTAGGGGGGTAAAGGAAAACGACGAATATAAACTAAAATTTACAAACATTAAGACAGTAATTATTACGTCCTCCGCCAGAAAGAAACAAGTAGTAGTAGTAGTAGTACCAGTGCCATGTCCATAAGACATATCCAAAACCTTGAGTTTAGCTCTCAAGGTCTGCAAGTAGACGGTAACTAATCCGAAAAATCCCTTGAGATCACCAATCTGTGAAAGCAAAAGAATGAGCGGAAAATGGGAAATGGGTGTTGAAATGAAGAGATGAGATGGGTGAATGTGAATAGGTAGCAAGTCAGTAAACCTTCATGAATTTAGGAGCAGAGAAGAAATCTTCCTGAAGGAGCCTGGAAGTGCGTACATAGCGAGACACATACGAGGCCTGACCGTCTTTAATGCGCAGACCGTGGATCATTCTAACCATTTAAAAATAAATGTGAGTGATAGCGAATTGAAGCGGATAGGGAGAAGGAAGGAAGCGAAAGCGAGAGCAAGAGCAAGGTACGTACCCATCACCATCAAACCAGTGATATCCGGCGATGGGAGGATGCTTGGGGTTGGGGCCCACGCGGACAAACTCTCCATTAAGACATTCCTGCAGCAGAATTTATATGACATGAGTATGAGAAGTGACGGTTTCATCCTAAAACCAATTGGCAAGTAGAACGATCAGAAAGAGACGGACAGGGAGGTGGCCGCGGACGGGCAATTGTGGAGCAGGAGGAGTTTCGGAAGGGACGGGGGCGAAGTTGCCGGAAAGCCAGAAGTGGGGCCCAGAGGAGGTACCGTACATCAACTTGACCGCAATTCTCTCAAGAAAATCAACTGCTTTGGAAGCAAGGCCTCTGCTGGGCTGAGGTTTAACCTCCACAACACCATGCTTCTTCTGCTGCTTTTCAACGTCGCCAAATTCCACCATTTTTGTTCTTCCCTCAGTATCTCTGTGTTGGGGGGGGGTGGGTTTGGTACTTGTGTGGATGTGATTTTTACATAAATAAACAGTGGTTTACACTTTTCTTCCGTGCACTGCTTCGCCACGTAGTCTCTCTTTCTTTCACGTACTACTCGCGCGTATTTCCCTACCACTATTTTAACCCTACCATATTATATTCTTTTTTTAATCAAGGGGCTCTTATACGGAGTATTATCTTACACATACGGTGTGTATATGGTAAGTAGGTTTTGGTGAGACCTACTACTACTAATTACGGAATATCAATTTCTGTAAAGATCATTTCACAAAATGAATTCTGTTGTGTACTTGTGTATTTATGTATAAACACACCACTAATCCACTACCACTGATCCACTATTATAGTAGTACTAGAGCTGGCAATCGGGTCACTCGGGTCGGGTTGTATTGGGTTGGATCGTATCGGGTTCGGGTCGATTCGGGTCATAAAAGTGTTCGGGTCGGGTTCGGGTCATAAAAGTGTTCGGGTCGGTCTCGGGTCGGGTCCGGATCATATCGGGTCGGGTCATAAAAGCTAAAATTGTCGGGTTCGGGTCAAATTCGGGTCACTAATCATTTAGGCTTCAATCTTGGCGCCAAAATAAATTTTGAAATTTTAATATTTTTCAAACCAATTTTTGAAATTTTTAACTATATCCTAAACTCAAAATGTCAAATATCATATTTGGTGTATATTTGAAAGATTGAAATTTTTGAAAAATTTTAAAAAAAGTTTCAAAATTTCTTTTAAAATCTTCAAAGTTTCAGGTCAATTCGGGTCACGGGTCATATCGGGTCGGGTCAGCTATCAAATGAACTCGGGTTGAATCGGGTTACGGATCATCTCGGGTCGGGTCAGGTTCGGTTTCGGGTCAGACTTTATCAGGTCATGTCGAGTTACGGGTCGGTTTCGGGTCGCTATAATTTCGGGTCCTATCGGGTCGGTTTTGCTCGGGTTCGAGTCGCTCGGGTCGGGTCAAGCTTGCCAGCTCTTTTATACATTTATATCATATTGTTTTCTCCTTTTGAAAATGTCATGACAGATATGAGATATCTCATATCGAAATTCGAATTTATTTTACCAAATTTTATTCAAAAAAACTTTTTTACCTTTCTGATACTTCCTCCATTCTCATCACATGATTAGTTGCCATAATTATTTTCGATCTCAATCTTTATAAAAACCCCCTTTATTTATTATGAGTACTGTTTATTATTTACGTAATTGATTTTTCATATACGGAATTTACTCAAATTGTATACTTTTTTCATTATTATTTTCAACCCTACCCTTTTTTACTAAAAAAATATACACAATTCTCTCTTTTTTCTTTTTTTATTTCCCTAACTAATCTTCAATCAAATTCATTCAATTTTTCAATTTCTTGATCATTAACCCCAATAATAAGTTCTAATCGTTTTTAATTTCAACTTTTGTGTTTAAATTATCGATTTTTTATTAATTTTCAATAGATTTAAGTCAATTTTAAAATTAGGGTTTGTAAAGAGATGATTATAGGAATTGTGAAGGGGGTGGTTAGTGGCGGTGGTTGGTGTCCGAGGGCGAGGGAATGGGCGGCGGCGGCGTAGGGTGGAGGGCAACTGGTTGGCGGTTGGGGGTTAATGGTCGTTTTTGTGGTGGTTTAAGGTGGTTTGTTGGTGAGATAATTGTGTATATTTTTTGAGTAAAAAATGGTAGTGTTAGAAATAATAATGAAAAAAGTATATAACTTGAGTAAAATTCGTATATGAAAAATCAAAACCCATTATTTATTTTGAAATCTTTTATGAGTTAGTTACAACGAATTTAAAAACTGTTTTTCTTTAGGTCCAACCCTTACCTTATACGGAGTAATACTATTTTGTTCGTACTGACTATTTAGTAAGATCTTATAAATCGTTAATTTGAACCTTTTGATCACCATTATAGAAAGCGTGCCAACAAAGTCTAGGTAGACAAGATTATTTGACTCTAAAATTAGTGTAAAACTTTCAATATAACACTTTCAAGAGGAAGCTGGAGATCACAGCTGTCTTTTGACAGGACAATCCATTTGCACATAACATAGTCATCTGAAGGTTGATGCGTCATGGGTAAAGAACGGTAAGTCATCGGCAGGTTCGTTGCTGCATCATGGATCGTCAACTTCGAAGGGAACTTTATCGTTTCGTGCAGAATCGGCTCTACAAGCAGAAGCGTTGGGAATCAGGGAAGCTATGAAGTGGGCGATGAAGAAGAACGTCCTACATTTGGTGATATACACGGACTGCCTGAAGATTGTCCAGCAAATCAAGCATCCAAGGGAAGCTGATCACGCCATCTCTTTTATCCTTTTCGACCTTTTTAGTTTAGCTAAGCTTTTTCATTGTTTTTCGCTTTGTTTTATTCCTAGATCTGAGATGACTGTTGCACACAATCTGGCTAGGTCGGCGTTGCAACGGTGATTCTTGGGTCTTTCTAGCTGGCACAAAAAAAAAAAAAAAACACTTTCAAGAGTATATTTCATTTTTATTTGTTGAATAAGATATTCAATTTCACACGACATGTTGAATAATGAGTTAAATTTTACTTCCTCCATTCCATTTGATTCTATACGTTTGCTTTTTGCACGTACGTCGATACACGTTTTCTTTTGTTCATATCTTTAGTTACGTATTTCAAAAAATTATAAAAATTTGATATTAATAATGTATTCGAAAAGACAATTAAAACAAGATCCCACATGATTATGTTTTATTTTATATGTTAAAAATTATATCGACCATTATCCTCACTCGTGAATAGTGTCAAAAAACCAAACGTATACAATCAAACGGAATGGAGGAAGTACTACTTTTCAATTCTTACTAGTTGTCATTTGTCAATCAATCAATTTGGAATGAATTACAACAACACTCCGTTACAAATACCTCGTTTGCAAATTACTCGCTTTTATTTGATTTGCTTGGAAAACACTACTCTCAAAACACTACCTTATTGAAATACTCTCTTCTCCCTAAATGGCTTTTCTGGCCAAAAAAAGTTAACGTTCCGACATTGACCTCCTTAAATCACGCGACTTCTTCTACGGAGTTAAAAATTTTCGCGCCAAATTTATTTTCCCTCTAATTCCTTTCTTTTCTTCTCACAATAATTAAAATTTCGTCATATTCTCTCTCTCTCTCTCTCTCAAATATGTTTTCTCAGGGTTCATTTGAGTTATCGATTTTTATTGTGAGGTGTTACCATATTTGGCGGCTGTACATGCTTCTTTGACTACGAAAAATTTGGAGAGACCTTTTCAAACATGTCAATCTTACAATGCAATAACCAAACTCATGGGTGATTTTTCTTTTTCAATTGGGTCAATGAATCAATAACTAATTGGCAATGTAGTCATTAATTCATTGGTGTTGGAAAATAAGAGCTTAAAACTTGTGAGACAATATTGAAGTTAAAGCATTTGGTGGTAAGGAAATGTGTAAGACTAATATACCGTGATTTAAATGATTTGGAAATAGTGTTGAATATGATTATATATTTGATGATTGAAGTCGACAAAACACATGTACTGGAGGAGAAAAATGTTGAAATTGAAATTTCAGGGACTTCAACAAGTTGATAAATTTTGTTGAGAATAAAAAAATGAAGACGCGTGCAACGGAAGCAAAGCAGAAAACGAAGATGAAAGAAGCAGAAAAGCAAAGACGAAAAGTAAAAGAGACGGTTTTAGAGGAGAGAGAAGGTTTTTCGAAATTAAAAGTTACTCCATAAATTTTTGAAAATGGAAGAAAACGAAAAAGTGGATGTGGATTAGAGGGTTTTGGAAGGAATAGAATATCAGTTTAGATTCTTAGAAGAAGTTGATCACCTGATTGGCTGATTAAGGGAGGTCAATGTCGAAATGTTGACTTTTTTGGTCGAAAATCCCATTTAGGGAGGGTTCAACATAAAAATTACTCCTAATTAATAAGGGAGTATTTTTTTTAAAAAAACAAAAACAAATAAAAACGAGTGTTTCGTAAAGAAAAGTATTTGTAAGAAAATGTTGAACAATTGATGCTATTTTAATTATTCTCAGTCATATTCTAGTAGATTTTAGAAGTACTCATGAAAATGAGATAATATTAAAATTCTTTCGTTGACGAAGAGCCGACATCGAGGTGTTAAATGTAATACCCCAAGTTTGGTTGTCTCATATCAGTAAGGGAAAGTTAATTTGATATCTTTATAAGGGATTTCACCCACCACTTTAATAACAACTTGTGATTTTGGGTTTAAGTGAGGACAATGAGCCCAAAAGTGTGTCTCTCACCATTAGGTGTGATGTATTACGATTTACGATGGTGGTGTGTTAGGCTGTTATAAATCTTATCAGAGTAAGGGATTCCACCCATTACTAATATTACGACGATGGTGGATCAGGCTGTTATACCAAACATTCCCATCTTTAATACTCATTCCATTTTACTATGTTCTTCCCATATTTTTTTGGTTCAAAAACTAAGAAAAGTTTGTTGCATGGATGAAATCAATGTTGAAAAATAATAAAGTAGATTGTGTGGTTAAAACTGATTGAAAATTGATAAAAATAGAAATGAGAAGTAGATAGTGAAATTTCCTTTTAAAGAAAGTGGGAAGAAAATAGTGGAATGAAGGTACTGCTTTATATAAATTCATACTTTATATAAAGTTAGGGCCGGTGGCCCATTTGATTCTCTACATAGGGCTCTAAAAATTAGAGGGTCTCAAATTAATTAATATCTTATAATTCAGATTCGATTACATCGTTTCTTTTTTTCTTGCGTCACGTCGATCTTGCGTTTTCTTTTGTTTATATCTTCAGTTACATAATTCTGAAAAATATAAAATTTGAATATTAATAATATTCTCGAAAAGACAATTAAAACAAGATCTCACATGACTATTTTTTATTTCATATATTAGACGATATATCGAAGATTCTCCTCACTTTTGAATAGTGTACAAAAAGTAAATGTATAGAATTGAATGGAATGGAGGAAGTAATTAATAATTTGTCTGTCTTAAGTGTAATCTTGTTATTGTATTGTGTACTTCGTATTAATTAATATTTTGTCTAATACATAGGTAATGACAAGTTGCAAAAATTTATAATATATAACTAGACCAAAATTAAGAAAAATATCACTTCCTACAAGTCACAATATAATAGAGGAAAGAAAAATCTTAGTTTAAGCATAATTTTGATGCATTTTCTTATAAAAGAAAGGTAATAAAATAAGCTCCAATTATCATGAACTAAATATTAACATTAACATCTTAATTAAACAAAACAAAACATTAAAATGATGATACTAGGGTTTGAACCCTCAACCACCTAAGTAGAAACACAATGCACCAACCAAGTTTGCTACTACATTTTCATGTTTCATTCTTGTTCTTTTACTACTTATTTAATTTTTCTGGAAATGGGTAGGGGGGCACGGGCCCCCCTTGACCCCCCCTAGGCCCGCCCCTGATATTAAATACGTAATATGTAATTTTTATATGAAACTCTATTTTTGAAAATATAGCTAATAAAAAATCGGAGTAGTTGATAACCGTCAAACCAGCTCGAAAGAAATGAAAACAATGGGCATAAACTGTAAGGAACATGGGTAAACTGGAAAATAAAGGAATACTCCGATATCGTGAGGAGGGGGGGTGTTATACGAACATGGGCTAAACTGGACAATCAAAGGAAAATTGAATCGAAAACAAGTGAGCAAGTGAGAAGTAATAAAAGCAGCATATGGGGCAATGCAATAATTACGGAACAAAGAAACAAGTTTTCGAGATTTACGCGACACACACAGACACTTAATTTAAAAACCTCTTTCTCTCTCCCTTTAATTTAAAAACTCACATCTTCCATCTTCCATTTAATTTAAAAACCTCCTTCTTTCTCCCTTCCTTTTCTCCTTCTTCTTCTTCTTCTACTTCTTCTTTTGCTATATACACTCAAAACTCTTAACACTTGTAACTCCACACAAAAAAATGGCTTCTCTTTTCTGTCTCACTTTGCTCACCCTGCTTCTCTTACTCACTACCGCTTCTGCTAACCATCCTTCTCACCTTGGAGGTCTCCCTTTTCACTCCTTTCACTTTTGTTGTTTTTTTTTAGCTGCTTTCTTTCTCTCAAATGTACCCCAACTTCATACTCTACTGTCCTTTCCATTTGCTTTTCCAACAACTTTTACTAAAATACAAATATTTTTCACACCAAAATATACTACTCGTACGTACGTAGTAGTAGAGTACTCCGTATCTACATTTGTTATTGAAATCTTTTGTATAAAAATAGATTGTTGACAAATAAAGTAGCATTTCGATTCGTGGTCAAACAATTGTCTCGAAGACCGCGATAACAATAAAAATAAAAATGTGAATAACTCTTTGAAAATAAATGGAGGGAGGGAGTCTGTGTTCTGAGAAACTAATAGCACGCCTCATGGGCCGCCCCTGGCCCTGTGACCATGTTATGTGGCTTTTTTTTTTTGTTGCGCAAAATTGAAAATATAATGTCGTTGTGCTTACTGTGTCCTGGCTTGCAGGTCTGGTCCCTAATGGAAACTTTGAAATCCCGCCGAAGGTAATGAAGAAGACTCAAATCCTAGGCAACTCCCTCCCTTACTGGCACGTCAGCGGCCATGTCGAGTACATCCATGGCGGACCCCAACCTGGGGGAATGTACTTCCCCGTGGCCCACGGTGTCCACGCCCTCAGACTTGGCAACGAGGCCTCTGCCTCTCAGACTCTTCCCGTCAAACCTGGTACCTTGTACGCCCTCACTTTCAGTGCTACTAGGACTTGCGCCCAAGACGAGGTTTTGAGGGTTTCTGTCCCTCCTTTCCACGGTGACTTGCCCATCCAAACCCTTTACAGCAGTGATGGCGGAGACACTTACGCCTGGGGTTTCCTCGCCACTTCTAATGTCGCCACCATCACTTTCCACAACCCCGGCTTGCAGGAGGATCCTGCTTGTGGGCCCCTCATCGACGCTGTCGCTCTCAAGCAGTTGCTTCCTACTTATCCCGTTCATGGTAACCTGGTTAGGAACGGTGGCTTTGAGGAGGGCCCGCTCCGTCTGATGAACACTTCACACGGTATCTTACTCCCTCCTAAACAACAAGACGTCACCTCGCCGCTCCCTGGATGGATCATCGAATCTCTCAAGGCCATCAAGTACCTGGACAGGCAGCACTTCAATGTCCCACATGGGCGTTCAGCCGTCGAGCTTGTTGCAGGGAGAGAGAGCGCAATTGCGCAGGTGATTCGTACGATCCCTGACAGGATTTACAACCTGAGTTTCACTATTGGAGATGCAAGCAACAGATGTGAGGGGTCTATGGTGGTGATAGCATGCGCAGGCAAAGACACGGTGAAAGCGTCGTACATGTCTCAGGGACTTGGAGGTTTCAAGAAGGTGAGCTTCAAATTCAAGGCGATATCAACAAGAACTAGACTAACGTTCTTCAGCAGCCACTATCATAGCAAGACTGATGAGTATGGAATCCTTTGCGGACCAGTCCTTGATGAGGTCAAGGTCGTCCCGGCTTATTAGTTCTGTCATCACTCATCACTCATTACTAATCTTAACAGACACCTTCATTTCATTATCCGTCTTTCCTAGACTAGTATTGATTGTGTTGTCTTTCGCCTACTTTCTGTTTGCAAGAATGTCGCAGTGCAAATTAGCGTTACTGGACTCTTGTTAGGTACTTGGAAGTCTGATTCTCCTAATATTTGTAGTTTCAGACTTTCGGTTTGTTGCACTTATTTTGGAACCCTTTTCAGCTTTTCTCGCCTTGTCACCCAGGCCCAACCGGCGAAACAATCCCGACTAAATGAAAAGTTCAAGTATTTGCATTGTTTAGTTCGGAGTACTTCCTTTAGTCTGACCATGACATATTGACATGGTCTCATTACGGACGACTATATGCTGCTTCCCTTCGATTCGTGTAATTCTTAGCTAGGAGCAGGAGGGCAATTGGTTATTTTACCCAAGTCGAATCAGTTTTATAAGAAGTAAAAAAACTAAAAATGTAAAAAATTGAATAAATGTAAGGGTTATGTGACGAGTATGTTTCAAAATAAGACAAATACGGAGTATTGTAGTTATAAAGGTACAAAAATATAAAACAAATGTACGAAAGTCACTTACATTAAATTTGTACAAATGAGTCGGACATAATTAATTTTAAGGCGTGACTCACGCAATAATTTTTGTCAAAACAAATGTACTTCATATAACAAATTCCCACTGACCTACACACAGAATAATTCCGTCTGAATCACTAAACCAAGACATCTTCGTTCTCATTTGACAATTTAAAAAGAGTAAATTGCCAATAAAATGTGGTCTATTGCGAGATCATCTCACACTTTGAGAGTTATACTCTATCAAAGAAAACTACGGAAAAGAATTTAAGTCACTACCTAGTACGTATTTCACGATAAAATTATAGTGATACCGTCCCATTTCGAGAGTTTGCCATAAAATTAGTAAAGTTTTAATTTAAAACTTGGGCTGTGGAGGTGTTTGAGAGCCGATGGCGGCTTATCCAATGGAAGATTGATACGGAGTACTCCTCTCCTATCAATTTGCATAAGATGTTCAGTCGAGTCAATGGTGGTTTGAGAAGATTGAAAAAACCAAACAAGTGATAACCACTCATAACTCACAAAACTTGTTCACTTATCTCTTGAAAAAATGATACTGCTATCAACGCAGTCATTGATGCCTTCCACCTGTTCGATGAAATGCCGCAATGAAGCAAAACCAACAGCAACAGCTTCCAAGAAACGGGGTTCATCTGAAGTACAATTAGACGTTAATGTTAATTCCAAGGGTCTCCAAAAACAGGCTAAGAAGGAGTTATCTCGTATTCTTCGGACTGAAGCCGCAATTGCCGCTGTCGTCTCCAAAACCGCTTCTAAGAAGCACACTACATTGTGGCCCAAAGCTGTTCTTCAGGCCTTGCACGACGCCATTCTCGCTTACAGATGGCAAGATGCTCTCAAGGTCCGTCTACTTGTAATTCTATCGACTTTGGGCTTGCTTGGATTGAAAGTAATTGTTAACGTACTAGTAGAAGTCAATGCGTTGTAAAAAGGTGAAAAACAGATGGTAATTGTTACACTAATTAGTTACCCGCTTTATCTGTTGATTACCCGCGTTAACTAGGTGTTATTGTTTCTAGATTTTTGGGCTCCTTCGGAAGCAGCGTTGGTATGAACCCAGATGTCAAACCTACACCAAATTGATCATGATGCTTGCTAAATGTAGGAAGCCCGACCATGCTGCCTCGCTTTTTGAACTCATGTTGTCTGATGGACTCAAGCCTTCTGTTGATGTTTTCTCCGCCCTTGTCTATGCTTTTGCCCTCTCTTCCCGCTTTCATCTCGCTTTTGCCACCATCGAGGACATGAAGTCCGTCTATCTCTGTAAACCCAATGTCCATACCTACTCTATTCTCCTAAACTCTTGCGTTAAGTACCGTCGCTTTGATCTCGTTGATCGCATTCTCGCTGAGATGTCCTTCCTTCGCATACACTGCACTACCGTTACTTATAACACTGTTTTAGATGGCTATGGCAAGGCTGGATTGTTTGATGATATGGAACGTTTTTTGTCTGACATGATCGAGAGTGGTAAATGCCATCCAGATGTTTTCACTTTAAATTCTTTCGTTTGGGCGTATGGAAATTGCGGCCAAATCGAGAAAATGGAAAGTTGGTACGAGGAATTTCAGGTCATGGGAATTAGCCCTGATGTGAGGACCTTTAACATTTTGATCCGATCATATGGGAAAGCGCTCATGTATAACAAAATGGAATCAATTCTGCACTTCATGAAGGAAAGGTGCTTCTCACCAACACTCGTCACATTCAATACCGTTCTCGACATCTATGGGCGAGCAGGTAACATTGATCGGATGGAGGAACTTTTTCTGAAAATGAAGCATCAAGGCATCAAGCCTAATGCTGTGACGTACTGCTCCCTCGTTAATGCGTATAGTAAAGCCGGCAAGTTGTATAAGGTGGATTCAATTCTGAGGCAAATTGACAACTCTAATGTGGCTTTGGACACACCGTTTTTCAATTGTCTCATAAGCGCCTATGGCTGTAGTGGCAATATCGATAAGATGAAAGAGGTATTCTCGGAAATGAAGGAAAACAAGTGTGAGCCAAATCATATAACCTTCGCCACCATGGTACAAGCCTACAATGCCAAAGGGATGACTGAAGATGCTGCAGACATGGAGACTAAGATGCTAGACATGCGTAGCAGTAGCCCAGGTCTGCCCTTTCTCATATTTTTATCCCCAACATTTGCTTGCGTAAATTCTTATTAACTACTCGTAATTGTCATTAGTTCTAATTCAGGACCGAAGCTGCTAGATTGCTAAATTATTCGATATCGATGCTAAGGATATGTAATGATGATTGGCTTGCACTATTTTTTATCGGCAAGTCTTTCTGCAGCATTTTGTATTCAGATGGCACGCTTTATATTCATAGGAGCTTATGATTCGAGGCTATCAATTGTGTACTAGAGAGTACCTTGTGGTCTTCGAGCTCTCAACTTTGGGAGAGATTATAATTTGCCTTGGATTTAGGGCGAGTGACGGTGCACGACTTTGCAACCTATGATGATCGGTGCAGGGTAAAACTAAGTGGTCGGTTTTGGGTGTGTAAGGAAAGGGAAATAGTAGATTTGACGGGTTCTATCATTGGACGACATTGTTGTGAAAGATGGGTGAAGCACTGCTTAATTGCTGCTGCAAGCATGGGCGCAGTTTCATTCATGGCTTGCGCTACGACTACGACTACGACTACGACAGTCACTAGCAAGATGTTTAATGTCAGCTTGGAAGAATTTCTGCTAATTTTGGGGGATTTCCGTGAACTGTCGAAGCAAGTTATGGGTTGCAGCTGACTAGTTAGCAAAGCAGTTAACTGAATGTTGGGAAGGGACTTAGTGAAGCAGCTCATGTTAAAAAAAACAGGTAAAAGTGTCTATCAAAAATTTACTATGTCCTTGTATGTGATTTGTTAAAAGCATCAGTTTGCGTGTAGTTAGTTGTTCCATGGAACCACAGTGAACATTGAACACATACCTGTCAAAATACGACCCAATTTTAGAAATAACCTTAGTGATATACATCTAGAACAAAGTTTACATATTTGTTTAAAATAATACAAAGTATTAAATATAACTATAAAATTAGAAAAAAGTTGATTGGAAAATTGGTAAATGAGAAGGCTTGAAATGAGTATTTTCAACACACATTTTGTCATTTTGACTATAATTTGACCTTTATCCGTATTGACTTGACTTTTATTTAACTAAATCCCTATATTGACCTAACCTGTGTAATTCGAAGTCAAATCCAACTTGTTTGACTGATCTAGAAGCCCATAAGGCCGTAACTAGTAGAACTACCATGTGATGACACTGTTACTCCCTATAGCGAACTAACGAAGGCGTTTGAGCCAATTAGACATTCGTCTTAGAGTTCGTATTAGTTCGACTTATAGTCAAAGTTTTTCTTTTTTGATGATAATAAGAGTGTTACTTTTACTCATCAATACACATTGTTTAGATGAGTACGTATGTGTAATGTGAACTCTATAATTTACATCGCTATGATATTGGATATGACTCATTATGAGTGTATTGTGGAAAACTAGAGGATAAACACTTTTGATTTATCCTCATTTCTTTAACTTGGAAAGTTCGGTAGATTACTACCACTTATTTGATTTCTCTACACACCTAATCAAATTTGACATTTTTACCGTTTAAATTCACCAGTTCTTTCAAAACGTTTAATGCAACTTAATTGACTTAATTTAATAGTCTTCACTATGATGATGTTGTCGTGGAATGTTATTTCTTTTCAACCACACTTACAATGACAACTCATATTTGTAGGTCCCACACAAATAGGTAAAGAGCAAAATAGGTAAAGTCAAAGGAATGTATACAATGGTAGCCGTTCACATGAGTTCATGGGACTATGAAGCACACAAGTATGTTTCCTTTCATCAACTCATCATAGTGCTTTAGTCTTCCATGGTTTAATCACTCAATTATTCTACTCCATATTTATGCCGTTTGGTAAGATTGTAACATTAAAATCATGCACTACTCGTATTTTTTATATGACACAGATCGAATGCTTAATTATCTTTTGTTATCTTGATTATATACAGTTTACGTGTTAAGTTTAAATTATTTAATGATGATGTATGCTATGCAAAGTCTTTACATAAGTATGAACATTCTGAAAAATGAGTAAGAAATCCACTTGTACTATTTATTTAAGTCGTTGTATTGTACGTCACCATTTAATGGCCTTCTAAGAAATCAACTCCTTGTTAAGGATGACTGGATTTGAACTCTAATTATGTGTAGCATTGCTTATAAACTTTATCAACTTAATTAACCGATAATTCGATATAAGCTCGACCATTCTCTTAAACGTCATGTTATGCCCTTGAGAAACCTTACCAAACATGACCCAATAAACGAGCTGATCGTTTCATGTTTGGCTGACCCGCCCAATTAGCCAGCTCTATCCACCGCAACGGACATCAATACATCATGTTTGAAGTGTACGGTTGGAGTAGTCTTCATTCTTCACACGTTTGCTGCATTTATACTTCCTCCATTCCAATTGATTCTATAAATATTTCTTTTTTGGCAATTCCATTCATTTGTATACGTTTCTAATTTGATCCATACTTTATTAACTAAAAAGACTAAATTACTCTCACTTTATTAACACTCACCCACTCACCTTTAAACAAGTGGAAGGGCATTTTAGTCATTGCATACCTCACCCCATATGTTTTTGTCCCACCTCTCACGTGCACTTGCACTTGCACGTATCCTCTATTTTTTAAATGCCATCTGTTACTTACTTTACTTCTTTGCTTGTCATTTTCCAATGTTGACTTACCGTCCTTAGTTCGTCGTACTTGCCCTGCTGCCTCTTTTGTGCATGTATTTTGCATTTCGGCAACGAATTATTAAATTAAATGCGTTTTCAAAGTATAATATGCATGATGCACGACCAAACTAGTTAACGCATGTTACAACATTTTGTTGAGGTGTCCTCTTTTACCCTTTCTTGTGCTGATTAGTTATAGTGAACCACGTAAGGCGTACGATGAGTAATAAATACGGAGTGTGCGTTTAGTTGGAAATTCATTTTGCCCTTACAATTATATTTTTCCATTTTTCAGGTTTAGTAATTTGTTTCTATATCTAAATGAGACACAAACGATTTCGGGAATTTTGATTTTATTCCCTGAAAATAATAACAAACAAACAAAGCTACTGATTTTACGGGTAAAGATTACAAAAATACTACTCGTAAACACACTTCCAAAATTGCAAATTATTTATCTACTCAAGTACATCTCACTTTATTAAAATATCAATATCTTTTTTGTTTTTTTTTTTTTTTTCCCCCCCTTTAAACATCTCTTAAAAATCGTATGAAATTTTTACGAGTTTGAATGGGTGAAATAGATGGTATATATGAGTAAGTGGTGCCTTTTCATTCTTATTTATTTATTTATTTCTAAAAAAAAAAAAAAAAACAACAGGAAAAGAGGATCACCCTTGAAAAAAGGGTATATAAAGGAAGACATTCTGCCTTTGGTTTAGGCTTACATAAGTTGCATACAAAGCATCCACATCTTTTGTTACAATACTAATACTATTAGCGTGAGAGTGTATGTGATGGAATCCTCAAAACGCAGTTCCGTCATCATTGTGGGTGCCGGTGTCTCCGGTAACGTCACGCTTTCTTGTCTCATGCTTCTGTGTGACTGTCATGCACAATCCTTGATTATATGTATGTATGTATGTATGCAGGCATTTCGGCTGCAAAACATCTGGCAGAAAATGGGGTTGACGACATACTGATTCTCGAAGCATCAGACAGCATTGGTGGCCGTATGCGGAAGCAGTCATTCGGGGGTGTTTCCGTGGAGCTGGGTGCTGGTTGGATTGCCGGTGTGGGTGGCAACCATTTAAACCCCGTTTGGGAACTTGCTAACCTCACCTCTTTACGCACTTTCTACTCCGACTACACCCATGCTCGCTTTAACATTTATGATCGTCGAGGCCATATTTATCCCAGCAGAATAGCTTCCGAGTCGTACACCAAGGCGGTGGAGTCTGCTATTCAGAGGCTCAACAATCATCCTCAGCAACCTCCACCTCCCCTGTAGGTGCACGCGTGCTTTTTTGTTATTATTCCCGACTTTAATCATTCGATATTTTCCAATGGAGCTTGTTATGCGGTTGCAGTTCGCCCAAAACACCTATGGAGTTGGCCATCGATTTCATCCTCCATGATTTTGAAATGGCAGAGGTGGAACCCATCTCAACATATATTGATTATGGAGAACGAGAATATTTGGTTGCAGACGACAGGGGCTACGAGTATTTGCTCCACCACTTGGCCCATTCCTTTCTTTCCACTTCTGATGGCCACATTTCCGACAACCGCCTCAAACTCAACACGGTAAATTAGCTTTTCATTTTCTCTTCCCCATATCATTATCGCTTTCAGTTTTTGTTTTCTTCACCATCTCGTGTGTGATGTGTTTCTGCAGGTTGTCAGGGAAATACATCACTCCAGGAATGGCGTCACCCTAGTCACCGAAGATGGTTCCACCTACGTGTCTAATTACCTTATTTTGTCCGTCAGCATTGGCGTTCTCCAAAGCTCACTCATTTCCTTCCACCCACCTCTACCGGTACTTATTCCTGTTGTTTTTAGCTAGACAATTAGCTGATGTGCAATTGTAGAAAAACTTTGAGGTTAGAATTCGTCGATACTGATAGTGTCACGGCTTTTCTAGTCTGTGACTGTGATATTAAATTTGCCACAAGCTTCATAGGCTATACTGAAAACCAACTACGAGTTTTTTTAATACAAGTTGTAAACATTGGCCTATAGAAGTTCATGGTTAGACCCCGCAATCATTGATCCGTCAAATGCTACGTAACGAGTATATAAAAATCAAAGGGCAATTGATTTACAATCTAAAGATCTCAGTGGGCGCTACAAACAATATCTGTAGAACTGGACCACTAAAAAGGCATACGTTATCGTGTTGGCATACACGAAGGCAACATGGCCTATTTTATGACCCCATATTCTCGGGGGAAGATACAATTATCTCATATAACGTTTTGTACATATAACATGAGAGCGAGTTATTTTTGACCAATTAACTTCGATGCTACTAGCCTACTGTTTGGACACAAATTTTGCGACAGTAAATTATTTCACCGCACTATCTTGAAACAGAGGTGGAAGACGGAAGCCATCTACAAATGCGACGTGATGGTATATACGAAGATCTTTCTCAAGTTTCCGTACATGTTTTGGCCATCGGGACAAGATAGAGAATTTTTCATATATGCACATGAGCGAAGGGGGTACTACACATTATGGCAGGTCTGTTTGTAGCTATGCTTTCTTTCTTGTTATGATTATTTCACTATTCTTTTCTCTAATTGCGGCGTTTTTTAAATCTTGACATAAAGGGACATCATGGTGCATTACTATTGTACTTTTTTTCCCCTCATAATCTGATCACTTAAAAAAGATTGATTGCTCACAAATTGATTAGCATGGTGGGGTCTCTTGATGAATTTTATATTCTTAATGCTATGTAAAGCGATGGAGCGTTTCGGGTTTTCTGGGTTGTTTAATTGAGCGCTCGTTGATACCTTTGATCCTAGGTGTTGAAGAGAAAAAGGCTATAAATCAAAAACAAAATGTTTGTTGCAACTTTAAGTGCCAACGCACAGATTACGGCCTGATTTTCATACTAGATTGCAATGCCGGAATGCATTTATAGTTTGTTTATTTTTAACAGTAATTTATCGAAGTCTTTTACTTTTGCACTACTTTTATGTCATAGTGGTACTAGGCGTACCACCATAAGATGCTCTTATAGTTTCTCTCCGAAATAGGCGGGACTGGCTACGTCTGTATAGCCAATTAGCCGCTGCCCTCTCTGTACTGGCTATGTCTATATAGAGCTCGCTGTTTTCATATGACGTTGTACTTTGTTGTTTGATGATGTTTGCGCTCAACTTGCGTTAACTTGTGCACATGATGCCAAACGATGAGTTCCTCATGCTTCATTGACGTTCACGTGTGTTTAACCCAAATGTTTCTGACTGCTCAAAAAATCTGACCTGAGCTGCTTGGCCTTGGTTTTTTGTTCTCAGCATATGGAGAATGCATATCCAGGGTCTAATATTCTTGTGGTAACGCTGACAAATGACGAGTCAAAACGTGTTGAGGCTCAACCTGATCAAGAGACCCTCAAAGAGGCAATGGGAGTTCTGAGGGACATGTTTGGTCCAGACATACCTGATGCAACCGACATACTTGTGCCTCGCTGGTGGAATAATCGCTTTCAGAGGGGAAGCTATAGCAATTACCCCATCATTTCTAACAACCAACTAGTCCACGACATCAAGGTGATTTTGTAGATAGGCTAATTATTTAGGGATTTAGGGCATGCAATCGATTTCACGTAATGAAGCTAACTATCAGTTTATGGATCAGGTACCGGCAGGACGCATCTTCTTCACTGGAGAACACACAAGTGAGAGGTTTAGCGGCTATGTCCACGGGGGGTATCTTGCTGGTAAATAATGCCAACTAATGACAAAAGTAGTAGAGCAACACGGTGTTGTAAGTGAATCGATACTAATGTGGAACCTGTGGTGAATGTAAACAGGAATTGATACTAGCAAAACGTTGCTGGAAGAAATGAAGTCAAGTAATCAAGGAAGAAATAACGACAAGCAAACGTACTTGTTGGCTCTAAGAGAGTCTTTGACGTTATCTCAAACAGAAGCGGTCTCAAATATTCACAAATACGAGTTGCCTCGACAAATCTTTCTCGGTAGCAACCATGGAATGCCGAAACCAATCTTATGATTGACTCGCTGGTTACCATTTGGTTTAACTTTGACGATACAAATTAGCATCGAGAACTTCAAGGAGGGTTCAGGTGGCGATTGAATAAACCGATGGGCTAATAATGAGGTGAACTAAAGACTAAGGACATGTCAATTTGATAGGCGTAGATTACCGAATTGGTCATCACTGAATTTCGAGTAAATTTGGCATTTTGAAACGGAATGCTAATGTGTAAAGAGTTGTTGGAAATTGCACAAATGTATTTTATCTTCATTAGTAGACTTATCATTGCAATGCCACTTTGTTGCGTGCATTATATCAAAATTCAAAACGAGACTTTGCCAAAAAGCAAAAAGAAAACACAGCATTTGTAATAGAAGATCAAACATCATAAGATCATGTATTTTAAACTGTGATTAGATTAGATGACACCTCCAAAATGTATACGGAGTATTTGGCTTATTGTAAGAGTTACTTATAAGTAAAAATATACGGAATAGTATTCAGCAATATACTATGTAGTAGTTAAGGGGACGTTTGGTTTGTGTAAGGGAAATAGAATGAAATCAAGAACGGGAAAGACGGGGAAAAGAATGAGATTACCCCAAATTTAGTTTGTTGTTTAGTTGTTTCATTAAAAGGGATATCAAAACTCAAATATGGGCCCATTTTACCCGATTCGACCCACCACAGGGAGGCGGCGGGTGGCAACGTGGTGGTTGTTATGGTTGTTGTCCTAATCACTTAGGTTTGTGGTGGTGAGTGATGATGCCGGGTGCGAAAGTGAGTTGGAGGAGAAACGAATTTCATTCCCTTTGGGGTTTGAAGGTGAGGGAGAGAATTTGATTCCCCTTATTTGTCACAGAAATAAAGAGTTAGAATTAGTGCATATATTAGTCCGTATTTGTTTTTGGTTTTGTAATAGGAAAGAAACTAATCTGATTATTTTAGCAGGTGCGAATTGTTCTACCTTATCCGAGGTCTCAAGTTCGATCATGAGAAGAGTTTTATCGTCTCTTATGGTCTTATGGGGTCGACTCCGGACTATACCCAAAAACAAAAAAGGAAAAAAAAAAAGCTTTAAAGGGGAAAGGGGGAAATAAAAAGAGCATAAACCCTAGAAAACCCTAAAACCCTAAATATATAAAATCAAAGTAGCAGGAAAAAAGAAAACCCAGAAATTGAATTGAATTGAATTGAATTGAATAGAAGAAGAATGGAAGGAGGAGGAGAAGAAGGAGAAATGAATGAGAGCAAAAGTGTGATGTGCCAATTGAAAGACCCAGAAGGCAATTCACTTGGAACTCCCATTTATCTTCCTCATACTGCTGGTCCCAAACAACTTCTTCAAATCGTCAATAAACTTCTCCTCAATGTATTCTTCTTCTCCTTCTTCTTACTATTACTTTTACAATTTCTACTTCTTTCGTTTCATTGAATTGTTGGCCGTGTTCATCGATACGTTGATGCTTTCCCTTTCCTAATAGAACAATTCGTCTATGGTTATGCCGAACTTTCTATTGACATATGACAATGTTTCTCTGTATTTGGATGAAAGTTAATCTGCCATCTACAGGGTACACTATGTGGAGTGTACCCTCTGTACTTTTGAGCTCACCCATCTTTGAATCAATCCCAAATACGCTAAATTGAAACCGGGAATTACACTTAAGTTACCGACAAATAGTGCCCAAAATACGCCTCTGTCAAATCAATGGAACAGATGAAGTGTTACAATTACGAAGCTTTGTGTTACTATTGTATTTTGTTTTGTTTTGCAGGATGATAAGCTTCCTTACTCTTTCTATATTTCTGATCATGAACTCCTCACCGACCTCGGCACTTATCTTCACAAATTCAAAGGTAAAAGTTTACTACTTTCTGAACATTACTGTCCTATCTTCCCTTTTTGTAATTTTGTACAGACTACGGAGTATTGTAATTCTTATTTATTATGGACATTCAATTCTGCAGTTTCTGTGGAGAAGCTTGTTCAGATTGTCTACCAACCTCAAGCTATTTTTCGCATCCGTCCTGTTAATCGCTGCTCGGCTACTATTTCTGGTAAATACAATGTTGTTTTTTTAATTGATATCTCTCAATTTTGATGCTTTCCCTTTTCATGATTTCTCATCATTTTCTTAACTCTTTCCCTGCAGGTCATACCGAAGCCGTGCTTTCCGTTGCATTTAGTCCCAATGGGCAACAGTTGGCTTCTGGTTCAGGTGACACGACTGTCAGGCTGTGGGACATAGCCACTCAAACACCGTTGCACACGTGCACAGGTTAGATGCATTTGTTTCCTGTTTGATGCTTCAGTCTACATTCAGGACCTTCGTTTTGTCATTTGCTGAAGTTTTTGTTTCCATATAGGACATAAAAGTTGGGTTCTTTGCATTGCATGGTCCCCTGATGCTAAGTATCTAGTCAGTGGAAGCAAGGCCGGAGATCTTCAATGCTGGGATCCACAAACTGGAAAACCTTCGGGCAACTTGCTTTTGGTAATTTCATTTAATCGTTGAAATGGGTTTCATACATCATAACTACAAATGCACTTTCATCCCATTTAACGTGCAATGGGTTCGTGCCTCATTGGAGCTCAACTTTATCACACTTATCATTGTGATAGCCTAGTTGTTCATTTGCATGTGAAAAGCTGGAAATTTGCATAGTGCAACGTATCTCAAAATCCTACCTTAAGTGAATTTTATTGTTGGGGAAAATTGTAGACCCTTTGAGGTTCTCAGTCATTATAATCTAATATTTGTTCACAAATTGAGTTTTATTCGAATTTGTCATTTTAGGGACACAAAAAATGGATCACTGGTGTGTCTTGGGAACCTCTCCACCTTCAAGCTCCAAGTCGCAGATTTGTAAGCGCTAGTAAAGATGGTGATGCTCGCATATGGGATGTAGCACTTAAAAAATGTGTAATGTCCTTGAGCGGCCACACACTGGCTGTGACGTGTGTTAAATGGGGTGGAGATGGAGTCATATACACTGGGTATGTTGCTATGTGAAGTTGCTGGTGTATGAAATGTTTTCTTGTCTTTTTCTCTAATCTCTATGTGTATAACTGATTGGACCATACCAACTTTTGATCATGTGGGGCATCATTACCCGTGAATTCCTTTCAGGGTTGTTGGTAAGAATTTTGTTCTGCTTTGGACAAGATATACTGTGTTTCCCTTCCCTTCCAAAATCTACTTCTGAAGTTCCAGTTATTAGCAATATTGGTTTTGTTCTTACACTCTTACTCGAGTTAATCACCAGGAGCGCCTGAATTACTATGTGCCAGCTTGCCTGCTGTCTGTTGGTTCTACAATAATCTCGTTTTAAAAATAAACAGTTTAGATCTTACAAATGACACCATCACTGCATATTGCTGACAATATCAACCATTATGTATTTTATATGAAGTATAGTTTTGTTCTTTTTGTAGCCGTTTCTCAATAATAAGATAATATGAAGCATACTACTCTTTTGGTTTGTTGGTCTCATGTATGTGCTTTACATGTAACAGCTCTCAGGATTGTACTATAAAAGTTTGGGAACCAAAGGAAGGGAAGCTAATTCGTGAGTTGAAGGTATCCAAGATTCCAATTCCATTTAATTTGTTGTATCAAGTCATCTCCATGCATTCCCTCTTTGTCACGAGAATCACTGATTGCTACCTTTGGTGATATGTTGATTGATATATAACCTTTTTTTTTTTTTTTTCCGTAGTAACGGAGTATTTAAATCTGTCATTAGAGTTTAATAATGTACTTCTGTATTTTACTAGGGTCATGGGCATTGGGTTAATTCTCTGGCACTTAGTACCGAGTATGTCCTTCGTACCGGAGCTTTTGATCACAACACAAAACAGTTTAGCTCTCCTGAAGAAATGAAAGAGGTAATGCGTGTTTGTTTCTGCGAGCCTCCTAACAAATAATTATTGTTCTTGTACTTGTTACGTACGTGGTCTTCATTTTTGTTTTCTAAAATTTGGCCATTATAGCTGTTTGATTGCAGTCCTCCGCAGCTGTTGAGATAATTATATATTTGCAGGAAATCTTTCCATTTGCAGCTTGTGTGGCTGTCATTTGTTGTTCTCATGTTGTTATCTTTTTTTTTTTTTTTTCTTTTTCTTTTTTTTTTTTCTTTTCAGTTGACTGTTACTGTTTATAGATCTGCTTGCTTAATCTCTTTTTGTGGCTTTCCCAGGCTGCTTTAGCTAGATATAACAAAATGAGAGGCAACGCTCCCGAGAGACTAGTTTCTGGTTCTGATGACTTCACCATGTTTCTATGGGAACCTGATGTAAGCAAGCACCCTAAAACTCGAATGACGGGCCACCAGCAGGTTTGGACTTGATTCATTTTATATTTATTTTTAGAAAATGTGTCGAATAGTTTGAATCCCTATATGCGGAGTACTTTTTTTTACTGTAAGGTCTCAAGTTAAACCTTTATACCAGTGCACTAGTACATTTGGATATTATATGTCCCATTTAATAGGTTGTCACAAAGACCAACTGTTTTTTGCCTGATATGGATTTGTGTTGTCGTATCGCTATGATAACGTTATGGCCTCTCAAAAGGTGACCTTACGGGGTTTTTTTTGAATTCGGAAATGTTTTGGTAGACTTGTTTTCAAGTAGCTTTTCTGTTTGCCTATAATTTTCAGAACGTCTTTTGTTGGACTGATATACTTCCCAAGCTCTCTTACACTCTAATGCTGTTTCCTACATTCAGCCTGTGAACCATGTTTACTTCTCTCCTGATGGACAATGGGTGGCCAGTGCGTCGTTTGATAAATCAGTCAAGTTGTGGAATGGCATTACTGGAAAATTTGTTAAGGCTTTTCGAGGTCATGTTGGGCCTGTTTATCAGATATGGTTCGACTTCATATCTCCTGTGACTCGTAAAATACAATGAACACAATCTTTCTTAAAAGCTGCTAAAAGTCAATTAACACGTTTGTTTAACATCTGATTGCAGCTGGTCAGCAGATAGTCGTCTGCTAATGAGTGCGAGCAAGGACTCCACAATTAAGGTTGGTGAACTTTGTCACACTTGTCGCAATCTAATTTCTGTATCTCAAAGTTGAGGAACCTTAGCAGAAACCGAATTTTTTTGTTTTGACTTGTAAAAAACCTACACACCATTATATCACACATTATTTTGCTTCAAAAATTTCCTGTGGCGTAAAGACAAAAAACATTCAATATTATGTAATGCCATGCTGTGTATAATATAGCTACCTGACTCTTATTTGATTAAGGACCTGTTCTTTCCAGCTTATTTTCAAAGACATTTCGATTTAGTTCGGCCACTTCAGCTTAGTTCGTTCGATTCAAAGACAATTATGTTATTTAATTGAACTTCATTCGATTCATTCGATTCGATTCGATTCATTTGATTCGATTATTTCGATTGATTCGATTGATTCGGCTCTAAGAAGTCCGAAAGAACAGGTTCTAAGACAGGACCTGTTCTTTCGGACTGGATTTTAGCCCACTTTAGTTTAGTTAAGCTCTTAATACAATTTTTTTTCTTTTGTAATGTGCCGGTTCAGATCAGTTCAGTTTAGTTATCACTTCCGTGAATATTCCCTTAGTTTGGTAAGCATATTATGTGCTGTAACAACTAACAATGGTGATGTATGATCTGTTTGCTATAGATATGGGACATCAGGACGCTAAAACTGAAGCAAGATCTCCCAGGCCATGAAGACGAGGTTAGAATGAATACTGAGTATTTGTTAATGATACCCCAGTGCTCTATATGAATTTGCTGCTAACGATCCTCAATTCCTGACATAGGTTTACGCTGTCGACTGGAGTCCAGATGGAGAAATGGCGGCATCAGGTGGAAAGGATAGAAAGATGAAATTTTGGATGGGATAACTTTAATCCTATGTCGATGTTGGCCTTCGTCATTCGAGGCAGAGATTACCCATCTTTCACGCACATCAAGGCAGGCATATCTACATCTTGGTCTCTCTTGACTGCCTACATATTTTTGGATCGAACCCAAAGAATTCAACTAGTTCACTTTCAAATTCATCTCAACGTATTCATTTAGGAAATGTAGTAGACCTTATGTTGTTAGCATGTTTAGTAATATAGAGAATCACATATTTTCTGAAATGTGTAAAAGACGATATCCCCCAGTTTTTCAATCGTAAATCGTAAAGATTATGAAGTTATGCGAGCAAAGCATGAAACGACGTATCAGACATAAGACCAAATTAGTACTGTTATTTTAATTCTTTTAAATGTGTAAAATGCCGACTTTCTCTTGATTTTCAATCGATGGACGTGCTTGAATCAGTTGCTGTTGTCAAACTGACTCTTTCCAAACCAAACTGTATGTCTTGTTCAGTAACAGCCAAAAACTGTAGTCTGTAGGCCTCATTTGAGAAGATATTTTTATGGACCAATTTCCAAATTCTATGGATCATATTTTTTAATTTCCTGAACTAATAATCATGGGTTCAACGCTGCTGATCAATTCATCAGCTTCTTCACTCCCTTTCTTATCTTCGTTTCGCAGAATTTCACCAATTCCTTACCTTTCAAAACCTGCTAATCGACTCACCGTAACTCGATCTCCTATCGCTCTGGCAAGTTTAGCATCGCCTGGGTCAATACCGTCTCCACCAGCTAACTCCAACGAACCTGTTTCGGCTGAAAATATCCCAAATATCTCAAACCCCAATCTTCCTAATTACGACCTCGCAAACCAGAATGGAACACCTGTTGGTCGGTTCATTCAATCAGCAGAGTCGACCATCGAAAGGGTAAACTGTTTCACTCTTTCACCTTTTATATCTGCTGTACTCTATTTCACTTTATTTAAAGCTCCGTATAGTGTTTGCAATTGCAATTTTTGCTATGATATTTTAACATGGGAAATACTTTTTGAAATTCGATAGCCAAGATAAATTTGTGCTATGATATAATTAATACTCCGTACTAAATTACGACCTGCAATCAATTCAACTCTCTAAACTTTTTTTCGGTCTGCTGTATTTAGGCTATTTTTGACTTCCGCTTCTTGGCGCTTCTGGCAGTTGGAGGATCACTAGCTGGTTCAGTTCTATGTTTCTTGAATGTAATTTTCTTTCCTTTCCGTCTTGTTTAATCGTCCTACATTGCAAGGCAACAAAAATCGTTATACTTTGTTATCAAAATCGATTAGTTGAAATGCATTTGACTCTCTGTAGGGCTGCGTTTACATCAAAGAGGCGTACATAGTTTATTGGACGGGTTGTGTCAAAGGAGTTCATACTGGACAGATGGTTCTACGATTGGTTGAAGCTATTGGTCAGATTTTACCCTCGATAAGCTATTTGTCGTCTACCTTCTATATTGCACATATCAGTGAATGAAAGGAAGATTATGTGCATAAGATATTTGGCTGTAACTTAAGACAGAATATAGCTTTTTCATTTGTCGATTGCACTTTTTTTATGCCAAAGTTATCATCCATCAGTTGGTTGATTCCCTTTATATGCGCAGACGTTTATCTAGCGGGGACAGTGATGTTGATATTTGCGATGGGATTGTACGGTCTGTTCATCAGTAATGTGCCACCAACTGTGCATCCCGGAGTTGATCGAGCCCTCAAAGGTTCATCCTTGTTTGGAATGTTCACTCTCAAGGTACTGACGGAGTAAATTTATAACGCATCATTCCTTTTTCAACGTACGCAGTTAATTTATTTGACAATAATAATATGGAGTACTCGGTAAAATACAGGAGAGGCCTAGATGGATGAAGATAAGCTCCCTAGACGAACTGAAGACGAAGGTGGGACATGTAATTGTAATGATTCTGCTGGTGAAAATGTTCGAAAGGAGCAAAATGGTGACAATATCCACCGGAATGGACCTGTTGAGCTATTCTGTTTGCATTTTCTTATCCTCGGCCTCGTTGTATATCCTTCATAATCTACACAAGCCTGACGAGTAAAGTTGTCCATTTGTATCGTCGATAATTTATTTACGTTTATCTACATGTTTTATACTACTTGTATCAAACATGTTAATGATTTCACTATTTTCAGAAGATTAAGTCTTGTAAATTGTACGGAGTACTCTGTAATATTTTTTTTTTTTTTTTTTTTTTTTTTGTGCCAGGTGGGAGGGCTTTGTTAGTTAGTACCCCATAACACTTTTGGCAAGGTTATGTACTCGGTAATATGTAGAGCTATATAACCTATACTCCGTATTTGATTAGACGTTCGCATACATATTTAACATTAACTCTAAATTTATGTTCATATTCACTCAAGTATAATGTAAAATGTACTCTACCATTTCTTTTGATCTTCCCACTTGTTTATTAAATGAGTGTATTATTTTAATCAAGTGGGAAGATCAAAGAAAATGGGAGGGAGTACATAGTAGAAAGAACTCAATTATCATGTGAAATGACCCCATCAAATCAAATCAAATCAAATCAAATCAGATATTAGTGTATAAGATTAAGATTATATTGTACTGTTCACTATGGAGTATAAGACTAAATCAAAAAACAATAAGTCTCCCTTAAAACGGGTTATCCGTCTTAAGCTTAAAACGGGTCAAGTATTCAACTACTTGCACACATAAGACAAAACACTTTACTTTTTCCTACACTTTTTACTTTTGTCTTATTCTAAATATTTGACCCGTTTTAAGCTTAAAACGGGTTACCCGTTTTATATGAGAATTTGTGATCAACAAAAAATTGATCGAACAATTCATTGATAAATTTAAAACCTATATAGAAAATTACGATCAATATAATTACACAAATATGTAAAATAATCAAATATTAAAAGGTGAAAAATAATTAAATGTTAAAATAAATATTATATGGACAAAATTTTACTTATATGATATATTTATATAGAGTAATTCTTATGCATTTAATTTTACATTCAAATAATCTTTTTATTATAAATATCCATAAATATACAAATATATATACCTACAGCCATATAATCGTATAATAACATACTAGGATAATACCCGTGCATAAATGCACGGGATGTATAAAATAAGTTAACAGTTAATTGAAAAAATTGGTAATTAAATTAAATATTTAATTAAAATAAGAATAGTAATAATATAAACGCAAACTAAATAAATATGTACTTTCAAACCCAAAATACAATCGACCGTATTTTACTGGATCGCGTATTTACTAACATGTGACCCGCGCGCTTATAGGACTTGTTTAACCAGGTGTTAAATTAACCTTTCAAAATTTGGACCAAAGTTCTTAAAGCTGTTAAGTATTATGAAAATATTTAAATTATTCGACCCGTAATTGTCTTCTATATAACTCGTTTAATAGGTTTGAAAATGTCAATTTTAATTTTCTTAATTAACTATCAAAATTTAGATGATATAAATGAAGAAAATGTAACAAAAAAAAATTAGAATATTGGAACATTTAAATTTTTTAATACAAATATAGTTATAAATTATTTTAAAATATATCATAATGTGGTCAAATCGATCAAAGTATCGCAATACTTTGTCTTAAAATTCATCATTTATTATAATAATATGGTAAAGCACGTTTACAGTGTTATATTGAAAACACATTAATTAAAAATGGATAGTTTAAGAGATAAAAAGATAAAATATATAGTACATAGGAGATATTGACTTACTTGTATTACATAACTTGAAAAAGGAAATAAAATAAAATAAAAGGGATAAAAATATATAAAAGTTGGAGGGAAAATAATGGAAGATGGTTTTTGTTTTATATAATTAAATATAGATTGGATATTACATGAAATTTTATATCTCAATTCTATTACAGGTACGTGAATTATGTGGATATAAATTCTACTCGTATGAATAAAATCATTTATATTATATGCACGAAGTTATATTATATATCATAAAATTATATAATTTCAATGAATTTAATTTTCAATTTTAAAAAACTTTATATTATATTGTATAAATATATTTCCTATATATATCTATAAAAGCCGTACATTTACACGAAAACTAAACTAGTTCCTTAAATAATCTCACTTTGTGAAAAAGAAGACAAGAGTAGTACGGAGTAACATTTTGGTCGAATATCGAAGGGTAAATAAGAACAATTTGGCGCCAAAAGCATCTCATTTCTGCAGTTAAAACCCTAATTCTAATCCCAATTCCAATTTCAATCGAATTCCCAATCTAATGTCTGAACGACGATCAAAACGGCCGAAAATCAGCAGGTATGCCCTTCATCTTTCTCCGTTGCGCTCTCTCTCAATTTCTAGGGTTTCATCACACTATCTTTTGATACGATTTAATTTAATTCATGTTGTTTTGTGGGGGGTAATTGTGCTTCTGATTTGTACAGAGGTGAGGATGATTATTTGCCTGGAAATATTATTGAGATTGAGCTTCACAATTTCATGACTTTTAATCACTTGAAATGCAAGCCTGGTTCTCGTTTGAACCTCGTCATCGGTCCTAATGGCTCCGGCAAGAGTTCCATCGTTTGCGCTATCGCTCTCGGTCTCGGTGGTGATCCTCAGGTCTGGTCTACCTTCCCCCCTTTTACTTGTCTCGCCTCCATTTAGCCCTATTGCAAAATGCTCAATTTTTAATGTAAAGGAAAGTGTGGGTAGTTTGGTAAAAAATGAGGTAAATAAAATTTGAAACACAAATGCTTACATAAAACCATCTCACACGTGCGACAGGGTATTTGCAACTAAAATGTGGCTACTTTTTAAAGTGACTATTTTAACGTTTAAAGTGACCATTTTATGGAGCTTTAAAGTGGTCACATTTAGCGTTAAATTGGTCACTTTAAGCATTAAAACAGTCACATTTTACTCATAAGAACTCTGTCGCACGTGTAAAACGGTTTTATGCAAGACTTACTCATTTTGAAATATAGCAACTTTGGCGATGAAAATGTAGGATTGTGTAGAAAAAAGTACGGAGTAGAATAGTTTGAGATAAAGTGTTACCGAGTACTTCAAAGAAAATGAGGCTAATTGGCCTAAATTTTCATACAACAAGTCTCCCTTAAGATACACAAAATCACAAAATATAATTTTTTTGGATAAAATGTTACCATTATAACAATGTGCGCTTGTAACAAGTAATTTTAGGTGTAAAACTACCAAAAAGATGTAATTTTAGGTGTAACAAGGGAAATGGAGTTTATTGAAAAAGATGGAAGGGATTATATATATTTATACGGTGTTGTTGCGTGTTATAGATACTTGGTAGAGCAGGTAGTATAGGCGCTTATGTCAAACGTGGTGAGGACTCCGGCCATATTAATATCACTCTCAGAGGTGATTCTCGTGATACTTGTATCTCCATCACTCGCAAAATCGACACTCGCAATAAGTCTGACTGGTTTTTAAACGGTATGCTTTGCTTTCCTATGCTATCTCATTCCGTTCATTTATTCCTCTTCTTCCAAAGGTTTAGTCATCGTACCTGTTCTGCCTGTAGGTAAAACCGCAACCAAGAAAGATGTCATTCAAGTTGTTCAAGGTTTCAATATTCAAGTCAATAATCTTACTCAGGCATGTTTACTTTCGATTCTTACTTAACATGACAATTCCTCAGCATACTTAGCTTGCGTCATTATTTATTGTTTTTTCTCGTTTGTCCCTGGTTATCCTGCAGTTTTTACCACAAGACAAAGTGTGCGAGTTCGCTAAGCTAAGTCCTGTTGACCTTTTACGTGCGACTGAAAATGCTATTGGTGATCCTCAACTACCTAAGCAACATAACGATCTTATCGAAAAAAGCAGTCAGATAGGGACACTTCAAAGAGTGAGTTATTGGTGTAATGTACCTTTTTTATATTATAATATTTTTGACCTTATAAAAAGTCTTGTGTTTTGTGCTCATGTGCTATTCATTCTATCTTAGACTGTTGATTCCAAAAGAGAGACACTAAGTCAGCTTAAAGCTCAACATGCTGAACAACAACGGGAGGTTGAACGAGTTCGTGAGCGAGAAGATCTCCTTGCTCAGGTTCATATCATGTATAGTAGTATATAAGCCAGACTGAGTACACAAGCCATATTCCTGATCATGTAATTTGGTCATCCTTTAAAATTATATGCAGGTTGAATTAATGAAGAAGAAACTACCTTGGTTAAAATATGATTTGAGGAAAGCCGATTACTTAGAATCTAAGAAGCAGGAGGCTGATGCAAAGGCAAAATTTGACGAAGCCGCAAAGATATTAAGTGATCTTCAACAACCTATTGAGTATGTCTTCTTGGCTTTCAGTTATTAATTGTGCACAGCTCATTCGTATGCTGATATGACCATGACTTTTATGTCATATCATTTCAATCAATTTGCGGACCTTTGCATGCTTGTCCAGCGGGATAGATGGATAAAAGTTCTGTTACGAGATACTCCGTACTTGTTTGCTGAAACTGCTAGTTCTAGAATTACATCTATCAAGACTGTTGGTCATGCTTCCAATATGTGATTTGATGGATGAAGTATCCATCTCACGAATACCTTTATGTCTGTCTTTGGTCACTTAATTTTGCAGTTTACTATCAGGAAGTTAGTAAGAAAACTAAAGGGCACTCTAACTAAATTTCATTGTGGGGTGTTGTTTTCTTTCTATCAATATTTTAAAAGCAGTTGGTTTAGAAAAAACATTCTAAGTTTGCAAAATTTATGTATTTCTGTACAACACAGAGCGAAATAAGGCAGACACTTGAAATAACATTATGAAACGGTGACTACTACAACGAGGGTACATCATTTATACATCTATGTTATGGCCTATGGGGTGGGTTTTACCACTGTACAGCTAATTAATTTACTTCCTAATAAGCTTCGATATTTTATCTGAACTAAGGCTGCTGCAGTAATATGATACTCCATATTTATTTATATACATCAAATCATTATTTAATTTTTTTCCCTTAACACATTCCTTCCTGGATTTCACTGGTGAACCTCACATTCAGGGTTATTTAGACCTGTCCTTCTAAATGTCCAAGTAATCATTTTCAGGAAGCAGAAACAAAAAAAGGCACTGAAGGAATCAAAGTGTAAAACTGTAAACAGTGTTTTAATTAATAATGCTCAGAGGCGTAAGAAACTTCAGGACACTGAAACCCAACTGGTTAGTCAAGTGATTGTTTCTCTTCTATAATCTTAGCCTGTGTCTTGACATTTATAGCCTGTGTATTTTTTGATTGGTCTATTGATATGCCAGGAAGTCAAAGTTACTGGAAAATACAAAGAAATTGAAGATTTAAAGAGGCAAGGAGAATCTCGTCGACAAAGGATTTTGAAAGCTAGGGACGATCTCGCTGCTTCCGAGCATGAATTAGCAAGCTTACCACCTTATGAACCTCCCAGAGATGAACTTGTAAGTTCGTGTACTAATTTAATTAATAAGTCACTGATTTTCCAGCTAGATGAAGTCTCAACCCATTGCGAATTAGCCTCACTTGAATATTCAGGGTGACAATATAGGTCTATTCACTCTCTGTTTTTCACTTATGACTGTGATACCCTAGTCTTTCTATATATGACTTTGACAGTTGGACAATTACTCTATATTGACATCTTATGGCTAATAGGAGATGTTTTATCGGTTTCGTTTGCACTAAAATCCTTCTTATACCTCTATGAGTTTTTCTGGACTTAAGCTGATGAATCCTCATCTCTTCTAAATTCTAATTTATGCTTTACATGTTATTAATGGATGCATTTAGGAAAGATTAGGGAAAGAAATTGTAGAACTTGAAGGCAATGCGAGACAGATTCGGCAGCAGCAAATGGAAAAGGTTAAAATTTTATCTCAAAACAGAAATAAGCTGGACCATGTCTCCAACAGGTATATTCCGCTCATAGATGTTTTTTTTAAAATTAATTTCACTGTATTCCTAATCTCAATTGAGAAGTACCAGTGAAAAAAGAAATTATCCAATACTTGCAGGTTGAAAGAAATGCAGAACAGGAAAAACAAGCTCCTCTTTGAGTTGAAAAAATCTGGAGCCGATAAGATATTCGAAGCTTACCAGTGGTGCTGTGAACATCGAAATGAGTTTAAAAAGGAGGTTTATGGACCTGTTTTGGTTGAGGTATTCATCAATGTAGTAATCTGTTGACTATCTGATCTGCTATTATGGGTATCTAGGATGTTCTGAAAATGAGCCACCCAAATATTCGCCTTCATGTTTGATGGTTGCGATGAATCTTGAGGTATTTGGCTGTATTTGGCAAGAATAATTTGTTACTACTATATTGACGCCTCCATCAGTGATCAGATGATGCAAAAAAAGATTGACATGATAATAGTATGTAGGTCTTAAAGATGTGGATTGTTTTTAAAGTGTGCTTAAAAATTTTTTAAATAGAACTTTCTAAGCTAAGGAAAAAGGTAAAATGAAATGGAAAAATCAAACGAAAAAGTTGTACACAACCTTGAATTTTTTTTTTGTAGTACAAAGAGTAATGGAAGCAAACAATGAAAAGATAACTAAATAAAAAGACACGACAAGAAACAAACTCAATCATCTACACTAATTTTTACCATGTTGCCCTCGTTAATATGGAGTATCATCTTTTCTTCGAGATGTATATGACTCACATGGTTCTGTAGTCCCTTTATGCATGTCCTCTTGGGTCTTCCCTCCTGCCTTGCAATGTTATTATCTCCAAATTTTTCCAATCTATCTAACATGGCCTTCATTTGTTCTCCTTCTATATTAAATATTCACATAGTTTCCATTGTCTTTATTGTGTAAATTTATAGGTTCTTGTGAAGGATCAATCTCACGCTACGTACCTAGAAGGTCATGTTCCACTTTACATTTGGAAGGTAACCCTTGCATTTGTGTGTTTTCTGGCACAAACTTTTTCATTCAGTTATGGTTAAGATTTTGATCCTTACTTATAGACTTTAAGTCCTATGAAGAAAATACCTCAAGTATTACACATTTACACCGATTTTTGAGTGGTTGAAAATTAATTTAATGCTTCAAAAGACTCATATGTTTGTTGTAGTTTGTGATTATAAGCCATTCAATGCAATTTTCTTATCCACCCAAACAATTTCATGCTGACTTTTTCAAATAGTATTTAGCTCATTTGCATCTGTTTCATATGTAATAAATTACAGAAGCCATCTTACTTCCCCGTTTGTTGGAAATTGTTAGTCTTTCATCACTCAGGATCCTGATGACCGAGACTTTTTGGTGCGAAACATGAAATACTTTGACGTCCCAATTTTGAACTATGTGCCGAATGGAGACTACAATCGTAGAGACCCTCCTCGAGTATCTGCGGAGGTATACACTTGAGTACAAATTTTTTCTCTTTATGGAGATCGTTGTGGTTTTGTGTAACATTCATTGTTGCTTCATTTATTAGATGCATGGGCTCGGGATTCATGCACGGCTTGATGAAGTATTTGATGCTCCTGCTGCTGTCAAGGAGGTTTTGATTAGTCAATGCAATCTTGATCATTCTGTAAGCTGACTTCCCTTGCCATTGAGTATTCAGAACTGTGTACTCCTCGTGTGGATGCTGGATATTAAGAAATTGTAATAGTGCATGTCTATGTATGTCTGTAAATAGTGCTAACTTCTATTTATTGTTCTACTCCAAATGTGTTAGTTCATCGGTACAGAGGAAACTGACAAGAGGGCAGACGAGGTTGAAAAGCTAGGAGTATCTGATTTTTGGACCCCTTCTAACCACTACAACTGGTCTAGATCTAGATATGGTCATCATGTCTCTGCTAGTGTAGAGCCTGTTCCTAGATCCCGTCTTCTTTCTTGCGGTAAGTTTGTCTCCAGTGCACTTCTTTGTTTCACTGTAGAGTCTGCCTTTTGGACATTAGTTTTGACTATTTTTGGCTCTTTTGCTTGCAGGTTCAGATAATTCAGAAATTGACAGTCTTAGACTGAAGAAAGATGAGCTGGAACAGCTAATTAATGAACTTGACACAAGTTCTAAATCACTTCAGTTCGAATTGAGCCAAATTGAAAATGAAGCTGCTAAATATCGCAAGCAACGGGTATGCTTAAATAGAGAACAATAATGGTATCTAATTACTCCCTCCATTAAAGTCCAATTGCCCCAGTTCTTCTATAATTGCAAGAGAGATTTTGAATTCGTCTTTTGGGTTTGAATAGAGGGTATACATATTTGCCACATAAATTTGAATTTTTATGTTAATTGGTGATCTTTTTAGGAGGAAATTGTCAACAGAGCACAACATGAGAAGAGAAAACGAAAAGAAATGGAAAACCGCATCAGTAAGCTTCTGTTACCCGTAGGATCAACTTTTCTTCTGTGTTCTGCTCTTTTTTTTTGCTGTTTAATAGCTTAGCATGGTTTGCTATGGTTTAGACCAAAAGATGGCAAGATTGAAATCTATTGAAGAGGAGGGGGATATTGATGCTCAGGTGGCCGGCCTTGCTGATCAAGTCGAAAATCTTAACGGCCAGCGACTTAGAAATGCTATTGAGATGAAGGTGGCGCCATTTTTTCTTGTGTCTACTTTCTGCAGACATAGTATTGTTGGTACTGAAGATTTTGTGAATCTAAATCTTCTTTTAATTGTACTTTTGGCAGGATATGATCATGGAAGCTCTTACTCAAAAATGGAGTTATGCTGAGAAACACCTGTCTGTTATTGAAATTGATGCAAAGGTTATTCACTTATTAGGCTCAAAGTACTTTTTTATTAGAAGGTCTGATAAATAATGGATAAAGAGCTAGTTGCCTGCCAGAAAGAGTATGTCACAAAATGTAGACTTCCAAGGGTCCTTAAATGACTTGCACGTGCTTTTGCATGAACATCATCTTCCATTAGATGTCCAATAAATGACTCGACTGTCCCTTTTGAACTTGTATATGTTGTCAATAAAAACTGCTTGAAACCAATAAGTGAAGGAAAAAGTGAACTTTAAATTTATACAACAGATTATATGACGAATGTTTAGCCTGTGCGATTCTTTAGAATAGTATAAATTGAGAAATGCCAAACTGTTCGCTATTCCGAAGTTGATTCATTGTTGCTACAGAGATCTGGGTTTGGTAAGAGCTTAAAAAAATGCGAATTATTAATGTTTTTGGTTGTGCTGATGAACAAAAGCTTGCTCCCGAAATTTGGTAATGGTTGGAAGTATAGTAAAAAGCTCTGTCAGTTTATTTTGCCCCACTCTTTGATTTTGATCAAAACATCTGCTATTTTATTCAAGCATCCCCTCGATAACCTTTCCAGGAATCAGCTAAGCATTTTTCTCAAACTTTAGGAGCAGAAAATCCATAATTCTGTCAGTTGCTAGACAAAGTCACTTATAGTGGCTGTTACAGAAATATGATTTTCTTAGACCCCATCGCTTTTATTTTAGTTTCTGTTTTGTTTGTGGTATATGTATCGGTGATTAGGTTGTCTTTCTGGTTGTTTCTCTTGTTATAAGTCATTGGTGTGTCAGATTTTATGTGGATGTATATGCTGTTAAATGTTCATGAATGTGGATACTTGATAGTATAGCTTTTGAATGAGATAATGATTGTTTTGGGCCTCCATTCCAGCTGCTTGGTACTCCATGTTATATTGCTTGGATATGTTTATGAGCGCTCCATGCTAATTTGTATAGATTAGTTTAATTTCATTCACAGTATAAACATGTTTATGTTTGTTGATTTAACATGTGTGGCTTTGGAAACTTATTACCTTTTATACTGTTGGTGTTAAGATTCGAGAGTCTGAAGTGGAAGTTAAGCAGCAAGAAAGGTTGGCATTGCAAACAACCATGCAGTTGCAGCAGTGTACGTGACACTTGTTCATTCTATTTGTTATTTCTTTCTTGGATTGATTTGATTGGTTTTCATGTTTGATTTATTTCTTATACTGAAACTTAACATCTGACACACCAGTGACGTGCAAGAGTGCAACACTGGTGACTCAAATCAGATGGTGAATTCACTTGTCTTTGGAAATTGTTTTATGTATTGCCCTTAAAGACCAGGCATGATCCCACATAATGGTGAAGTCTCCAGTCTTCAAGAATCATACCAGATCATTTTCTCTTTCTCATATTATGATCTATGATCCCACATAATACATATGCTCTCAGACTCATTTTTAGATATACGTTTCCCGTCTTATGTTTTGAGGAAGAGATTAGAGACTGACTGTTCGATGTAAATTTTGAACTTCACAAATTGCTTTTCCTGCTTTGAGTTAACCCCTTCCTCTCTAGGTCTTTAGTTTAAGTTTTTAATCCTGAAAAGTGAAACTACCTTTTAACCACCTGACAGATGAAGGACCTCTAGAATACATTAATTCTGAATCTCTTATGGTAACGTCTAACGGTCTCTCAAGGAATTAGTTGGGGGATAATTTATATTCCCTCACCTTTTCTGTCTTATCCATCTGTTAGATTTAACTGTTTTGTCCATAGATTCTCATTGATACGGAGGAGACCAAGAGTTGCTTTGGGCAGATAAATCTTGACTTATTTGCTTGGCTAATTAGGTACCAAAGAAGTTGAACGTCGCAGGGAGTTGCTTCAAAATGCAAAGAATTATGCAGAATCTATTGTGAAGATCACTAAAGAAATTCATGATGCTTTTCGTGAGGTATGTGTGATGTAGCCCCTATTACTGTAGCTAGGACAGAATGCTAATTATGTATTTCATCTTTAGCTTGCTCTTTGCGACAATGTCCTTTCTCTCTGATGAATCATTTGTGTCATATGAGAAATTAGGTTATGTAATTAATGTATTGTTTTTCACTTGGTAAGTCAATGATTTTTTTTTATTATTCTGGTGTCTGGTAGAATTTTCCACTCATGTCATTGAGGAGAGAACCATGTACTGGCTATGTTTTGGTTCTTGATATAGTGGAATAAAGCCAAGTGGCTCACTAAACTGTATCAGTCATTCTATTGATTTATCGACGCAAACTTCATCTTGGGTCATTCGGAAACAGTGTCTTTGTGTTAAACAACACGGGGGTAAGACTGCATACATCTGACCATCACCTTAAGTTTTTGGTTATGATACTAGAAAGTAGAAAGTATAAACCAATAAAAAATCTATGGAGGCAGGTAATGCTTCTCCAATCGGTCCAATGTGTGTTATGTGTTGGAAAAATTATGAGGCAGGATGTAAGTTGTAACTAGATCTACTCTTTGTCGTGATGTCACTCATTGATATCTGTCAAGAACGGTGGGTCTTTTTTATTTATTTTTTTTATTTTATTTTTTTATTTAAAGGTTAAATTTCTAGGCATTGAATGTTGGGACTAGGGCTGTATAAATGTCCAAAGTAATGTTGGAGATGTGCTGTGGCCATTAATGGTGTCTTGGGTCGGGAAAAAATTCCCTTAGATTTGAGGTTTAGACATGTTTCTGATTATACTTGGGGAGACTCTTTTTCTTATCAAGTTTCTCTTGCGCCAAATCATATTGAGATTGAGGTGTCCTTTTTTCTTTTAAAAATTGTACTCCGACTATAGATGAACTGTGAGAATTGAGAAGGAAAATATTTTTAGGCGTGATTCCTACAAGGTTTTTTGTTTTTGTTCACTTTCTCAAACTTGAAGTGTAGTAGTCCTGGAATTTTATCATTAGAAGACAACGGCAGTGTCTGCCTAACATAATCCTAATATCTAGCAAGAGTGTCCTCAGCCTTATGTGGTTAATAGCATAATCATAACTCAGGGTAGCCTAAGCTGTGGATTATATGCTCTTTTTGTTCGATGTATATATGTTTTGTTGTTCTAAAATAAATGGTGGATCGCCTTTTGCTGGAGTCAAGCAGCTGTCACTTTTAACAATGTAGACATGTTAGAGTAGATAAAACAATTCACTCCATGTTTTCATTAGAAAGTATTTTAGGTTTTACTCCGTAGTATTTTGGGTAAGATTAATCGAGAAACACTGATTACCATCTGGCATCATTTAGAAGCGTACTGATTTTGCTTTTTAATATTTACTCTAGGATCTAATTATATATAGCTTTGCCAATGAAAAGATGCTTAGTTTAAATCTACTCATGTGCATTTTTTATTGCTTAGATGCCCACTACTATTGAGGAACTTGAGGCTGCCATTCAAGATAACATGGCGCAAGCTAGTTCCATTTGCCTTCTTAATCAGAATGTCTTGGTGGAATATGAAGCAAGGCAGGAAAAGGTAATGCATACCGTGTTACCATCTAACACAATGATCAGTAATCTCATTTGAGTGTTTGTCATTATGCAAATATGTTGCACTTTCAGATTGAAGTCTTATCAAAAACACTGCAAGAAGAGGAACAGGAACTGGTGGCTCGTTTGACTGAAATAGATAATTTAAAGGTGTGAAACAGAACTTTAATATGTTATTGGAAATCTAGAACTTACACTGCCCCTGTTTTATCTGCTGGTGTTGGCTCGTCAATCCTAGATTAGTCTGCCTTCTTAATCAGAAACATGGTCATTGCAGGCCAGTTGGCTTCCAGCGCTGCGGAATCTTGTAGCTCAGATCAACGAAACATTTGGCCGTAATTTTCAACAAATGGCTGTGGCAGGAGAAGTATCTTTAGGTATCAAACATTTTAAACAATATGAATAATTTGCCATATTCCTGTTCTGTAAGCTGTAAAGTCCGCTTATTCATTGCAGATGAGCATGACATGGATTTTGGTGCATATGGCATAGTAATTAAAGTGAAGTTCAGGTAAATTGTTACAATTCATAGTGGTTGTTTGCCACTTGGCCTTTATTACAGATTAAGGTTCCGGAGTTTTCTTTGTTCCTTTGCATTTTTCCTTCTAAATTGTTGTTGCTTACGAATATTACTGCATGGAATCTATTAGCTCGTATGGTATGGTAATATTGGCTAAAAATGAATCCTGTCAGTGCAATACACGACTTTATCTTATCCCCCATATAGAATCTTACTCCTCGCGTGTTTTTAGGCAAGCTGGCGAACTCCAAGTGCTCAGTGCTCATCACCAATCCGGAGGGGTATGGACGATCATCTATACTTTTCGATTACGGGAATCTAATCCAACAGGCCTTGTCCTAATGCTTTCTGTTGTGTATAATAGGAGCGTTCAGTTTCAACTATACTGTACCTTGTTTCTCTTCAAGATCTTACAAATTGCCCCTTTAGAGTTGTTGATGAGATTAATCAAGGTAACTTCTGATCAATCTATATAAAACCATCATAAATTTTAATTCTTTTTTACTTAGGCTTAATGTTTTTCCAGGAATGGACCCTATCAACGAGAGGAAGATGTTTCAGCAGTTGGTCACAGCTGCTAGTCAACCAAATACGCCACAGTAAGATTTCCGGCATTGTTCTGCTCTCATTTATGTTACTGTTTTAGTTTGTCTCTGGTGATAGATGCAACTTTTTCTTCCTAGGCTTCTGAAAAGTGAAAACAGATTTGAGAATTAAGTTATATATTGTATTGATCGGAGCATGACACTTTGACCTTCACTGAAAAAACGATGTACATTGCCTTCTCAGGTGCTTTTTGCTTACACCGAAACTACTGCCGGACCTCAATTATAGTGAAGCATGTAGCATTCTGAATATCATGAATGGACCGTGGATTGAAGAGCCTGCTAAATGTAAGTGTTGCAGTCGAATCCTAGTTATTTATGTTGCTAATCGGTGCCTGAGCTTAATAACGAGTCCGTCTCTCTTGTGTGTTCTCTTCTGCAATAGTGTGGAGCAATGGCGAGTCTTGGGGATCCATCATCAGGCTTATGGGCCAAACTCAATGCTGAAGATATCTACTCGTAATTACTTTGGGATCAGTTGTACATATTCAAATTCCTTTCTTTTGCTTGCCTCGTAAGTACGTAGCAGACACAACATGCTCCTACTGATCTTGTGCGTTTTTGAGATGCAGCGGTCTGTGTGCTGGACATCTATTCGACCTTGGCCAACATTTTGTTCTTCTGGCCTGGTTTATCGTAGGTCGACACTCATTTTGTGTAAAGCATATTATTGTGTTAGACAAACATTCTGCACTTTGGATATTTGATCAAGGATGAAAAACGAGTTTTAGTCTTTTTTCCTGGATGTAAATCGATTCTACTTGAATATGCAAGGCTTTTATCTTTTAACTAGTGTAATACCGATGAAAAATCACGGGCTTAGTTTATTTATCTTTTAACTAGTATATAAATGCAATAAGTGCAGTCCAAATTGGCAAGTACATTTTTTATTTTTTTTACCTTTCGAATTGACAAGTACATTAATAGCACACTTATCTATCAAATTTACTAATATAATTTGGGTTTGATCATAGTAAAACTACATATTATTCACTACAATAGAAAAAAAATTAACAACAAACAAACTGTATTTTATAGAATACAACGGTTCGCCAATTTGCTCATAAAGAACATTGTGAACTAGCCAAGGCTCGAGAGTCCGAGATCAGGTTAAATAGCTCCCCAATTTCTATTTGCTTGAGTTGTTGCGAGTCCACAAGTCTGCGATCCCCGAATTGTCGCTGTATTCTCATAACCAAAGCAACTGCTGAAGATACAAAATTTACAGAAGGCTGACTAAGCAGTAGATGGGAGCTTGTAGTCAAGCATATCCCTAACGTTTAATTTAACAGAAGGTCCCATTGACGAGCTTATATGAGCGCTTTTCCAATAGATTCCTTTTGCGCCTGATGGCTTGTTGGCTTCCACAGATTTCTGGCAAACGAGGTTTACTCATTAGACATAATGTAATAGAGACCTGGTGACGTATACGAGGAACAAATAAAAGGAAGGTGCATACTATAGTCGCAAGCAGGTTAACAAGGAGATCTTCTTCCTCGAAGTTGACTTTCCCGAAGGGTATGTGGACAATTCCAGTTTTATCGGCTCTGTACTCCACCTTCCCTTTCTTGAATTCCTCTATTGCCTAGTGAATCACAGCAAAGAAAAATCTCATTATTGTCGTATCAATAAGAGAGTAAACAGTTCTCGGCTTTTTTCATTTTCCTAACACACCAGGGAACATCTCCCAAATCAAGTTGGTAGTTGGTAGTACCTGACGTATGTTTGGTGTGACAGTACCAGCTTTTGGATTCGGCATAAGCCCACGTGGCCCTAAAATTCTTCCTACACTGGCAACCTGCAGAGAAAGGAAAAATATAATTAGACATCATTCTAGTCAGCCAGGTATATCAGTTGCGACTCGAGATGTCCAACTAGAATCATTGCAGGTGCTCTAATACAATCCTATAGCTTGGTAGGTTGTTGTGTTCTAATACAAGCACCACGGAGGATTTTCTAGGATAGCCAACAAAGGGCATCGTCGTAACACGCGCATGTGTAGAAGTTTACCCTAAAGTCTTCTATACAATTTGACGACTGAGGTTCTCCCAAATCAAACACAGTTCTAGGTCATAAAACAGGAAATTGCAAACACATCACTGCAGGTCACTTCACATCACTGGTCCAATTACACACTTCCAAGCAGGAGCTTGAATTGAGCAGTTAAGAGTTCATGCATGGCAATATTACGCTCTCATAGGTAACAATATTGGTTAGGAATAACAAGTTGATTGCAAAAAAAAAAAAAAAAAACGAGACTCCGACACAAACCTTAGGCATCATGTCCGGAGTTGCAATCAATTTATCGAAGTCCATAAATCCACCCTTTATCTGTTCTATCAAATCCTCACCACCAACTATATCCGCTCCAGCAGCATTGGCTTCATCAACCTTGTCACCTGCACTTTCAATTGATGGGATGAATACAAACTCATACGCTATTATAGCCAAAAACACATAGCAAAAGACTCAACATACAGTTTCATTTCTGAAAAAGGTATCAACTGATCTCTATATATTTCAACTGCAAACTCATACAATGTAATCCCTTATCGACATTTTCACAATTTGGAGTCTGATACGCAAAAGAAGGCTTTGATTGTTTTGGGTTTCGGTTCTTCTAATGAAAATGAGGGCAGTTGATTTGTGGCAGGTGACAGATTCACGAGCTCCAGGAGTAATCTTATCGGCCGTTGTTGCATATTATCAGGTGGCCACATGATTATTAAGGCAGAAAAGTACGGCCAACCACACAAGTAATTCCCAAGGTATTCTTACGGAGAGCAAAAAGCGGGCAACATATGAAGCCCTTCCAAACAGAATACAAAACAGATGAAGTAACGTGTGGACGACAAACACAAAATAATTACGAGAAGTTCATACCTTGGGCTAGAACGGCTACTTTAACCGTCTGTCCAGTCCCCTTGGGTAAATTCACCTACAACATAATGCTCTCTGTATCAAAATTCCGACGAAATAAAAGCTTCTAATCTTCCCCTCAATTATAAACTAAAGAGATTAGAGACTTACAGTGGCTCTGAGCTGTTGATCATTATATTTAGGGTCAATATTAAGACGGAAATGAACCTCAGCAGTTTCAACAAACTTGGTAGTACACATTTGCTTCATCAAAGATATGGCTGTCTTCAAGTCATATTCTTGTTTGATTTCTCGAAACTTTTGAATCTCAAGGAATCTCTTGGACCTTGTCTGCCAAGACCCAATGCATAACGCAAATTCAGCAGTGTTTCAATCATTTGTTTACCTTTTTATTTTGGAAATCAACTTAAATGAACCGTATTTCTACGTATGAAAGTAAAATCATTTAACCAAAACCGCCATCCATCCAAATTAGTGATCATGTAACCAAGTCACCCAGACAGCCAATTTCCACATCTTCCCAACATAGAAAGGTAAACAAATGATTGCGACAAAGAGAGTTATAACAAGAGAAAAGATGGTTGTAAACATTAAACAAGTAAAACAAACACCATAATTCAACACATGAAGGACTTTAGTGTCCACTGTCCAATAACTAAAACAATTTTATAATTGGCATAGGAACACGAAAGAGACATACACGGTCTCGCTTCAACGGCAAGGCGGCTTTGCCCTTCTTAGGCTTGGTTGTAGTGGCAGTGGCAGTGGCAGTGGCAGTTGCAGAAGAAGTTTCCCCATCAAAATCCTCAGAATCTTCGACATCGACATCGGCTTCGGCTTGGGCAGAAACAAGGACATGAAAAGAACCAAACTTGGGGAGTTTAGGATGAAGTTGAGTGAAATTGAGACTGTTTTTAGGGAAGGTTAAAGAACAAGGCAGAAAAACAGGTTTGTGGGTTTTAGTGTTAGTGTTACAGGAAGAAGAAAAGCTTAAGTCTTGGAGATGGTTATGGTGGAAGGAAGAAGAAAGTGTTACAGAAGAAAGTGCTGTGGAAGCCATTGTTGTTAAACAAACACCTCTTAAATGTTGTTTTGTGAAGAAGATAGATGGATGGATAGATAACTGTGAGAGACTCAGAGAGAATCAGAGAAAGAGATGAGGAGGTCACACTCACACAGTCACACATGAATCATTGGATTACAAATTTACTTTTATTTGGGCTCATCCTTCTAATGGGCTACCCTTTTAATTTTTGGGGTCGTTAGATCGTTTCATAATTTAGTCTAAACAATTGAAAGAAAATGGAGAGAAGAGGAATACAAAAGTTTAAATTATCATACGGGTATATGTAGACCTGACAAAATTGACCTGACCCAAGTGATCTGATGCGAGCTACGTGACTTTGACGCGATCTGACACCTGAAGTCAATACCCGAACTTGACCCAAAACCCGAATTGACACGATCAACTATAACTCAACCCGAATGTTTCTTGCAACAAACATATTATTCCATGAATAGCTTGATAATAGGTGTCCCAAAAATGACCGGAACCCGAAATAATCTGACCAAATCCAAACTAGACCCGAAACAGTAAACCCAAAATTAGTCCGACCCAAACTGCTCCGATCCGAACCCGACCGAGATGACATGTTTGCCAAGTCTAGGTATACGTGGTCATCTGTTCTCGAATTTACATGGGTTAGAGGTTTTGGGTCTCATGTTAAGTTGGTGAGTACGTCTCTTGTGAGAGAGTCTCACGCGTGAAACAAGCATTTTAAAAGGGGAGATAAATTGATCACCTTACAATTTAATTTATCTCCCCTTTTTTTTTTTTCTTTTTTTTTTTTTTTTTTTTTTCAAAAAAAAAAGGGGAGATAAATTAAATTGTAAGGTGATCAATGGTTCAGGAGAAAAGCGTCACGATAAAGTTACCGTGAGACTGTTTCATTCGAGAGTTTATCTATTTTGTGAGGGCATTACATTCAAAGGACCGCGAAGTTGACATCTTGATAATGGAATAATACGACCTTTGGTGCTTAATTGCGTTTTGCAATTTGATTTACTGTTGTTATGATATTAAGTACAGAGCAGTGTTTGTGCTCGCTTAATATTAGAGACTTATAGAGAAATGAGATGAAGCTGTACGTGTAACTGTGAGTAGAGATTAATTCAGTGTTTGTGCTCGCTTAATATTAGAGACTGGTCGGAACTACAAACCAGTCGCGAAATTAGAACTAGCAGACTACTTGTGGAGATGACGGACCTCCTCAGGTTTCGACAATGCCATTAATGTTAACGTAAATGTGTCAAAATAAATACATTTCTATACAAAAAAATGAAACGAATTATAGGACTGTCGTTATCAACTCTAATGGCATGTATAATGCCTAGCTAATACATGGTTCGAGTAGTGTCGGGGAGAGGTGTACCATCTAGAAAGTGCATTATCATTGCGAGACCTCTGAGTGGCTGAAAGCTGGGTACTTGATGCCCAGCTCCTCTCACTGTCGCAAACGTCAAATTCCCTTCATACACTTGCGTGTATCCACCAACCTGCAGCAACCGAAACACGTCAATCAAACCTACTCACTTACATACAATAATAATGCATAGTAGTTGGGTTTAAGCTGTCTAATACCTCGCCCTTGATGTACCAAGGATGCCATTTAGTTTTGACCGGAAGACCCATGACGTCTAAGGACTGCCTGGTTGAAGTCACCGGTATTCTTCCATCAGTATCTCCGCTGTAAAACTTCAAGATTTTAGTATCGTTCAATTCATAGACTAATTTGTACCATAACGACACATGTTTTACGTACCTATATATCCAAACACGAAGGCCCTTAGAGATGAAGTCCTTCAAAAGAGGAATAACAGTTGTTGGGCTATCTAACCACTGGCTTATAACCTCACTGCATTCATGCACAATATTATCGTATTAGTCACAAAATAAAGCAAATGTAAACAATTCACTGAAACGCAAAATTATACCTGCAAGGTTGCCAATCATAAGGTAGTTTAGTAACGTTGGCGTGAAGAGCTTGCTGCACCTCTGGGGTATTGAGGTAAGCAATCACGTAATTATCGCTACACGGGTCCAATACGTTCTGCAATCACGTCGGTTAGTTAGTTGTAACAATTATTAGCTATCCAGTAACATGTGGAGTGGTTGGAGGTAAGAGGTACGACTACTTACAGTCGGTTTGATGGGTCGAAGAGTGAGATTTGTGGAGGCGCAACGAGGGGCGTAGATGTTGTAGATGTCTAGATACTCGATATCATGTTCAACATCGTCTGTGGCCGAATTGCAGACATCACTTTGGGTAGTTGCATTTGGAGAAAAATCGCAGTGTCTCATAATTTGATTCCGGAGTTGGTCTGATATGAGAGCGTGTGTCCAAAAATACTCGTACATGCCCTTCAAATCCGTCTCGTCATTTATAACTGCATTTCCGATCTGCATTATTGTTTTCCAATACGTGAACAAAACATGAATACGTAACGTTTAGTTGTTAGAATCATGTAACGGGCCTGGCCAAACCCGAGTGGAAGAGAGCGAGCTCGGTTTACAAGTACAAGGGCAATCCACATTTCTCAAAACCAATTGGCAATGAGAGGAGAACCCTTAGACTTTATAAACCACACCAAACTCTCTTCCACAATCGATGTGGGACACACCCTCAAAGAGGACCTCCTACGGTGGCATATTTTTTCGGAAACCCAGGGCGAAACCATGGGAGCGCACTCGGAGTGGTATTCAACAAACCCTCAAAGAGGACCTCCGGTGGCATATTTTTCAGGGACCAGTTTAAACTTTATCGAACCCAGGGCGAACCCGGGTTTTGATACCATGTTAGAATCATGTAACGGGCCTGGCCAAACCCGAGTGGAAGAGAGCGAGCTCGGTTTACAAGTCCAAGGGCAATCCACATTTCTCAAAACCAATTGGCAATGAGAGGAGAACCCTTAGACTTTATAAACCACACCAAACTCTCTTCCACAATCGATGTGGGACACTCACATGTGGGTATTATACTCCAACATTAGTTTAATTTAGTTTAGTTTGGGTTAGGTTATGGAACAATTCAAGCCGTAATTACTGCAGTTATTCATTAATCAATTAAGGCTGGTTCTCCCCGTCTTAAGTTATGAAAAATTATAACGAGAAAAAAAGAAAAGAAAAAAAAAGGCTTGTTTTTGTGGTGTTAGAAACTTAGAACCCTATCAAAAGTTATGTGGATGCGCAATTCCGATCGTTTCCATTACCTTTCCTTTCTATGTCTTTCAAAAAATTTAGATTATTTTCTCAAACGATCGAAATGTCATAATTAAAAGAAATGGATGATGATGTCAAAGATAAATAATACCCCCTTCTATTCAAAATAAACTTCATACTTTGATTTTTGAGGTCAAACTTTTCGAATTGTGACCAAGATATATACATCAAAACTAGCATAATACCCGTGCATAAATGCACGGGTTGTATAAATATAAGTTAATAGTTAACTGAAAATTTTGGTAATTGAATTAAATATTAAATTAAAATAAGAATACTTCATAGTAATAATATAAACGCAACCTAAATAAACATGTATTCTTAGACCCAAATACAACAAACTGTATTGTACCCGACCGCGTATTTATTTAACATGTAACTCGCTTATTCGACCCGTAATTGTCTTTTAATTAACCCGATTAATAGGTTTAAAAGTGTCAGTTTAGATTTATCTTAATTAACTATCAAAATTTAGATGATAGAATCATTGAAAATTGTAACAAAACAATTAGAATAATGGAACATTTAAATTCTTTTTATACAAATATAGTTATGAATTTATTTTAAAATATCATAATGTGGCAAAACCTGATCAAATTATCACAATACATTATCTTAAATTCATCATTTATTATAATAATTATGTAAAACGTGCTTAAAATGTTATATTGAAAAAACATTGAATAAAAATAGATAGTTTAAGAGAGAAAAATAAAAAAATACTTTGTTGTACATAAAAGATACTAGCATAATACCCGTGCATAGATGCACGGGATGTACAAAAATAAGTTAATAGTTAATTGAATTGGTAATTGAGTTAAATATTAAATTAATATAAAAAAATATTTCGTAGTAATAATATACACGCAACCTAAATAAACATGTATTCTTAGATCCAAAATATTACAAACTGTATTTTAGCCGACCGCGTATTTATTTAACATGTAACCCGCTTATTCGACCCGTAGTTGTCTTCTAATTAACCCGTTTAATTTGTTTAAAAGTATCAATTTTGATTTTTCTTAATTAACTATCAAAATTTAGATGATGGAATCGTTGAAAATTGTAACAAAACAATTAGAATAATGGAACATCTAATTTTTTTTTATACAATTATAGTTATAAATTTATTTTAAAATATACTCCGTATCATAATATGGCAAAAACCGATCAATTGCATTACATTGTCTTAAAATTCATCATTTATTATAATAATATGGTAAAACGCGCTTAAAATGTTCTATTGAAAACACATTAAATAAAAATGGACAGTTTAAGAGATAAAAATAAAAAAAATATTCTATTGTACATAGAAGATCTTGACTTACTTATATGACATAATTTCAAAAAAGAAATAAAATAGAAGGGATAAAATAAAATAAAATAAAATAAAAAGGTATAAAAAAGTTGGAGGGAAAATTGGAGGGAAAATTTGTGTAGGATGGTTTTTGTTATATATAATTAATTAATATAGATAGATAGATTGGCTTACTTATATGACATAATTTCAAAAAGGAAATAAAATAAAATAAAATAAAATAAAATAAAAGGGATAAAAAAAAAGTTGGAGGGAAAATTGGAGGGAAAATTTGTGTAGGATGGTTTTTGTGATATATAATTAAATATAGATAGTATACTCCATATAAGTTTATTGAATGGTATTCATATATGCAAAAAAATGATTTTTAATGTAAAATGATGAATTATAAATAACGAATTATATGATACTCTGTATTAGAGGTGGTCAAGGGTCGGGACTTCAAGGGCCGGGCTTAAAAATTGAAGCCTGGGCCGGGGCCTTGAGTGGGGGAGGGTCGGACACTGAATTTGAGACCCTGGCCCGGACCTTAGCCTTTAAATTTCAATTTATTTTTTTTGGCGGGCCCGAGGTAGACCTGGCAAACAGGTCAATCGGGTCGGGTTTGGGTCATTTCGGGTCTGAATGATGTATTGGATCGGGTCGGGTTTGGGTTTCGGGTCTATTCCGGGTCGGCTGTTATTGGGTCATTTCGGGATCGGGTCTATTTGGGTTGGGTCGGGTCTATTTTGGGTCAAATTGGAGAATTTTGGTAATGAAAGACGATTTTTTCTGTCAAAAAGATTACTTTTTAAGGTTTTTGTGTAATTGATGCTAATTGATTAAATAATATAAAATAAGTTATTTTGTAGTCATTTTTAGACATCAGGAATATTTTGTATCGGGTCAATTCGGGTTTCGGGTAAATTTCGGGTTAAGACATTGCGGGTCGGGTCATTTCGGGTTTCGGGTCAATTTCGGGTTGCAATTATCGGGGCATTTTTGGGTCTCGAGTCAGCCTTATCGGGTCGGGTCTATTTTGCCAGGTCTACCTAGGAGGGCCGGGCTACAAAATTAGGGCCCGGGCCCGGCTCTTACATTTTGGCGGGCCCAACCGGACTTTGAAGGGCCGACTTGGGCTCTGAAAACACGGCCCTAACTGCTCTCCGGGTCGGGCCGGCCTGTGAAGATGGTCACCTCTACTCTGTATTAACCTATTAAAATGTACTCCGTAATGGACAAGAAATGAAAAGATAGGATTTAAATCGGATCCTTATGTGTTTTTTAATTTATTTTTTAATTTGTGATTCATCGTTACTCATATCTTAACTTTAACTCACTTTAAGTACAGAGTATTAGACTTAGAAATCCTCAATTCCTTAAATGTTGCATGTGAATGGGGAAGGAACATTTTGTCGTGGATTGAGATCCAAATGATTGAGGTGAAGACTGAAGAACATGTGATTTGGAAGAATTCTCTTGTACTTGACTTGGTGTGTGAGTAGTAAATTGTAAGTAAGAGAGTAATGTGATTGGGAACCACACAAATGCTTATTAGAGTAGATAGATCCAAGAATCAATTTCATTGATAGACATACCATCCTAATTTTGTCATCAAATAATCAATAACTAAAATTTATAATGCCACACACATGTGCTCTTGTTAGCCCTACTTTCTGGGATTTTGCTTCCTCAATTTACCATCCATCTTCAAATATGTTTAATTTAGTCAAATTCTTCATAATTACTCTTTTCACCTCTCCAATTATTGATTATTGATGCTTCCACCACCACCCTCATCACTTCTCTATTTTTTTTTTTATTTTTTATTTTTTGATAAGGTAAAGAAACTAGATTGATCCTCAAGGTTAGGACCAACTTATTTCATCCTTACGGATGAGAAAGGTAAGAGGTAGCCAATTACTTTTATACCACCTCGAAATAACCGGACAAGAGTGTCCGAAATTTGCCATAAAATCAGCGACTCTGTTTGCCTCCCAAAAACAATGGTTGATATGTATGTTCGAAAAATAACCCATTTCATGTTTTACATCTAGAATAATATGTGAAATTTCCCATGGAACGCGCCATAAATCTCGAAGAGCGTTAATAACACATATATTATCACCTTCGATAATGAGCTTCGACACTCCTAAAGATTTTGCTGCTAAAATACCTTCTTTTAATGCAAGAGTTTCGGCAATTAAAACGCTATTATAACCACATGCTTTAGCGCCCAACATCTGAACGTTGCTGTTGTGATCCCTTAAACAATACCCTAAAGCCGCTTTACCGTCAGCTAATTTGGATCCATCGAAATTCAGTTTAAGAAAATGACAAGGTGGTTTCTCCCAAGAGATATTATCATTGCTAGTAGTAAAATTTCTAGAAGAATTTTCCTCGTCACTTCTCTATATTTTTGGCATTACTCCCTTCAAAACTTACTCCTGTTTATCTTAGATTATTCGAAATTTGAATTCTGAAATGTTTTAAACATGTCTTGATATTTACAGAGTAATTGTTTTATGTAGTACATAATATATTTTGGGGGTTTTGAAAATTTCCGAAGTTATCTAATGAAGTTGTCTGAAAGTTATTAAAGTACTAAATAATGTTAAGAAAAAACTAAGATAGAGAAAATAAGTTCTTACTTCCTCGATTCATATCCACATGGTATATCTTTTGGACACTATTCATAGTTAAGCATTCAATTTCAATTATTTCTTGATACATAAATGAAAATATATTCATGTCTGATCTTGTTTGATTCGTCTTTACGAGCACATAATTAAAATCTAATTTTTATATTTTTTTGAATAAACATAACTCACCCTATTTAACGCGTACAACATGTGCTGGGAAGTGTGAAAAAGCAAATGTGTAGTGTGGATATGAATGAAGGGACTATATACTTTGGACTACCAAGTAGTGTGTTGTATTTGGTTCTTCCTACTAATTTCAGTTCACACACACTAGAATTGGTTCAAGTAAAAACAAAATAACTAAAATAACGCCAACATAACCAATTGAAAGGGATGAAAAACATACAATGATTCCTTTGAGGTTGATATAACTCTGTTTTTTCACATGTGCGTTATGTTGAAGAATTGTATGAGCAAGCTGTGGGACATAATGTCCGGCATAACTTTCGCCAGAAATGTAAAATTCTTTTCCTTTGTATTCCGGAAATCTGTCAAACCAGTTTAGCAGAAACGCGTAATTGTCCTCTGCGGTTTTAGCGTCTCCATTGTTATCGTAGTCTGAACTCGTATTTGAGTACGAGAAACCAACTCCCGCGGGGGACTCCAAAAACAAAACATTAGCAGCTACATGGAGTAAAGTAAAAGTCGTCAACTCTGTACTTTTTAACAGGGGCGGACCCATGTATACGTTTGGGGTTGCAAGTGCACCCCAAAGAATTTATAAACTATTATATGTAATAACGAGATGATTTGTTCAACAAAGTTGATGGTGGTGAGTTGGTTAGTATTGTGAATTAGAAACGCATTGTCGATGATATGCCGTGTTCAAATACTTGCAACACCAAAAAGACGGTATAGTCGCATATACGATATTAAAATATATTGCAACACCAAAAAAAAAAAAAATCTGGGTCCACCCCTGCTTTTTAACTACATCACCGGCGGCTATCAAGTTAGACTCGCCATACGTTAGTAAGATCGTACCTCGATTCCATGCAAATGTATTTTGATGGAGTGATTTGCCATCACTGTTCACTCGGAATGGACCTAACTCTTCCATAGCTCCGTAAGCTAAAGACGAACACCCTGGTCCTACTCACCAAATTATTTACACACAAAAAATCGTTTAGTCTTCTACTCCGTAGATATTATTTATTACTCCGTATAATTATTATTTCAGTTTCACAGTTCACATTACATTATTGAGATACAGACTTATGAAAATACAATACAAATATAGAATACTCCGTACATTAATTACAGAATAATTAATTAATCATTATATAATTTCTATTTGTTTTTGTGATTACACAAATACTTCAATAATAATGAAGGCATAGCTTGTAGAAAATAGGGTAAATTAATAAACAAAATGGAGGATGGATGGTACGTAAAACATGCAAACACATGCCATACATCAAAACAAAGATTAATTATGCGGGATTCAAGCCATGCTTTATTCCGCAACAAATGGTAATCAATTAAGCTCATATAGCTTCAATTATCCCTTGTTAGTTGTTACACTCTACAATTCTCAACTTGTTATTACATTTATAATAATTGTTTTTCCTAAAATATTATCAAGATCTTATGAAGCTAATTCACTCAAACACGTACATATTATAATCAATCAATATATATGGACTATTGAAATATACTGACGTGTATGATCTGTAGGTACAAAATTTAAACTTAAAATCCATTAAGAAACACGATAATCGATTTTTACTGTATTATGTATATATCAGTTTTTCTTAGTACAAATCACGGAGTATATCTTAAAGATCTCATATGTAAATTAACACATAACATATGAAGTGGATTGTTTTCTAAGTTAACATTATTCATATATGTTGAATTACAAGTACTGTTTAATGTATGATTGGAGATACGTATTGGGTAAGATTAAATCTAAGGTCGATCGGAGGGTTGTAAATTTATTGGGAAATAAAAAGATACTCCGTAAATGAAGGAGATGAAAATATATAATAAAATGATGTTATGTGAGAGGAAATTGAGAGAAATAAACTGGAGAGAATCCATTTTGATATTCTATATATATATAATTCACAAATTCTTCTGTGAAAGTGTGATATTGATCAAATTGAACATCACTTAATGATGTTAATTAAGTTGCTAATAAACGTATACATTGTTGTCTTATCAATCTAAATTTCCAAAGCACATGTTTACACATAAATTGATTTTGAGTCTCCAATCTTCATCTTGATATTTGTGCTGATATTAAAGCTTTATAACCAGAGGTTATATGTTCGAATTTTACCCTCCTGAATATGACGGACCAATCGTCCTTTTCTACTTATAATGCAAATAAATGAGTCTTATACTAGTGTACTTAAACTTAACTCCTCCCTTATGGTAAATGCATGCATACACAGTAACTGAACATAGTACTTCATGTAGAGTGGACCTTAATTTCAAACGGTGCATAAAAATTAAAATAGTGAGTGGTGGTTGTATGAGTGTATAAAAATTATTTGTTACCGTTAATTAACGACCCTAAGAAACTCATCATGTTTTAAAATTAGTACACCTCTTAAGATCTCTAGTGTACTAGGTGTCTTGAAAGCGACTATTATGATAATGATAATGACTATTGACTAATCTTACTCAATCATAGAGCTATAACTCCAACAATCATGCCTTATTATTTCTAGCCAACTTATATTATTATGGAATAAATACGGAGTATAAATCATTTTGACATTGTAAGTGTTAAAGTTTTAAATCGATAATTTTATTATTGGAACATTGACTCGACATTTTTAAGGCATTATTGATTAAGCTTGAAGAACCGTTTGGTAAAACACCACATCATTTAAAGTGTGTATAATTACTCAATATGTACTACTCAGTACTAGTACTCTAGCAGTACGTTTTGATTGTCTGGTTGAAATGGTTGTATTTAATTCTGAAGTATTTAGGTAATCAGTTACTTTAAATAAATTATGATTATGTTTTTTTTTTTTTTTTAATTCTACTTAATAAATTTAAAAAACTAATCATGAGAAATAATATATCGTCATTATTTATCTAGTTGTTTGTATTTGATTTTATTTGTAATGAGAATTTTGGTCAAAACAGACTTAATGAAGAGGAAATTAAATTACCATAGAAGTTAGGACAGAATTATCGTAGCTATAATAAGTGGAGCATTGATAAAGAAAAAGAAAAGAGTAGGGGGAGTATATGTAGATATAAGGTACCTCCATTGAGCCAAAGAAGCAAGGGGAAAGAAGAATGATGAAGATGAGGATGATTAGCCTCGACGAAATAGTAATAAAAAGCACGACCGGCCTTAGCATCAACGGTCACGTACCCACCGTACTGTCCGAATTTCACCTTGGGCTGCCCAGGCAACTTCTCTATCCTATCTCTTTCCTTTGTCGTCGTTGTCTTCGTCTTTCCATGATGATGATGATGCTTATTATTGACGACATTACTCTGCGTAAATTGGAATGAAGTCTTGTCTATAAAACTAGAGTTCATCACATGGTACTTAGACTTGTAGAGTTTACTAAGATGAGAAGTCTGCGATAGTTTAGCATTTGTTGAAGTCGTAAATAATGCAAAAAATAGGATTGAAATTAGAAGGATTAGTGTTAGTTTTATGTATGTTTTTGTAGCATTCATTTTGGTGTAGTATGATGCTATGATCTCATATAATTAAGAAAAGATATGTTGTGTTTATATATATATACTCCTTCTGTTACAGTAATTTATTTACAGTTTAACTTTTTTGTTAGGGGAATTGGAGAGAAGTGTAAACAAATGACTGACACAGATGGAGGATATGTTTATGTTTGTGTGACTCTCAGTATGTACAACAAAACTGGAGATAGATGATAGCATGTTTATAGTGGGAAATTTAAGTAAGGTTGTGGGGAGTAAATGCATCACTGGATTTTACAATAAATAAATAATGAAATGGCCCATCATTGGATGTTCATGTGGATTCTCTTATTACTTGCATGTTATTGCCCAATATGTATCCCCCACGCTACACCTACAATTTCCCTCATTCTACATTTCTACGAATTTTTGTTTAAAACCGATACATCAATTTAAATTTATAATAAATTATTAATCGGTAATTCTCATATGAGGCGGAACTCCGTTAAATTAATGTGAGATTAAAGTACAAATTGCAGTTAAAAGGATACAACATGAAACGAATCTATTAAAGTTACTTACATGGGTACTAAAAAAAGTTACTAACAATTAATTATAATTATCACTTAAATGGTACAAAAACTATATAATGAAGTACATATGAGTCAGACTTACTACAGTATAATTTAGTGTAAGTCCTGACTCACACAATAATTTGTGTAAAATAATTCACGAATAAAAAATTACTTATATGTTGGTTTAAATATTAGTCTTATCAATATAAATATTAGTCTTATCAATATAATTCACCAAAGAACCATATAATTAAACGAATATGATTAATTGTATACGGATTTTACTCACGTTGTATACTTTTTTCATTTTTTTTCCCTTCCCTACCCTTTTTTACTCATTTGTATACAAAATCCTCTCTTTTATCTTTTCTAATTTTTCTTAAACTAATTTCATACAATTATTTCAATTATAATCCTAAATTCATACAATTAATTCAATTATAATTCGATAATCAATTCAACAAATTAATAATTTCTATTTAATTTCAATCTATTTCATAAAATTATGTTTAATATTATCAATTTTGATGAATTTAGGTTTAAAATTAAATTAGGGTTTACATGAATTTAGGAATTTGGGGGTTGCCGGCAACGGGAGGCGGCGGGTGACGGCCGGAGGTGGTGAGTGGCGGCGGCAGGCAGTGGCGGCGGCGGCAAGAAATGGTTAGTGGTGGCAGCCGGTGTTAGCGGCGACGGTTAGTGGTGAAAAAAACGAATAAACCCAAAAAAAGAAAAACAAAAAACAGCAGGTGAAACAAGTTCACCACCTGCTGCCACCTCACGCCTGACACCACCGCCGGCTACACCCGCCGTCACAACCGCCGGCCACCACCGCCGCCACATCACGCCGCCCATCTCCTAACCATGACCGCCCTCCTTACTCACTCCCCTCCTAACCCAAGTTCAAAACACCCCTCCCACCACCACAAACAACCACCGCCTGTCACCACTGCCGTTCACCACCGCCGTTCACCACCGCCTTTCACCACCACACGCCGCCCCTCTCCCCACCCAGACTTACCACCACCGCCCTCCTTACTCACACTCCCACCACCATAAACCACCTTAACACTAATTATAAACCCTAATTTAATTTTAACTTAAATTGACAAAAAAATTAATAAAATTCAATAATTTAATGAACAAAATAAAACTTAATAACGATAATTATCTCATTAAATTTATTATCGGAATTCATGATTGATAAATTGAAATACTTAATGAATTTGATTAAAGAAAACCTAGAAACTGAATGCAATATGGTTTAGGAAAATAAAAAAATATTTGTATATTATGGGAGTAAAAAAGGACAAAATTGGAAATTAGTGTAAAAAAAAGTATACAATGGGAGTAAAAGCTGTATACAAAAAATCAATACCCTAATTAAAATATAAAACGGATAATAATGTACTAGCCTCCCCTCCTCTTTTTGCTCTCTCTAAAAAATTCGTACCCTTTAAAAATCACATGGGGCTACCATCGATAATTAATATCGATCATAAACCCAGTTCCTAAATTCTTCAAATTACTAGTTAATATATGAGTCTTAATTATTAGATGAATAAAAGTCTCTCCTTTAATGAGAGTTGTTGTTTTTCAGTCTTTGTTTTTGGAGTTTTTTCAGTCCTTCGTTTTATTGATCTTAGGGTTTGGTTTTAACGGATGCAAGGATAAGAGTGATTCGTTGATGTTTCCTTTCGCGTATCTTCAATGGATTCAACTTATTCGTCTAGACAATGTTTGACGCAATTACAAGATAAATCTTCTCATACATTCAATCGAACGATAGATCTATTCAAAAGTTACATCGGGCCGGATAGCAATACGAGAACATGCCGAACAGTCTTATCATGGTTTGAGATTCTTAGTTTTGCCAGAGAAAATTTTTCTATTAGTATTATCATGTTTATTTTTGATTATTTTGATTCTTTGTAAGTGTAACACCCCATGAGGTTAAGGTTTAATGAAAGTCCCACATTGGGGGGAGAAATTAAGGCTTGATATGTTTATAAGGGATTCCACACATCACTCTAGTAACAAGGCCTTGTGCTTTTGGGCTTAAGTGAGGACAAAGAGCCAAAAGTGTGCATCTCACCTTAAGGTGGGGTGTAAGTAGACCTGTCAAACAGGTCGGTCGGACGGGTTTCGGGTTCGGATAACCATAAACCGGGTAATATACGGGTCGGGTGTATACGGGTTCCAGGTCGGGTTAGGGTCAAAATACTGGTTAATTAACGCCCATTTATCGATATTTTCTTTTTTCGTTTTTTGTATAACGATTTAGTTTTCACTAAGAAAAAATACTTTAATTGATGATACAATATAAAAAAAAAATTGAATTATAAGTTAAAAATTGATAATATTTCAAAGTATATATAGACGTGTAATTATCAAGTCAATATTTACGTATAACATACGGAGTATTAATTATAAGCTGATGTGGATATTAAACACTTTAAATTATAAAGTAAAGCAATAAAATATAACAATGAAGATTTTGATCCGTACTTGTAGAGTCCAAGTTGTGTCTTCAAATTCTAAAATGTTACCCCGAATTACCGACTTATAGTATCATATTTTTTTCCACATTTTTTCACTTATTCTCCACATGTAATTTTGTTTCAAAATTTCGTAAATAGTGATTTAAAATGTCTCAAATCATAATTCGCAATGTCCAATGCAACTAACAAACATCAATACTACGGAGTATGATTGTTTATACACCGTACAATTATTAAATAATAAATATTATATTTAAGTGAAAATTGTCAATTATGAATAGTTTTGTCAGTGTGAAATGTTTAAAATTAATTTTAAATAAAAAATTTCATGTGAAAAAAAAAAATTGATATTGAAAATTTCTATCTTGAAACGTAAATTTCTTAAATTAACGGGTTAACCCGCTACAGGTCGGGTTATGACCCATTTTTTTGGGTCGTTTCGGGTTCGGGTCGTTTTTAGCTTCGGGTAAAAAAAGCAGGTTTATTTCGGGTTATTTTCAGGTCGGTTTCGGGCGGTTTACCGGGTTGGGTCAGATTTTGACAGCTCTAGGTGTAAGGCTTGATATGTTTGTAAAAGATTCCACCCACTACTCTAAGAATGCGCCAGACTTTTGAGGCCGTAAGACAAAGAAACAAGAGTCTCACCTTAAGGTGGGGTGTATTACCACGATGGTGGGTCGGGCTGTTATAGTAAGTGTCGTTTGACGATTTATTAATGAATTAGCTATCTTTTTCAAAAATAAATAAATAAAATGGATTATCCATTTCAAAATATTGACATCGTCAAAATTATAAAGCACCTAAGGTCTACGCATCACTTTAACCATTTACATATTATCATTTTTTGTTAAGAATAAATTTTTGAATGATTTTTTTATAACATATTGAAGCATATAAATATTATACGGAGTAGTATAATAATTTTAATTTTATATATAATAGCAAGTAAAATTTATAAACTTTGACCTTATATTAAAAGTCAGATGGGGATTTTTTTTTTAAGTACGTACGTTTGTTTCGCCAAACTCAAAAGCAATTAAGTCAGATTCCTTCTCTTTTAAACCGTCTAGATACAAAACAGCCCATAAAAGTACTAAGTTAACGACAACTTTCTTATAAATCCGTTCTACTTAAAAGTTATCAACAGAATATGAAGTTATTAAGGGTATTGCTATTATGGGCTAGTTCTATCATGTATATAGTTGTCTCACATAACAATTTATTTTAACTCTTAACTTTAATATTTGTAACTGAAGAGGTTATATCCTAGTGATCAATATGGAGGTACCCTGAGCAATTAGTCTCAGGTTCAAATCTATATAGTATGCTCTCCATTTTATATGTTTGGGATATTCTATGTGGTACCCTTTTTCGAAGTCTACGTGGTACCTCTCATTTTTCAAAAATATATGTGGTACCCTCTAGTTTAGTGAATACATTTTAACATACCCCAAAAGGTCTAATCTTCTTTTATTGAATATTTAATTTATGCATTTTTATTTATTTTATAGCAATAATTTGACATGTCATTATTGTGAATACATTTTACACAATTATAAACATATTTTATTTAAATATTTGAACTGTTTCAAAACTTTATTTATAGTAGTTTGGATATTTTGTAAACATTTTATTAAGTTCAGGGATACTATTGATATTTTTCAAAAAAAAAAAAAAACTAAGAATACCATATAAAATTCAAAAAAAACACTGAGACACCGCATAGAATCTCCCTATATTTTACTCTCATATCATTATGGCACACAAATTAAGAAAAATTCATAAATAATTGTAAAGGAGTGCAAGTTGGAAAATATTACTTCCTATCTTGTACTTCCTCCATTCCATTTGATTCTATACATATTCCTTTTTCGGAAATTCCAATCAATTCTATACATTTCTATTTTAGTCTCTACTTTATTAAACTAAAAGACCAATATACCCTTCACTAATACCCACTCAACCCACTTGCAAACAATAAAGTAGGGGTATTTAAGTAATTCCATTATCTACCCCACTTGATTTTCTTCTACCTTAATTACCGTGTTTTGGTCAAACGTATAGAATCAAACGGAATGGAGGAAGTAATAAATAATTGTAAAAAGTTGGGTATGTGGGAAAAATATTACTCCCTCCCTTCAATTCCATTCACAACATTTCACTTTTTCACATTTGTCGAGACAAATGTCGGAACCAAAATATCTACAATTTCACTCGATAAAAAAATCTAAAAATTGGATATAATATTGTGCCCATAAAGACGAATCAAACAAGATCACACACGACTATATTTTCATTTATAGATTGTCAGAAATTTCAAAGATTCCCGACATAGTTGAATTGTGTCAATAAAACAAATGTAGTGAATGGAGTTGAAGGAAGGGAGTACGTAGTAAACTACTTCATATAAGAATTGTGCAAGTGAACAAAATATTGATAAACCATTGACCAAAAAGAAAAATTCCAATTGATAAAAAAATACAGTAGAATTTTCTTTTTAGAAAAATGGAGGAGGAAGGCGGAAATTGGAATGATGGGACTACAGGACAAATACTTCGTATGTATTTTGGGTCTTAATGGCGATGAGACTGGACTCACTTTGTGCGTAGGAGTAAAACTTTTCAAACAATTTTTTTATAGGATTGTCGTATAATATACTTTCTCCATTCCATTTGATTCTATACATATTCCTTTTTCGGAAATTCCAATCAATTCTATACATTTCTATTTTGATCCATACTTTATTAAACTAAAAGACCAATATACCCTTCATTAATACCCCACCCAACCCACTTGCAATGTCCTTTTTTAAAGAATAAAGTAGGGGTAATTTGGTAATTCTATTGTCTATCCCACTTGATTTTCTTCTACCTTAATTACCGTGTTTTGGTCAAATGTATAGAATCAAACGGAATGGAGGAAGTAGGTCACTATAGGATGAGCCCAAATGCACAACAGAAAATAAACTCAAATATTTATTTATTTTTCTAAAGTTATAACTTTATCTTAAGAATTTACAACTTTAACGTTATTACGGGTATATTCTAGTTGAAATTAGGACCTGTTCTTTCGGACTTTTTAGAATTTGAATCGAATCAATCGAATCGAATGAATCGAATCGAATCGAATCGAATCGAGATAAATCGAATCGAATCGAATCAAATGGAATGAACTAAATCGAATCGAATAAATCGAATCGAATCGAATGAAGTTCAAATTTATAACATATCATTGAATCGAAATGAATCGAATCGAATCGAATCGAATCGAAATGAATGGAATCGAATGGAATGAATCGAATCGAATCGAATAAGTTGAAAATGTTGAAAAGAATGCGCCCTTATTCAACGTAAAGTAGTAGTTTGTCGTCGTAATAAAAGCATTGTTAAAAGAACATTGTCCGAAGTCGCACGGGGTCGGACAGATGGCCCAAAGAAGGTATTTGGCCCATGAAAGAGTCTGGACTTAGGATGGGCTAATTTCTTCCAAAATGCAAGTGTCAAGTTTTTTTGTTTTTTTTGTTTTTTTTTTTTTTCATGGCCACATATTGAAAAGCCATTTTAATGCTCGCAGCACCGAAACAGTTTCGTTAATTGTGAAACCGTTCAAGGAACTTCCTCTTTAGGGAAATAATTTTCCCTCTAAAGTACTATTTCACCTATTTAAAAAATAGGTTAAAAATATAGTTGACTAAGCATCAAACCCTAGACCTCATGCTTCTACAACACTTATACAGTTATACCATTACCAACTAATCACATTTAATTCTCATGTACTTAAATTAAATTTAAATTATTATTCCCTAACAAAGATCTTTATATTATATACATGAAATTATATTATATAATTATATAGAATAATTCTTATGCATTTAATTTCAAATTCAAAAAATCTCTATATTATATACTTACAAATATATATCCATACAATTATATAATTACGGAGTATATTATATAATCGCATTGAGTAATATATATTGCATGAATATTTATATATCCTAAATCTATTACATGAATTATGTGGATATAAATTATATGAACAAAATCATTTATATTATATGCACGAATTTATATTATATATGATATAATTATATTATTCTTATGAATTTAGTTTAAGTTTCAAAAGAACTTTATATATTATATACGTGTATATTGCTAAATTACATGTACATCTATAAGAAATTAAGAACTGTGCATTTACACGGGAACTAAACTAGTATTGGTATATAATGTTGCCTCATAAGGTCATAAATCATTTACTATATACTAAAATACAATACACTCAAGAATCCATGTGACACGTGTCACTCCTACATTCAATATTTTCCCGCTCAAGTTTTCCTATGAGTAAAACCCTAAAGCTACATCTAAATCTAGAATTTTATGCACATAGAAACGCCGCTCCCGCATAACCTAGAATCTTCAGTGGAGTTTTTGGCTATCAAACAAGATCTCCTCTCTCTATTTTATATTAACATCTTTCAGCAATTTATTTTATTTATTTTATTTTTTTTTTTTTTCTTTGTGTTTGCTTAAATTTCTAGATTAGTAACAAGAAGTCAACAACCAAGGAAGAGGTATGTAATTTAAACGTTAATACTCCATGTTTATCCATGTTTATTTTTTATACTTGACAAAAATATGTTGAAAATTTTTATGAATTAGTGGTTGATAGATTACTAAGTTACTCACTAATCACTATATGATGCTAAATTGACACGTAAAAAAAACTAAAATTTTATGTTAATTAAGAACTTTTTTAATCAATTAAACTTAAAAATAAGGATTGTATCATGCCTTAGTGGCAATATTCCCAGATTTCATGTTAATAGTGTTTTACGATAGTTATTACTCCGTAGATGAAAAAGGTTGATTCCGCTATTTTTGCAACGATTGGGCGTGGACCATTGAGACAATAATCTCACGCGTGATGGTGCCACACGCGGATGACTACTGATGCCGTGATGCGAGTCCAGAGGTTGTGTCCAAATTAGTTGTGTCAAAATTACTACTTGATTCTCTTTGGTAATATTAGTGAATAAATGTTCAATTGTAATTGCATTGGTTGTATCTTTACACTAAAATGAATGCTGTGAAATTTTTTCAGCTCTTTTACATAATGTACACTGTAATTCATCCGTTCCGATCATTTGTTTACAGTTTCCAATTAGATGGTTACAAATCATTTCTTTACACTTTCAAATTTGTTAAAAATTTGTCCATGTGAATGTGGGTCCATTTAATAAATAAATTCAATTAAACCATCTAACAAATATAAGTGGATCCCCTTTATATTTTCTTCTATATTTTTATGTTATTTATTTAACTTTTTCACTATTTTTCTCTTCACCTCCATAACTATGTAAAAAGCAAATATAAACAAATTAACGAAACGGAGGGAATAGTTTATTTGATCACTATAGCTTTTAAAAAAATTACAACATACTGTTGCATCTAAGTACGCATGTAGTGTTTCTTATAACAAGATTTTAATATATGTGATGATTTGGGTAGCACTCATAGGGTTATAGTACTCCCTCTGTCTCAGTCATTTGTTTATAGTTTGACTTTTTTGTAAGGGTGAAAAAATCAAACTGTAAACAAATGACTGAGATAAAGGGAGTAATAAAGTAGGCAAAATCGGATGAAAGCTAATAAAAGATGAGTTTGATGATAGGCCACGTTAATAATTTCAAATTTATGGGTTCATATGAATTGTATTACTTACAAAGTTACAAGCGAAAATCATAATTAAAGTCATTTCAAAGTTTCTTCTTCAAAATATATTTCCTCATAACATTGCTAAAAGTAATATTACAAATTACTTATATAAACCGTGCATTTGCACGGGCCCTAAACTAGTATACTTACTAATACCCTATTAGTCGTTGTAAGTGTACAACAGTGGTAATTTTAGCATTTGCCAACATTTTCCAACGAAATGTGACGGTTGTTCTCGACTCCTTAGGATACATTCATCTAAAGGAATAGTGATCTCTTACATGATAGTCTTACGTTAAAATAGTACTCACTCTATTTAAAAATATTATTCTTTTTCGTTTTTCAATGTAAGCCTTTGGTTTTTTTTTTTTTTTTTTTTTTTTTTTTTTACAAAAAGTTACTTGTTGAAAATTTGTAAAAATTATACCATTAAATTCATAACGAAAAAGGCTCTCATTTGAGTACCATTTTCATTATGTTATCTTTTACTCCGTATATTTTTGGAGATATTGAAGAGAGAAATTGTCGCCTCGAAAAGTGAGAACGACTTATATTAAAGGGAGTATAAAATATATTTTTAAATAAATAGATTAAACTATAGGCCCGTCTAATATGGGGGGCAATGTGGTCGACGGAACCGGGCCTCCATTTTTGGGAGATCTCAAATTTTAGGATTGAGTAATTTAATACTCCGTATATATTAGTATCAGCAAATAAGATTAATAATATTTGCTATAGCACAATGGTAGAGTCAGTTAGCTTGCACATATTTCACTCGATCGAGTTCAATTTGTGGGGGCTAGAAATCTATTTTGCTATTTTTTCTAATAACTTTGAAAGCATTTTCCAGCGTTTTTACATTTTATTTATTTATTTATTTATTTATTTATTATTTTCCTAAAGAATAAAACTTTTGAAGATCAATTTACCATTACCATGCATTTAGACTTTTTCTAGACCAATTCATGTCTTCGTGAAGTTGCAAGGTAAGAATTTCAAATAAGTGACTTGTTATAATGCATATGTCATTCCGTATAATATTAACGATTGACATATTTGAAATAAATTTGATTTTATAAGAATAGTTTCTAAAAAATTATTTTATGATTTTGTTAACTTTTTTTGGGCTTCATAAAAGAAATTGCACAGGTCTTCTTAATTTTCTAAGACGGCCATAAAACTAAAAGAAATATTTTTTTTTTTTTTTTTTTGGGGGAGTAAAACTAAAAGAAATATAAAATAGCTTCTTCAATGTAAGAAGTCTCATGCTAAATTCAACCTACGATCGTTTTATTGAAAAGTTTGTCCCGAAGGAAATCAATAGCTGGGTCATTCGCATTTGGTGGGTAGTTAGAACTTAAATTTGAAGCGACAAGCTGGTTATTACTTTTATTTTCCAATTTCAAACCTTGCCAATATTTGAATCAATCAATATATCTATATAATTGGAGGTTTTTTCGAGTGATTCTAGAGTCTCCAACTTTATGCGAACTCTTAGTTAAATATAATAATAAATATAATAATTATAATAATAAACAAATTTCAATACATATAATTTGATTAGAAGATAAATTGTAGAAAATGTGAAACTCCTAGAATAATGACAAATTGTGGAAAACATAGAACTCTTAAAACAAGACTATATTAATACAATATATATACACGTAATATATTAACAATTTAACATGATTAGTGTATTTGTGCATTGTTAGCACCTAACCTATCTTCTTTTCCTTTTTGCTTTTTTCATGATGATTTATTATTAATATTGTTATTTTAAAAAGTTTAATAGATCTAATATATTTTGTGTTTATAGTGATATGTGTGATTGAGATTGTATTAGTAAAAAGTTTATGTTATGAATAGCTTATTTATTTGCATAGTAACAATAGTTTGATAGTGTTGGTTTTTCCTTTTTTCTATTGCAGATGTAATTATGATTAGATATTTTGAAGTTTGAATCAACAGAAATTGAGGTATATGTAACGAGAAAGGTACAGTAAATGAATATATATGATTTATTTGTTATTTTGGTTCTAATTTAAGTCATTAGTTATTTTATTATGTCAATTTGTAATTATATTATTAAAAGTCTTAATTTAAGATTTTTCAAATTATTAATTACATATTTTCATTGTATTTTGTTTTTCTTTTTGCATGTTGCAGGTGTATATGTGACAAGAAATTATCTAAGAAAATGTACAAGATTTATTGGTTATTTACCTATTTGATGTACATGTGACAATAAAATACCCTAAGAAGATATACAAGGTTTATTGGTAATTTTAATCTAATTTAAGTCATTATCGATCTGTAATTACATTATTTATGTTTATTATCATATATATGGTTACAAATTTTACATTTTCAAAACTCTAATTTTTATGGATAATTACAAAACTCTAATTTGTAATTTCCAATTGTAATTTTTATAGATAATTTTTTTTAGGTAATTACAAACTTATAGCTACAAAATTGGATATTACTAATTATAAAATTGTACATTTTTTTTTGAATTATTTTCAATAACAAACATACTATATATATTTGGATACAACTTTGTTGTCAAAGAAAAAATAATTAATTTCAATTTTTGTATTTTGCCGTGTAACTTTGTTCGTAGTAATTCAATCAAAGTTCATATGTTTGCCAAAGTGCTTAATTAAGATCTCCATTATATATTTACTATTGTATTAAGGTTTCTTAAAACTATTGTAATTGTTCATAAACTCATGTTTAGAAAAACCATATAATTAGAATTTGATTGTAACTATAATTATATACTCCGTACTTATTTTATCTAAAATTTTAACACTTTTAGTAAGTATATAACTTTGAAAAAACATATCTATATTGACTTTTTAGTCATGATAAAACTCTAACTTTAATTGGTAAATCCTCCGACTTATGCTTTTTTAAACTAAGATAAAATTAAAATAACTAGAAGAGTTTGATATAAAACATGAAGCACATTAATTATAAACATATACAATTGGATTTATATATAATATAATGAGAATGACTTTTGGTTTCCATACTACTATACAGAATTAGGGCAATAATGGGTTATATTTTATTTCGTCTATTTCCTTCTTAAGGTTCCATTGTCTTTTTCAATTTTATGAAAACTTAAAAATTAAAAGGTAGTAATCGTAGTTTGGTTAAATAAGATTTTTAATTTTAAAGAAAAATAAAGTGTCTTTAGCAAATTGATGACGTAAAAGAAATAATATTTTGTGAGTCATATTAGACACCCTATAATTAGTATATTTGTTTTATTAATACAAAATAGTGTAAGAATTCAATTGAATTTAATAAATGTGTAAACTTAACTGAAAGGAAAAAGAAATTAGAGCAAGTGCAATGGGTAGTATTTATTCTTGGGTTCTTCAATTAGAACTTTAAAATAAAGTTCTTACCATTGTAATGCACATTGAGTTCTTCAAATTAAGAACTAAGTTCTAATTTAAGAACCAAGTTCTTGTAATTTTCAATAAAAACAAAAATTAATTATTGGATAGAAAAAATAATATTGTGGGGCCTTTTAAGAACAAACTCATCTTTTTCCATTGTAGCAAAAAGTTCTTAAATTTAGAGTTTGATAAAACATGACATGGCATAGGAAGAACTTAATATTAAGTTCTTCCATTGCACTTACTCTTAGTTACATTAATCTATTACGATATCAAATAGAAAGTTTGGAAAAGAGCAAATCAAAAATATGAAACAAAGATAAATGATCTTATCGTGAAATTAGCTTTTAAATATATATATGTACAAAATGATAAATGATCCTCTATATATATTTGTTAACTAAGAGTACTATATTTGAGACGTTAATATAAATTGAATTGTTATCATTGTATGAACATATAACTTAACCAACAAAAATGCGGTGTAGAATGATTTTTTTAGTTCACTAAAACGGAAAAAATGCTAAGATAGAAATAAAATAAGAGAATTTAAACGTGCATCGTATTATATTGTTATTTTTACATTACCTTAATTCATTTTTTAATTCGTACATACAAAAAAAGTTAAAATTAATAGAAAAACATTAATTAAAAAGCTGTATAATTAGTGAAATGTGAATAAATAAAAAAATTTAAAAAGAAAATTTTACATGTAATCTCATATGTTTCGAGATTGCAACGATAAGGTCAAAAAATTTAAAAAAAATAATTTTACATATAGTTCTTCCATTATATATCCTTTAATTTTATTTTTATTGAATAATTTGAGAAGGCAAAAGTTTAAACCCGTGCATCGCACGGGCTTACATACTAGTATATATAAGTAAAAGAGGCTTTTTTTGAGCCCTCTCCTTAATTCAAGGAGTTTAAGCCAATCATAAAATTACATTAAGAAAATAAATTAAATTGTGAAAAAATAATAATTTGGAAAGAAATAATTACATGAGAAATAATTCCCTTATTTAATTATGAAACATTAGAAATTTTTTAGCTAAGTCTTTGATTATTATGTTTCATAAAATGTATCTGTCGAAAAAATATAAAAATAACATCATTAGTTTCGAAACGAAAAATGCTATCAAATGAGTATAAATATCAAAGTATTTCATTCACTAAAAAAATTCATTTGAAAAATAGATTAAATAATTTGCATTCAATAAAATAAAAAATTGGAAAGAAACAATTATATGACACATAAAAAAAAACCATTTGCTTGATCTTCCTAAGTACTTCGTACTACGTTAATAGTTTAAGTTTAGTATGTTTTAATTATGATTACGATTTGTGTTATTTCTATTTTTTACGGTGTATTTGATTTGATAAAAGTATATAATTTTGAACTGTTTTATTTTTTAATTACCATGTTTGTTATTTAAACATAGCTTGATTGAATTGGTGATGATCCTTTTTTCCGTTGTATATCTCTTTTGTTCGCATTGAGTAAACTTGATTACAACACCAATAGCGATACTAATGAATATGCAACATGAAAGGTTAAAGAGATATATACAAGACTTATTAGTTGTCATATTTTCAAATAAAATTATTTATCGTTATATGATAAATTTTTATAATTTATAATGTTTGATCTTTTGGTTAGTTTCATCGTATTAAGTTTTGATTCAATAGTTAATGTCAATATTGTAGGAGGGCATCCGAAAATTGAGGAAAAAAAATACTAATCTTTATGGTGTAGATGGATGTTGGTAGTTTTTTTCCAAAATAAAAATAATTAAGGTAATACTTTCTATTTTTTTTTTTTTTTTTTAAATAAATGTAGCATAAATAAGGTAGTTTTGGACAAAAGACCCAAATTTCACATTCAAAAGTATTAAGTCGATAATATACTATTATATTATGCATATAATTTATATATAAATTTTCATATAAAGCGGTACGGTCTTATGATAAGATTATTTTATTTTCAAAATTATTTTTACGTTTTATAATATATTTTAGTTACTTTATTGTAGATCTCACATGTGAAATGGTTACACGTGAGACATATGCTAATATTCATATCCCGAGATAAAGGACTAATCATATAAATATTAGTCATGTATGATAATTTTCGTCGAGCAATGGACTTGAGCACACATGCAAATATTAGAATCAAATATGTAAAGTTTCAAATTAGATGACAATTGAATTATCGACAAATTTCATTGGATTTAGTCAAAATCCGTTGGTTTTAATTTTAAATTGAATAGAAAAATAAAAAATAGTCATAAATTGCTAAGGAAATGATGTATTTTTATTGACAAATTTCATTTACATTATTTTATCAAAAAAAGATAAATCATTCATTATTAAATATAACTTACTCATTAAAAAAAAAAAATCATTCATTATTAAATACACATTATTAAAACCCGTGCATCGCACGGGCTTTAAAACTAGTATCTTATAATTAGGGTGTTGCTCAACCGTACCCGGCTTTTTCTCAGTTGTACCCTTTTTTGTCATTAAGTTTCCATCCTCTACCCCTGCACTTCCTTTTTTTTCTCTGTTCTCTTTCCACCCAAAAAAACCCTAAAATCACCAATTTCTTCTTCAATTAATTTAATTACTCATACAATTAATTCAATTTCTAATATATGGATCCTTGTGACGATATATTTCATGTAATTTACTCTTTTTTTTCCATTAATTTAATTTTTCTGATTTATTTTGTTTATGTATGTTTGTTTATATTGTTTATTTATTTTTATTTAATATATGGATCCTTGGGATGGTTGGGAAGTGGTCGGCGGCGGCTGTGGTGGGGGTGGTTGTGGCGGCGACGGCCGTGGTGGTGGTGGGATTGGCGGTGGTGGGGGGTGGCGGTGGTGGTGGCTCGGTTTTTTTCTTTTTTTTTTCTTTTTATGAAATAGGGTTTAAGGATTGGTGGTGGGGGTGGGATTGGGATTGGCGGTGGGGGTGGGATTGGCAGTGGCGGTGGTGGGGTGGCAGTGGGTGGTGGCTGTGGGTGGGGGAGGGCTGTTTAGTGGGTGGTGGTGGTTTGCCGGTTTAGTGGGTGGTGGTGGGTGGGGCTGGTCGGTTTATTGGGGCCGGCGGTGGAGGGTGGGTAGGCCGGCGGTGGAGGGTGGACAGCAGGCGAGAGAGGTCGTCGGTGGTGGTGGGAGAGGCGGTGGTGGGTGGTGGGTGTTGGTGAGGCCGTGGTGGCTGTGGACAAGTGCAGCACGTTATTTTTTTTTTTTTTTTTTGTTTTTTTGGTTTTTTTGTTTTTATTTTTTATTTGTTTTTATTTTTATTATTTTTTTTTTTTAAATTGACTTTTATTATTATTATTGTTATTATTTGTTTTAATTTTTTTCAATCACACTCACGAGAATACACCTTTTAATACCTTTGGGGTTGACTTTCATCACCACTCTCACACTCTTTTTTTTTTTTTTAATTTTGCAGGTTTCTTTTAAGACTGATACCGGAATGCCAAAACTCCATCCGTCTTGCGCATATATATTTTGAAATTAGTTTGATTTTAGATTAGTCATTGTTATATTTTGAAATTAGTTTGATTTTAGATTAGTCATTGTTATATTTTGAAATTACTTTGATTTTAGATTATTCATTGTTATATTTTGAAATTACTTTGATTTTAGATTATTCAATGTTATATTTTGAAATTACTTTGATTATAGATTATTCATTGTTAGTACAATTGTTATTAAGTTATTCATTGTTAGTACAATTAATTTAGAATTATAAAAAAAATTAAAAAAAAAAAAACAATAATAATAACAATAATAATAAGAAAATTAATAATAACAATAATAATTATAATAACAAAAACAATAATAACAATAATAATAATAATAATTATAACAACAAAAATAATAATAATATATTAATAAAAATAATAAAAATAATAATAATAAAAATTAAAAAAAAAAAAAATAATTCAAGGCAGGTGGTGGCTGTGGACGGTGCTGGTGGTTGGTGGTGGGAGAGGCCAGAGGTGGTGGCTGGTGGTGGAGGGTGGCTGCTGGTGGCCGGCGGTGGAGGGTGGAGCAGGCGGTGGTGGTGGAACACAAGTAGACAACGACTCCCACAATGAGGAGCAAGCGGTGGTGGTGGTGGAGCAGGCGGTGATGGCGGTGGAGCAGGCGGTGATGGCGGTGGTGGGGGAGCAGGCGGTAGTGGTGGACGGCGGTGAGGGTGGCCAGGCGAAAGCGGTGGACCATGGTGGTGGGACAGGCGGTGGTTGGTGGTTGGTGGTGGTGGTTTAATTGAGGAGGGAGGTTTAGAGGAGGATGAAGAGAGGAGAGAGAAGAGAGAAAATTAGGTTATAAAAAATGTGGGGGAAGGAAATGAGGAGGGTATCTATGTCTTTTTCGGGTACAACTGAGAAAAAGCCGGGTACGGTTGAGCAATTACGTATAATTATGCCTAGTTAGGAGTTACCAACTCTTTCTCTCATGCACACTTGCATAATAAAAAAAAAAAAAAAAAAAAAAAGTCAACCAAATTCAAATTCCTGTCACATATACTCCGTATTTATCTTTCACAACTATTATTATACCTAAATTTGGTGACATATACAATTAATTTTTAAATACATTAATCACCATCGTCATGACATTATTCTACATTAATTGAAGATATAAATATATAAAAACATTCATGTGTTAAAGTAAATTGGATTGAAAATTTAATGTTTTTATATACGTATCACATACGTAAAATCATTAAATCATACGGAGTACAACACAATTTTCTCATTCTTGCAAATGAATTGAAAAATCCGTAATTTTGATGGTCATACGATTTGTAAAATAAGCATATGGAAGTATGTTAAACAATTTAAGCATTGTCGTTAAATCAGACGAAACTGGCCAACTCAATAAAGCTGACGTGAGACCCGAATTGACCTGTTAACGGTAAACCGAAATCGACCCGAAACCCCAATTGTCCTGACTCGACCCATACCCGACCCGCAATGCCTCAACCCAAAATGGACTTGAAACTCAAATTGACATGATTGGAAACAATTTGACTTGATATAAAGTACGTTAACTTGACTTGAAATAACTCAACAATAACTAATTTGAAATTGTCTAACAAATTAACACAAAATGTATATATATATAAAAAAAAAACAGAATCTTCGAAAGCAACCTCTTTTAACCCAAAAACGGACCTGACCTGGCCAGATAACAATAGACTCGAGAAAACTGAGAGCTAAAATGACCCGACCCCACCCAATAAATGACCACATTCGAAATGACCCGACCTAAATTGATTGGACCCAAATCCGCCCCGATTGACCCATTTATTAGGTGTAAATGTAGTCCTATCTTAGAAGCCTATAATTCCTTTTTAAAATCATTTGGCACAATTTACCTTTTGGACTATCCAATCATACTTATCTTTGTAACGTTTGGAAAGTTGAATTTGGAATTCAATTTCGGAATTGAGTTACTTTTACGTGTTGTTTGTTTGATTTTTTACATTCATGGAAATTTAATAATCCAATTAATTGAAAAATCATCATCTTGTTTGTTTGTCCAATTTATAGGAAGTGGAACCTGCCATGAGAAGTGAATAACTTCATTAATACCTATACTGTATAAATTAAAGAAATCGATCAATTCCAAAGGTAGCCAACGTGTTCTTAAATTTAGAATGGAAATTAAATATTCAAATTTACGATTCAAAAATTATACTAATATTATTGAAAGTGACTTCGAATTCTGAACAAGTACCTAAACAAAAATTAAAACAACTTAAAAATATTATACTGCCTCCTCACCACTCATTTCTACCCATTTTCCATTTGAGAAAATACCATTAATTTATTCTCAGCTTTTTTTTTTTTTTTTTTTTTTTTTTAATTTTTGTTATTGAAATCATTCGCTTATATTTGATTTTTATATCAATTTTATTTAATAAGTTATTTTTATGACTTTAGTTTTCAGTGTAGATCTATTATAATCGTATAATCTATATATATTACTCCGTATGTTTTTTTTTTTTTAATTTTTAAAAACAAAAAATTCTTAATTCATTTTTTTTTTGGTAGTTAACAAAAAATTCTTAATTCATACGACAAAAGCAAATTGAAAGAAATGGATTGTTGGGAGGAAGTATAGAATTTGTTGAAAAGTCAACGGATCAAACAGTTAAATTTTTAAATAGATAAAGATAAATTTTCTATTATCTTTTAAATATTTTATATTTTTATTATCTAGTTACTCCCTTCATTAGACTATCCCCATTGAAACAATTAGGGGAGGGTCATGACCCAATTTAATTGGGTTAAAAAGAGTTAAGTATGGAAACTTGACTCGACTTGAGTCACTGAGTGACTTGAGTTGAGTTGAGTGGGGGAGGGAATATATTAAATTTTTTTATTGTAAAGTTGTTTTGTTTTTAGGTAGGAAAGTTGTTATTACTTTGTCTTTTAACTCTTGTGTGTAATTTTCTTGAGCATATATTTTTAAAAGAGTCGTTAGTTTATTAAATTCATTTTTTTTTTTTAAAAAAAAAAGTATACGAAAGGTCATATTTTTTTAATATCTATAAAATGAGACTAATCTTGATACTATTTGGACATCTTAAAAATCATTATATTTTTCCTTCTACTTTTTACTTCTTATAAAACAAAAAAAAAAAAAAAAAAAAAAAATACATAAACACGCAAATATTATCACACAAAAAAAATTATGTGAAAAAATATTTAGAAATTGAAAATCTAAATTCCAAAAAATATAAGAAATTAAAATTATTCAATAGAAGTATATAACTTTTGATAAAAAATAATTAAATGAATATAAAAGTAGGATATATAAAGTGGTGGGGTATGAAAAAAGTGAAAAAAGAGGAGTCATGACCTTGTTTAATGGGAGGATCAAACTTGTGAAAGGTTATAACTTTCAATTAAATGGGTCATGACCCAATTAGACAAATTCTCAATGGGGATAGTCTTAGAGGTGGCCAAGGGCCGGACTCCGAAGTTGAAGCCCGGGCACGGCCTTTTGGAGGCAAGGGCCGGGCTATAAAAGTGAGGCCCTAGCTCGACCCTTAGGAGGGCCGGACTTAAGAGGGTCGGGCCTGAGAGGGCCATTTAAAAATTAATTTTTTTTGATGGGCCTGAGAGGGTCGCGCTCCAAAAATTGGAGCCGAGCCCGGCCCTTAAAAAAGCGGGCTTGAAAGGGCCGGTCCGGGCTCCAAAAATACGGCCCTTAGAGAGGCCCGGGCCGAGGCGGGGTGGCCCGTGAAGATGGCCACCTCTACCCTTCATTGACAACCAACACCATTTTGATACTATTTATCAAAGTCGATAGTTTTTCAACTTTCTTTAAATGCAACTGAGAAAATATATTCATGCGTGATCTTGTCTGATACGTACTACACCATTAATATCAAATTTTCATAATTTTTAATCCCTTAGAATTATACCCCGTAGATAAAAGCATCCTAACATTTGCGTTGGCAAACGTAAAAAAAGTGAAAAATGTGAATTGATTTGAATAGAAGGAGTATTTAATCGGTTTTATACGTAAAATCGATGCAAGAATTTGAGTTTGTTGAAATGGGGGCTAAGAACTCGTTTCTTTCACTTTTTAAACTCGAATCAATCGAATCAATCAATCGAATTTGAATCAATCGAACTAAATCGAATGAAGTTCAATTAAATAACATAAAATAATCAATCGAATCGAATCGAATGAAATGAATGAATCGAATCGAATGGAATGAATCGAATCAAATGAAATGAATCGAAATGAAATATCTTTGAAAATAAATGAAAGAACAGATCCTAATAAATAGTTTACCAGAAGCTGCAGATATATCAATACCCCACATGTGTGATGTGGTGCCTTAGAAATTTAGAATTCAAAGGCCAACCTCTCCCCCTTTCTCCTCTCTTCTTCAATCTTCAGTTTTCAGTCTTCACCCACACCCATTTTTTTCTCCTTAAAATAAAAAACCACCCAACCTTTTACTTTTCTTTTCCACTGTAACGAAAATAATAAAAAATTAGCCATCTAAATTCTCCATTTCATACCTTTCTTCATTCATTCCTCTGCAAATCAACTTCTCTATTTATGAAACTTCCATCATATCAAATCAAATCAAATTTCATTAAAATCTAAATGATGGGTTACCTCTCTTGCAAAGCAGAATCATCCATACATGTCTCAAATTCACCCACCACCACCACCACAACTACTACTTCTGACAAACAAAAACCCTTCAAAATCACTTCTTTTGATCATCAAAAACCATTAAAGATCAAAACTTTTGACTACACTGATCTTCAAGCTGCCACTTCTAACTTCTCTGATCACAAACTCCTCGGTCGTGGCAGCCATGGTCTTGTTTACAAAGCCCTTCTTCCTTCTGGCCGCACTGTCGCCGTCAAAAAACCGTCTCGAAAACATACTCCTTCTAATTCTACTACTTCTGATGAGTTCGACAACGAAATTCACATTTTGTCCAACATTCATAGCCCTAGGTTCGTCAATTTGGTGGGTTACACTCATATTAATACTAATGTTAATGACGATTCCCCGGAAATTGATAGGTTGCTTGTTGTTGAATTCATGTGTAATGGTACTTTATATGATGTTTTGCACAAACCCAATTACACTATAAAGCTCCCCAATTGGGGTCGTCGAATTCGATTAGCTCTTCAAGTTGCTAAGGCTGTTCATACCCTTCATTCGCTCTCGCCTCCTGTCATTCACCGCGATATTAAGTCTGCTAATGTATTACTAGATGTTAATCTGAATGCTCGTTTGGGTGATTTTGGACTCGCTTTGCGTTGCAATGTTGATGATTTTAAACTTCGTTCCACGCCCCCTGCGGGTACTATGGGGTACTTGGACCCGTCTTATGTCACCCCTGATAATCTGAGTACTAAGACTGATGTTTTTAGTTTCGGGATTTTGTTGTTGGAGATTATTAGTGGGAGGAAAGCGATTGATGTAGGACATTCTCCGCCGTCCATTGTTGATTGGGCTATTCCTTTGGTTAGAAAGGGGAAGCTTTTGGGTATATATGACCCTAGGATTGCCCCTCCTAAGGACCCTATGGTTAGGAAACAGTTGGCGGTTATTGCGGCCAAATGTGTGAGAGGTAATCGAGAACGTAGGCCTTCTATGATTGAGATTGTTGAGGCGCTTGAGAGGTTGAGCAAGTTGGTGCCTTTGCGTTCTTGGAATGGTTTTACTAACCCTTGTTTGATGGTCGACAATGTCGGTCATCCTGTTGGGTTGGCCAATGGTAATTTGAGCTCGCGTTTGAGAGGGTTTGAATGCGGGAATTTGGGTGACGTGGATGCTAAATTTGCAGCGCCTTTGAAGAACACGAGGCGGGTGTATTCAGACTTGGGGTTCCGGAACAACTTGATGGATTTGATGGACTTGGAATCCGAGTATGGTGGTGAAGACGAGGTCGATCAGAAACCACAGGCTGCTAGTCGTGGTTCTAATTTAAGGAAGAAAACTACTGTCAGTCGTTTCAATGATGGTGCTGGAAGTCTTGTTCAGCTGCGAAAAAGTATTTTGGAACAAAAGCGATCCCAACTTGGTCAGTGAATCGAGATGATATTCATCGTCATAATCTCATGTGGAGCTTAAGAGAGTAAGCTCTTAAATTTAAACAGGGTTTTTGTTTCTGTAGATTATTTTTGCTGTTCAATTGTTTGCGTTTCTCTTCCGCTGTTACCTGCTCAATGTTCCTTGAGATGTTGATAGTTTGATACGTACATTTAGCTCCATATTTCAACAAGTGAAAAATCCTTAAACTTTAAGGATCCACGACTGAGCTGTGTGAGCTGCTGTATAGTTTGTAACACACTTCGCCTAATTGAACATCCATTGAAGTTATCCACATATACTGTATCTGTAAGTTTTGAAACATCTTTCCTTTGTGTACACACAAACAATTCGTGGTAAATGTTAATTACAATGAACGACAAGGGGCAAACGTTGATTCTCTAAGGCATTACCCATTAGAAATCGGTGGTAGAACAGACGAGAACTTGGCAGATATCGGCTAGGGAAGCTTTAGGTGTCTGCGTCATAGTAAATATATATTTAGCGAATCGAAACTCGATGCAGCAATAATGTCAATTAGTGGTCCTATATGAGTGAATGGAGTATGTCTGTAGCAACAACCATTGTACGGAATACTCCATATATTTTGGTCTTAAAGCAACATGCTTTTTTAAACAAGTCATACGCTAGTTGTACTACTTCTTCAATCAAGGCTTTACAGCTCAATTCTCTTAATAATCACGTGCTTTTCTTCTTGTTAATCTGTGTTTTATGTCAATTGTTAAACAGTAAGTCTCTCTTAAGACGGACATATCCGTTTTGAACTTAAAATGGGTTGAATGGACACGTGAGGCAAATTTACGAATCTACGATTTAAGAACACCTTATCCAACACATAATCAAAAACAAAAAAAATTACTCAAAAAAATGTTGTCTTTTTTAAATCCACAATGGAAAGAATGAGCATTGTTAGAAAGTGATCCTCAAGTGATTGATTTCTTGAAATGGGTTAAAAGAATAATCATAAAAGAAACAAACTTTAGCATGATTGAAGGCATAGAAATTATCTGACATGTCCAAAAATCAATCAGAAAATGGTCAAAAGGCACTCAAACTCTCACTTTACTTACTTTTTCATATTTGTCTTCACTTTGCTTGGCTTTTACTGTTTAACTTCATCTTATTATAGCATTATGTCACACTGTTGATGTCTACAACAAGTATAATCAAGTCTTTGACAAACTATAGGTTAACAAATTGTATTATAAAATATATAATACAGCTTGAAATTTGAATGTGAGGAACATCAGAAAACATAGTATTAAAATACTGTAAGTTGTTTGATGTGTTAACTGCACATTTATTGAATTTACATCAACTTCTCAACTACTACACTTATTTTAGTCAGTTTTTTAAATAACGTTTGCTGAATTTGCTCACTGCCTCACATGATGAGTACTTATTGCTAAATGGGTGATTGTCGGTAGGGGGTTGATGATCATCAGTACTATACCAAGCCCACATCCTGTTGTGGGTTTCAGTATGTCGACTGTCGTATTGTCGTCGTAGCAAAAAAACCTGAATTCCCATGCCTTATTCTCGGACTATTTTTGATCGAGTGCAGACTTTCTAAAGCTAGTAGAGTCTCTGCTACTAAATGTTTCATGTGCTCCGTATTGCTTAAGCCTGAAGGTGTACTATATCGTCTATATGATATGTCAGCTGAATAGAGTCTATCAAGTTGCTTTATAAAACCTATTTTCAATGGCGATATTCATCCGAATCTACTCGTTATGGATTTAATATTGTTATGAAAGTCGTAAGGACACTTGTTACCATGTGCACCTGGGATCAAGAACATTGACTTCGTAATTTGATAGACAAATTGACGGTATAGTCAACTCTGACTTGATGAGCTTGATAAGTACTGAAGTCTTCAGCGATGAATAATGGTAAGAGTAAGAGAAGCAGTAGAAGTAAGAAATGGGTAAGAAATGTGGTAGGGGTGCCATCGTGTTTGCGTTTCTGTTATATCTTTCGCTGCGTTCTGAGCTCACCTCGGCTCATTCAAAATGCTTCCTTTTCAATTTTGGGGACTCGAATTCAGATACGGGTGCCCTAATGGCTGGACTCGGCCTCTACCTAGGTCCTCCGTCTGGTCAGCAGTTCTTCCACAAGACTACTGGCCGCTTCTGCAACGGCCGCCTCTACATCGATTTCATATGTAATGCACCATTTTCGACTTCAACTCTTCAATTTATCTTTTCAATTATTTTGACCGCCTTATTATTCCGTAATTTTTAAAATGATCATTCTTGTTTTGCAGGCCAGAGCTTGAAGATAAATCTGCTCAGTCCGTACCTAGAATCATCGGGTTCAGATTTCAGGCACGGTGTGAACTTTGCTGTGTCGGGTGCCTCCACGGAAGTTAGCCTGTGGATCCCCTTCTCTGTGTCTGTTCAGGCAGGACAATTCGCTCATTTCCAGAATCGTACGAGAGAGCTCAGACCACAAGGTTCATCTTTCTAAGTGTTTGAATTTCTTAGCAGATGGTGAAGAAATCTATGTGAAATGGTATTTCTTTCTTCTTTTAACTCGATAATCAATGTTACAGGAAAGGGATCAATGATGAGCGAAAAGGATTTCAGAAATGCTGTTTACTCCATCGACATTGGTCAGAATGACATTAATCAAGCTCTTGTCGCCAACTCAAGCTACCAACTCGTCGTTGATAAGATCCCGGCTATTGTCAGCAGGATTGAAATCGGGATCAAGGTGAGCTCTTAACACTAAGTATTATTCTCTAATTTGCCAAATTTCAGATGATATTCACTATTATTTGTGCACAACGCCATTTACGTAACAGTGCATATTGATTGTGTCTCCTCTTCAAACTGTAGCTACTTTATGGAGCTGGTGCCAGAAAGTTTTGGATATACAATATAGGACCAATTGGCTGCTTGCCGCAAACTTTGGCCTTACGAAAGAAGGTCGACATGGAAGTCGATGAATTGGGATGCCTGGCACTTTACAACAATGCTGCAAAAGCTTTCAACAAAGGATTGAGTGGCCTCTCTGATAAGCTTAGATCTCAACTTGGCAACGCTACTGTCGTTTACACTGATATGTACGCAATCAAATATGATCTCTTTGCTAATCCCGGCAAATATGGTGAGTTGGTAGCTTCTGTTCTACTGTCTTTTGTGTGGCACATGTTGCATCATCTTAAGTTGAAGGCGTCTTATAAAGTGTTGGGTAATGAACTGTAGGGTTTAAGAACCCGCTTATGGCGTGCTGTGGCAGTGGGGGAGCTCCTTATAACTACGTAGACAAGAAGACGTGTGGTGAACCGACAGCGAGTGCATGCAGTGATCCCTCGCAATCAGTGTCGTGGGACGGAGTTCATTACACAGAGGCAGCCAACGCTGTTATTGCTTCCAAGATTATGTCAGCCGAGTACTCTAATCCCTCCATTAAGCTTAAAAGCTTCTGCAGAAAAGACATTTATTAGGTTTTGTGTTACTACACAAGCCATCGTTAAGCTGATCGTGTTGGTTACTGGTTTCTTCTAAATAATGTAAAATTTTGCTGTATACGCTTGTAGGAAACTTGTAGTTTTGCCTTTTCGTCTGCAAGAGTCAAGATTCGAACTCTTTAACGCCTTGGTTACGGGATTAAAGCTCTTACCATTAAAACTCTTTTCTAGATGTAATTTCAGCTAAACTTAGTACATTTCAATATACGGAGTAGCTCTTTATAGTCTGTACAATTTTGGTGTTACTTCAATTCAGGGTCTTATGTAGACAATGTGTGTTTGATCTGATAGAACTTAGAATTTTTGTGAGCTGAAATCGACTTGATGATAGCCGGTAACCCCACACGACATGATCAAGCTTGACGAGGAACCAAACACGACCTAGCCTGAGATTACCTGAAACTCGATTTTTCCCTACGGTTGACCCGAGTCGACATGAGACTTACTTTGACTCAAGTATCTGAAAAAAAAAAAATTCAAAAATTCAAATTAAACAATTTATACTTCGTAATATCTAAAAACTTGAAAATTTGGAAAGCAAATTTGGAAAGTTTACTACAAAATGTCATATCTTAATCCAACTTTTAAAGAGTACGAATTATTTGATTTCAAATGTACATACAATTTTTTTAAATTAAATTTGAGTTTCGAACACAACGTTAGATATTTTTTTCAAAATATTGTGAATTTTTAACCTTAAAATTTATGTCAGCCTTAATGGAGTATGTGTGTTTGATTTGACAATATAGTTAAAACTCAAATTTTGGTTTTGATAAGTATTACTCCCTCCATTCATTTCAATAGGCATCATGATGTCAATGCACATCTATTAAGAAAATGGTGATGTCATGAAAATTAAGGGAAAGAGGAGTGTTAATCAGAAAAATTAAGGGAAACAAGTGGGAAAGATAAACGTGGGGGCACCAGAAAAATGGTGGGAAAGAAAAAAAAATTGGCACCAAATGTAACATTCAAAGTTTTTTTTTTTCCCTCCAAAAGATCCCCAACTTTTTTACACCCAAAACAAACACAGCCTATATTATAGGCCTATAATTACACCCTAAACAAACACACTCTACTTTTACCACTTCATTAACACATCTTAGAATTTCCACACATAAAACAACCTCTATAAATTGTGTGGATTTTCTGAAATTTACAGCAACCAAAACCACAAAAAAAAAAAAAAAAAAACATGGCTTAAAATAAAAACAAACACAGTCCATAATTTAAACAGTCCTTTTTACAGTTTGTATTACACATTTTGTTTACATTTCACGATGTCAAATGTTGGGAGTCGTAAAAAGTGTTTGTCGGAAATCCAAAGGCAGGATATCTCCACCTTCTTGTTGGAGAAATGTCAAGACGGACATCTTCTACGAGGCACAATCAACGAGGCGGCAACAAAGTGGAGCCTACACCGAACCGCGATCTCCAAAATCTGGAAAAGGGCAAAAGCGAGTCAATTAGCAGGAAGTTTGGATGTAAAAAGTAAACGGTACGGTAATAAAAATAGAAAGCGAGTGCTACCAGATTTAAACTACATAAAGTCTCTCAAATTTGCGGAAAGAAGCTCGATGGAACGCATAGCGAAGAAGTGCAAAGTCGCTGTTGGAACGGTTCACAAATGGGTCGTCGAAGGTTTACTTAAGCCTCACTCAAGTCCGTTACATCCACTATTAACGGACTTGAACAAAGTGAACCGACTCAAATTTTGCCTCAACTCAATTGAGGTGGAGCAAACAGTTAACGAACACAGCCAAGGGGAACAACCAAGTGCCAAAATTCAGTTCAAAGATATGACAAACATCATACACATTGACGAGAAATGGTTTTACCTTACAAGGGTCAATCAACGATATTATCTCGTTGATGGTGAAGAACCACCTTATCGAGCATGCAAATCAAAGCGTTTTATGACGAAAGTAATTATTAGGGAAAATAAATGATATGGTATATTATTAGAATATACCATATATGTTAGGATATATTTATTATCTTAGAGAATAAGTTAAGATCTAGGTTTTCCTAATATTGTGAGCTACTATTATAAATAGTTCACCTATCTCACGTAATTGGATACAACAACTATCAATAATAATTACTCCTTATGAAACTATTCTCCCTTATATATCTTATCATGGTATCAGAGCCATTAGGCTTCTGAGGACCGAAACACAAAAATCCGCTACCCTGCCGGTGGGCATATTATCGATGTCATAGCCCACCGGCGGGATTTGTTATTGACATACATAATATTTACTTACCTTACAATTTCGGGTTAAAAAAAAGAAAAAAAAAAAAAAAAAAGACAAGATTTTATGATCTTGTTATTGTTCGTTCGGCTCTCCCCGTGTCTTGAGACGGGGCGTATTTTTTAATTATGTCGTGTGACATGATTATGAGTTATATGAGTGGGTAAGTGGTTACCCCTCATATGTCTGTACCTAAGTATTGACTGGCGAGTTGATTACGCACTACGGAGTATTATGCTGGCGAGTTTACGCACACATATTGGATTAAGTGGGTAGATGGTTACCCTTCGTATGTACTGGCGAGTTATGCACACGTATTTGATAAGTGGGTAGATGGTTACCCTTCGTATGTACTGGCGAGTTACGCACCTATTGTGGCCGGCGGGTCGTGTACGCACCGATGAAGATGAAGACTTTGAAGATGGAAAACCTAGATCTTAACTTATTCTCTAAGATAATAAATATATCCTAACATATATGGTATATTCTAATAATATACCATATCATTTATTTTCCCTAATAGTAATGTTTTTGTGTGCGGTAAGTAGACCCATATATGATGACGACGGTGAATTAATTTTCGATGGGAAAATTGGAATTTTTCCATTCACTGTTGAGCAGCCAGCCCAACGGAGAAGTAAAAATCGGGAAGCGGGGACATTAGAAACAAAGTCAATCGACTCCGTGACAAAACAGGTCACCAAACAATGTCTAATCGAAAGAGTAATTCCGGCAATAAAAGCAAAGTGGCCAACAACTTGCAGCAAACACATTCTCATTCAGCAGGATAATGCAAGACCACACTTTAGCAACGACGACCCGGATTTTAAAAAGGCGGCAACAGAAGACGGTTTCAATATTGAGTTAGTATTTCAACCACCAAATTCCCCTGATCTTAACACAAATGACTTGGGTTTTTTTAGAGCTATACAATCTTTACAAACTCAAATATCAGCAACAAACGTCGATCAATTAGTGGGGGCAGTGGAATCAGCATACGCTGATTATTGTCCAACGAAGCTCAACAAAATATTCTTAACTTTACAATCAGTGATGGTTGAAATTATGAAGGCCAAGGGTCATAACAACTTCTCTATCCCACATATGAGCAAAGATCATCTACAACATCTCGGTTTACTTCCCACAAACTTAAGTGTAAATGAAAGTATTGTCAAAGAGTGTGTGGAATTATTGATCCAAATTGGAGAAACTAGTGGCATTGAAAAGATCATCGAAGATTTAGGTTACAATTTAAATGCTTGAATATGTAATAGAAGTAGGAGTAGTAGTGTTTAATATCGGTTTTTGTAGTTGTGTTTACAAAATAAACAAACCTCTATCGTGTTAGAGTTTGTTTAAGGTGTAATCACGACATAAATATGCAACATTTTGGAAAGGGTTACTCCGTATAATGTAAGGAGTTTAATTAAATTAATGTTATGAATTTATCGTATCAATTCTCATACCACTAGGGATTTTATATCATCGAATTGATTTGGTCACTAATGTCACCTTATGTGCAGTAAGGTTGCTTCAATATGACTCGTCTCAAATACTGAGTCAGTGTGGCGACGGGGAATTACGTCACCGACACAACCCAATACGAGTCCATCATATTAAGCCATCGCTGTACTGTTTAAGAGAAGGCAACATTATGACTACATTTGAACAATTCTCAAACCACTTGGGATTGATATCATCGAATTGTTCGGATTAAAAATGTCATTTCAACAAATTACGGAGTAAACAAAATGCATGCTTCAAATTGAGCCGTCACAGTATTGGTGTGAATTTAACAGCATAATCACCATGATTAACAACTCTCATACCATAGATGGATTAATGTCATCGAGTTGTCAACCGTAAACAACACCAACATGGTTGCATCAACTTGAGTACGCAATATTTATGAAAAATTTGGAGACATTTGAAATCCATAGTACAAATAACAAATGACAACAATGAGTAAATCTGATGCATGTGTAGATGACTTTCTACTCACAACTCCTCTCTAACCAATGAGGTTTAATATCATCGATTTGTTGTGAGTATTTAGGCAAAATATTTCATTGAAAACAAAATCAAATTTTAGGACAGATTACTCAAATCAGCAACAAAAGCCAACAACAAAACCACCAGCAGTAATAAATTCATCAATTACGGAGTACGGAGTACAATCAAAATTTAGGACAGATTACTCAAAACATCAGCGACAGATTACTCAGATGAGAACATTACATGAAAGAACATCAGATGACAAGTGATGAACAAGAGCAGATGAGGAAACGAAACTCAAAACAAATCGACAAATCAGATGGACAAAAACGCAACCAAATCGCCTAAGTTCCTAAGTTCATTAACATAAACAAGTTTTTTGTAAAGATTCATGACTAACATTGACATAAACAGCATTCAGAATATCAGATCTATACAAAAGTGGATTAAAAAAATGAAAAACAATGACCATATTCAACAGATCTAAACAAATACAGCCTCAATGAACAATGAAAACAACAGATCTATATTGACATAAACAACATTCACAACATACATCAAAAAAATCAGATGAGAACTGAACTGAACATACAATATTACCATCAATATTCAGTGATCAATGAACGAAAAAAACAACAGATCAACACGACATTCACAACAGATCTGTTGAATATAGCCTCAAAAATTAATGAAAACAACAGATCTTCAAAAAATACACTCAAATATACGAAAAACATAAACAAAAACAACCTTTTCATACAGAATCATGACCAACATTTACATAAATAACATTTACAACAACAGATCTACGCATAATCAAGGATAATATGAAAAAAAAAAAAAAAGGACATTAAATGAAAAAGTTAAGATTTACTCCATTTCGTTTCCTCTTCCTCACTATCAGGAACAACATATTCCCCATCAATAATATGATACCTCCACTGATCTTCTGTGTCAGGAACAAAAATGCACCGGTCATCAATACTCATAGTGATGGAAGGAAGGAAAAGAGGAAATGGAGTTATGTGAGACAAAAATAATGACAGAAAAAGAAGAAAGAAAAAGGAAGAGAAAAAGAAGACGAAAAAGAAGAAAAAAAAAAGGAGTATGTGAAGATTAATTTCAGCCGTTAGAGAGATAAGGAGGGAAGAGAGAGTGTGTGTGAAATGTGAAAATGAAACTAGGGTTTGCAAATGAGGGAGAAAGGAAATACTGAATGATCATTCATTGAGGTGGGTGGAAGTGGTTGGGAAGGTTGGAGTATTTGGGCCAAAAAAATACCGCGGGAAATGTTAGTTGAGTTATTGTGGGAGTATTTGGGCTGGTATATTAACATTATTAAGGGTGGGATTATTAATTGTAGTTTAGTGTTTATTATGTTTAAGAGTATATTAAGTGAGTAGTTAATGACTAATGAATGGCCCAAAATAGAAATGATGTCAATGGAAATGAATGGCCCAAAATGGAATGGGATGCCTATGGAAATGAATGGAGGGAGTACTTATTACAAATCAAATATTTCATTTAACGCCAAAAAATTTAAACTTGACTCGATAGCCACTCGAAGTTAATACCAAATCCAATCGTCTTAAGATTTCATTGGAATGACCTGACTCGAACCTAACCTGAACCCGACTAAATACCCAATATAATCCAACCCAATATGACCCACAACCGACTTAAAATCGACCAACTAATGTCATGACACATTATAACCCAACCAATCAACCCCAACTCGAGCTTAACCCAACTTGAGTGACCCGAGTGCCCACTAAGCCTAAGCCATGAGTGGCCTCATAGTGTTGAGCCAAAGTATTTGTTAGGCTTAATAATGGTGCAACCCCAAAAATTAAATCTTACTCAATAGCGACTCCAACTCGACCCAAATCTAATTGATCTGAAAACTTCATTGAACTAACTTGACTCGAATCCAACCCGAACCCGACTTAAAATCGACTCAAATAGACTAACAACCCAGTCTAATCCAACCCAATGTGATATGCAACTAGAGCTGGCAAGGCTCACCCGACTCGATCTGAGTGACCTGAGCCGAACCCGAGCAAAACCCAACCCGATAATCAGTTACCCGAAACTGACCCAGACCCAACCCCATGACGACCCGACCTTCTTATAACAGCTCGACCTACTACCGTCGTAATTGTAATACCTGAGGTTGTCCGAAGACGTAATTCGACTTGGGTACCCCACTAAAGATGTCCATGTAATGAGCTCATATGACGAGTGCTTAAAAGGGTTGAACGTGCTACTCCTACCAACAAGATGCATCTTCTTTTCTAGTGGTTCATCTTAAGAACTCTTCAGTTAAGCGGGCTTGCTAGACCTCCTGGGAAGTTCTTAGGATGTGCACGGGTGAGGACAAAGTGCACTGGAAAGGATCCGTGTTGGTTTGTGGGCGATGTATGCAGCCTGACTAGCTACCGTGAGTGACATTTCGGCCTTTAGTTGGAGCCGAGGTGTTACAGTAATATACCCCACTTAGATGGTGAGATGCACACTTTTGGGTTCGTTGTCAGCAAATTTGGATTTAATTTGATATATTTGACTTAGTAATGATGTAATTAAATCAAATAATGGTCTAAAAAACTTATTTTAATGGCTAAAATTTAAATAATTCGATAAAATCGCGCAGACCCGATTATAACCCGACCCGATACACTATTTAATCTTAAAATGACCCGCCCTGATGACGACTCAGACCCGAAGCCGACTTGACCCAAAACGGCCTTTTGATCTATTATGAGCCGACCCCAACATGACTCGACCCAAATGTGATCCGACTCAATTGCCACCTCTACCAGACATCTCAAAACCAACCAACAATTGTCATGACACATTATGACCCAGCCCAATCAACCCAACTCGAACTTATCCCGCCACTCAACCGACCCGATTGCCACCTCTAGGCCATGAGTGGCCTCATATTGTTGGGCCAAAGTGAGTGTTAAGTTTACAATGATGGAGAAATGCCAAACAAAAAAATCTAGTAAAACTAAATCCTCCCTAAAACCCTAAAACCCTTCAGAAATACCAACATTTCTCACTCTCATCATCTTCTCAAAGCTCAAAAACTCACAGAAAATGAGGAATCAATGGCGATTTCTTCTCCGTCAAAACCTTCTCTCATCTCCCAGATTCACTCGCTCACTCTTTCATCACCAGGTTTCTTCTTCTTCTGCTGCGGCTGCAGTTGTTGTTCCATTTTCATCCACCATTGAAACTTCAACCCTATTTCAATCTCATCATTTTCACCGCTTTTATTCATCTTCTACCGCCAGTAATTCTAAATTACCTGAAACATCTGTTGTCATTGATATCTTCTCCAAACCCTTGAATGACGACGAAATTAAAAATGAATTGAACTCTAATAATGTCATTGTTATCCGTGATCTCGTTATCGAGGTTCTTAAGCATCTGAGTTCTGAACCCGCTACCGCAATCAAGTTATTTAATTGGGTTTCGGGTCAGGATCTCTATAAAGAGCTTTTGGATTCGACTTCGTATAATCTGATGTTGGGTACTTTGGGGGGTCATGGTATTGTTAAGGAATTTTGGGATATGTTAGATGTTATGAAGGAGAAGGGTTTCGGTATTAAAAGGGGTGCATTTGATCGGACTTTAGAGAGGTTTAAGAAGGATGGTTTGCAAGCTGATGTTGAAAAGTTGAATGGTTTGTTTGTTAAGAAATCGACACCTGAGTCCTTGAGTTCTAGGATTCATAGGATTGTTAGGCGAGGTGCTTGGGACGAGAGTTCTGAGAATGATCTAAAAGGTTTAGACATTAGTTATTCGACTGAGTTGGTTAAGATGGTGCTGGAAAAGATTGCTTTCGAACCCTTGAAGGGGTTGATTTTTTTCAGATGGTTGGAGGAGAGTGGCGTGTTTAAGCATGATCAGACGACTTATAATGTGATGGCTGTTGTATTAGGGAGGGAGGACTGCATCGATAGATTTTGGAGTGTTGTTGAGGACATGAGGAATGCGGGGTATGAAATGGAGTCGTGGACTTATGTTAAGGTGTTGACACGGTTTATTGATAGGAAGATGATGAAGGATGCTGTTGCGTTGTTTGAATTTGCGATGAATGGGGCGAATAAGCCTTCTCGTCAAGACTGTGTTTTCTTACTCAAGAAGCTTGCTGTGGCCAAAGAACTCGACATGGAGTTGTTTTCCAGAGTTGTCAAGGCATTTACGGAAAAGGGTTTTGCTTTGGATGATGCTATGCTAGATTCTGCCCTCAAATCATTGACTAGTGTCGGGAGAATGAAGGAGTGCAAAAAGGTCTTGGATGCTATGATCGAGGCTGGGTATGCACCTACGGGGGTTATGAAAGCTAGGGTTGCATACGATCTCAGTAGCTCTAAACTGAAAAATGAAGCTGACGAGTATATGGAAAAGCTCGAGGGACATGGCTTGCCACCAGATTACAAGACTTGGTCTTCATTGATCGAAGGACATTGTGTTGCTGGTGATTTCGATAAGGCGAAAGATTGTTTAGAGAAGATGGTCGAAAAAGAGGAAGTTCGTTATATAGGATATTCTCTTGATATGTTGGTGAATGCATATTGCGATAGATTCAGAGCAGCCGAAGCATGCAACATGCTCACCGATCTTGTTAACAAGAAGCCGAAAATTGAACCATGGCATGCTACGTACAAGACGCTACTCACCCAGCTTCTAAGCCAACGAGGTTTCAAAGATGCATTACCCTTACTAGCGCTGATGAAGAGTCAAGGATTTCCGCCTTTCGTGGACCCCTTTATTCTGTATCTTTCAAAGAAAGGATCGGCAGATGATGCTTTGCAGTTTTTCAAGGCAATGACGGTGAAGAGGTACCCGGCCAACGATATATACATTCGGACATTTGAAGCGTATTCCAAGTCCGGAAGACACGTACAAGCTCAAAACCTGCTAGCCAAATGTCCACAGCACATTAGAAACCATGCTGATGTTCTCGATATCTTTTGCCGTATGAAGGCTGAAAAACCTGCTGAGCCAAAGTTATCGTCTGTAGCCGTGTAGGTTGCAAATTTTATCTTAATTAGACCTAATCAAAGTATGTACCAACTTCCATAAGTTTCTTTTCTTTTGACTTGCAATGAATTGTTTCCTCCACTTTTCGTGGCTTGAGTTACTTAGTTTAAATTTTACTTGTACCATTTGTGGTTCACATTCAAATTTGTCAGATATGACAAACAGCCTCGAGAACGTATAAATTCTTAGAAGATTTACGAGTTCGACAAACGTTTATCAATAATTGATAAGCTCACAGTTGGAAACAGTATTAAAAAAAAACTCGGATGATTTCAACCAAGTATGTTATGTCATTCAAAATTGACTCAAGTAATCCAATTGTTTTGGTGTTTATCCAAAGGTAATCAGGCAGAAAAGCCCTAGCCAAGTAGTAGTAGTAAGTTAGTAACTTGTAATTTTAGTAGAATAAGTAACCACAAAGGACATGAATGTAAAATGTCTAAAACCTTATCCACAACAACTGGTGGTCTCAACTTCAAGCTGTAGCCCTCTTTAGTGTTCTTGGCTGAAATCGATTCAATCATCCATGTCGAGCACTCACGCGTTGTTTTGTTACAAAGTTGGACGAAACATAACTCAAGTCGAATGATTCCTGAAATGCATCGACTATTTTCATCTACGGCCAACAATTAGCAGATCATTAAATTTTTTTCTCAATGACAGAGGGATCAATATTTACATCGCTTGTGCATCCTAGAAAGTCGGGTGACTTTATACAAAGTAGTTAAATTCGGCGATATTTATCAGTTTCATAGTAAAAGTAGAGTGCATATTGAGTTGAATGATGTCCCAAAAGTTAAGGAGGGAGTAGAAAAGAAAAGGAGAAAAACAAGCATGAAAGAGATGGAGGCATTGATTGAATGATCGATTAAATTAGATTAGATTAGATTTCGACGAATTTCGTGTGGTGAGAATGCATCCTCATCTATGTCTTGCCGACCTGGCATCCTTGTATTAGCAAATTTCACTCACTTGGCACATCATATCTGTCAACAACCTTCTTTGCTTAACTCTCCTCCTATCATTGTCCTTTTGTTTTACTCCTTTACCTTCACTATTTAGAGGGTACGGAGTAACTCTTAAGGCATTTAGGTGAGGCAACACTAAAACTGTTGCCGATCTAACTGTTAGAGTATAAAACTGATCATGTGCCTCTCACCATTAGTATAAGCTTTTGGCTGAAATGATTTCTAAGATGGTATCCAAGTCTTGTAGCCGAAGGTCACGGTTACAACAAGGCCTGTATTCAAGCAATCAAGCCCAAAGGGCATTCGTGTGAGAGGACACGTTTTAAAGCATAGAAGTATAGAACTGATAGTGAACCTTCAACGATCAGCTTAAAGAATAAGTTCTCTATGCATAACTTGACATTTGCATCAACTGAAGACAGACTGATAGAGCAATTAGTGCAACTAACTATGAGCCATTGTACAGCTTTTAAGAGCAACCGAAACCAAAACTGCAACAAAACCTTAAAAACAACCCCACGAGGCGTTCACGAGTCAGAGAATTGTCTGTTCACAGGAAATGGCAGGGCATCTGTCCACTACAGTGAGACACCCCCCATACATAGTTGATTAATAGGGTCCAAGAGTCACTCTTTAAAAAAGTCATGCAACTTTCACTCTTTCTTATTCATGGGCTTCTTACTTTCCTTTGTGGTCCTCCTACACCATTTACTTACTTCCAAAACTCCTTTGTATTTGTAGGGCTAAGGGGTCCTTCCTTAGACCTTAGAGAGCCACAAGTTTGTGGGTAGCTTTACTCTGTCGACCCACTACGCCCTCGCCACGTGTCGTCTCTTCGATTACCCCTCATCCCACTTGGATTCCTTCCATACTTACATCTACTACTACTTAACTCACATAACCCACAACCCTTGATTAAACTTGCAAAAAACTTATAAGTAAGACAAACACTTCAGAAAGTGATCATTATATCTAACAGATGTTGAAGCAGGAAGTGTCGAGCCAAGAGCGTGTGTGGGTGTGTGAGGCCTGTGACAGGGCGCCTGCAGCGTTTTTCTGCAAGGCGGACTCAGCATCGCTGTGTGTCACCTGCGATGCTGATATCCACTCAGCAAACCCTCTTGCACGCCGTCACCACAGGGTCCCCATTTACGGGCACCCTACTGGTGTAATGTCTGGTGACGGGTTCTTGGGCGATGACACGACTGATGAGGATGAGGCGGCTTCGTGGTTGCTGCTGAACCCGCCTGCGTCAGGTAAGACCGACTGTAACAACCAAAACACGGGGAATAATGGGTTGTTACCAGGAGAGGAGGTGGATGAGTACCTGGACTTGTTTGAGTATAACTCAGGTGCGTCGGATAATCATTACTGTGAGCCGTTTAACGAGCAGAAGCAGGTGTTGAGTGTCGCCGCTGACAAGAGCTGTGGCGGTGACAGTGTCGTGCCTGTTCAGTGTGACGAAGGCAAACATCAGCATCACCACCACATTCATTTTCAGAACTTTCTCTACGACATGGAATGTGACCCCAAATCCGGCTACAATTACAACTCTTTCGTCCCTCACACTGTATGTTGCCTTTTCTCTCTTCCTTAAAATTTCCGTTTTTTCGAGATTATGAAGTCAGGTTTAGTATTGACAGTATGTATGTTTGGAAATTGGATAAATAGGTATCAGGGTCGTCGATGGATGTGGGAGTAGTACCAGAATCGTCAACCATGAGCGACATGTCGATGTCACATCCAAGGCCTTCAAAAGGCACAATTGACCTGTTCACGAACCCGCCTATTCAAGTCCCAACCCAACTTTCTCCACTGGATAGGGAGGCCAGAGTCATGAGATACCGAGAGAAGAAGAAAAACCGAAAGTTTGAAAAGACTATTCGGTATGCATCAAGAAAGGCTTACGCAGAGACAAGACCTCGGATCAAAGGGCGGTTTGCAAAGAGAACTGATGTTGAAGCAGATGTAGTAGACCAGATGTACTCGAGGGGGATTACTGCTGATACTGGTTATGGTATTGTGCCGTCTTTCTGAGCACACAAAGTTACGAAAACTATGGAGCATGGAGGTTGTTGTGCCGCCATTAGTACTCGACGTACTCAACTAGATTATTGTTTTTCTGTCTTTGACCTATATGTTCTTAATCAAGGAGCGAGTCACTCCCGCTCTATTTTGTCGATCTGGTGTTTTGTATTTTTTCTTGTGTGTAAATTTTTGTACAAACAAGATACAGCTTATCATCTTTTCTTAATCAATCCACTCTTTCTCTCAAGAACAACTTCCTGAGTCACAATCACACACATAGTTCATGTGCAACCATGTCGGCGGTCTTCTCACGAGTCAGAAGCAACATACTCAGAATTAAACGTTACTTCGTAGTTCAGAAACAAGATACAGCTTATCATATTTGGCGGTTAAAATACGCAGTCTAGGCCAATTTTCGCCTGAAATTCCATTGGAAACTAAGAGCGTATGTCAGAAGTATATTCTTGTAATATTTACTGATCAACATAATTGACTGCGCAAACATTTGATGACAGAAGTAAAGAGGTAATTGTCAGTGAATAAAAAGCTACAGCTGGGAGCGGCATTTACAAAGTCGCATGGGTACATGATTAAAGTGATTAGAAGAAGCTGGTAATAGTGTTGGTGCTGCATAATAACTGGGCTGATCGTCTCCCGCCATGATCACTACTATCTTGGGCTTCGTGTCGAGCTCCACATCAGGCAAGCGCCACCCAATACGATCACCACCACTGGACTGTGCAGGGTAAGAAGAAGAAGACGACGTTGACAAAAGTGAACGCTTTCTGTAAGAACACACAAGAATCACCAAAGCAGTCGCAATGAGCGCTATTACGAGTAATAGGCCGCCGAGTAACAAGGGTGTTGGAGAATTCCATCTCCAAACTGCCATATTAGTTTTAACAAAGATTATTCATTCTATATGTAACTTGCACCATTTTTTTTTATACAAATTCTCTAGGCATTTGTACATGTGCAACTACATGTGATGCTTTCGTTTCATTCTTGTACTCTAAACTTACTACAGTTTGGCACATTCATTAGGTATATTTGTTAAAGGTCACTTGCTCACACACATTACCTCATAGGTCAGACTGATATTAACACGGAAACTCGTATTTCGTTTTACAAATTTCACTGTCGTACTATTATCTCTTAGATCAGACTGATATATCGTGTACGGGTAAACAAATTGTAACAGAACAAAATTCAACCAGAAGGGATTCATCACATAGAGTAATAATTGTTTTATAAAATTTTGATATCGTTACATAGGTAACAAATATATTAACGTACAGCAACACGTACAATATACGGGGTACAACTTAAAAAATTTAGTCCCAAATAATAAGTGGCTTATACAACTTACTGTATTGTAGTCAGTTTGGCCACTGGATTAGTATAGTACAAATGATAATTACAACAAACCCAAATTATATTTTGGCTAGAGTATAAAATTATAAACAAGTAAAATTAGAGAGTGGTATGAACAAGAGTACTTGTTTGTAACTCAAAAGGGAAGATTTCAGAGCAATGATACCACATTGCTGTATATGGCCACCAAATCTGAGACTACAGCAAGTATGATTAACCCCCATGACACCATCTTGTCCTTCTTCGTCGCTATTTTTGGACGGTCCCTGTTGAAAAAACACGACCGTGACTACTATCAGATTAAATCTATGCAAAGTTGCAAATGAATTTGTTGTATGCATCTCATTCAAGGCTAACTATTAGAGAGTACTGTTAGAGTATAAAACCGATGTTGGAAGTTTTTGGTTGAGTTGGTTCCTGACATGACATCAGAGCCTTGTGACCAGTGGTCACTAGCACCGGATATGGGGAGGCCCGTCGTAGCGTCCACATTTCAGGGCATTCGTGTGAGGGAGAGTATAAAACCGATCAACCATCAGCTTAAGCTTTTGGTTGAGTTGGCATAAAATGATCTTGGGCCTTTTACCATCGACTTAAATTTTTTGTTTAGGTTGGTTTCTAACATGGTGTCAGAGTCTTGTGACATGAGGTCACAGGTTCGAATCTCACCACACCTCGCTTTTAAAGTGAAATATATGGCGGAAGGACATTCGTGTAACGGGGCAATGGGGCACGTTTGAGAGTATCAAATACTATAATACTAAAATAAAGCATATATAGCTCACCTGAGAACAATTGCAGCAGGAAAAATGAACAAAATCAGTGCACCAGCTGTTGCTCCGGTAAACTGAAAAGCCACCCAAATACTGGGAATGAAAATAGCTCCGAACAGTATAACGACGATCAAACCCAAAGTGCTCAACGCAAATCGTCTGTCGTCAGCCTCCAAAGGAATAGCCTTGTTGTAAACCAGGCCGTCGAAGTTAAGCCTAAGAGCAAAGAAGATGACTGGGAACACCAGTATGATGTGAAGGGCGTAGCTCAGGCGAACCATTGCGTTTAAGGCTGAGCTGTATGGAACTCCTAGGTCTGAGTCGAAATTCGATAGCACGTCTGTCGCTGTTTCGTCTCCGAACAGAAGGAACCCGAATAAGCCTGTCATTATGTAGATGATCCCGCATACTGACAGTGATGATTTCACTACTCTCGGCATCTCTGATGGGTCGTATAGTTCTCGCTGTATTGCGTGAACTGCAAAATCAATTTCATTGAAAATAAATTCATCTAATTTACTCTGCAGTATACAGACTTAAAACTACAGAAAAGGTGAGATGGTCGTACCGTTGTAGTGGCAGAGGTATGCGCAGATAAGCACAGGAACCGCTGTGAATAAATTGAAAACTGAAGAAAGATCGTCGATACGAGGAAACAATGATGGTAGTTTTATTTGGCCGAGCGCCATCTTGTATACAGCGATTTCAATGACAATCAGGATGAAGAACACAGCTAATCCAACTGCTATGGCCGATGTGTACTGCAGCGATTCTGAAACCATAACAAACAAAAGCGTGACTAATTTTGAAAACCAAAGACGTAACTTTAACGTAATCTCGGGAAATTACTACTTACCCATACGCTTGATAAAAGACGTAGGAATCAGAACAAAAAGCGTGAGGAAAACCAGCACAAAGGCGCGACTTGTCCACCATTGCACCCCGAACCACTCTTCAAGAATGCCAGAGTGGTGTGTACCACTCACAATTGACCCGGAAATCACATCAGCTGACGAAAATAAAACAACCGAATCAAATTTCGAAAAAAAGGTCGTCGAAAACTTAGGTAATGTAATAAATAAAATGAATGAATGAAGGTATAATATATACCAATAATAATGAGATATATGATAGTAATGCCGAGATTGTTGATGATTACGCTGACTTGCAGCATAATCTCACCAACACGGCCGAATGCATCGTCCATGAGCTGCCCATACGAGAAAGCTCTCCCATCCTCGCTATAGCGAAGCAAGATGTCAACCGAGTACTTGGTCAAAAATCCCGAAACAAGGATCATTAACAGGCCAGGGATAATACCCAAAACTTTGATGGCAGCAGGTAGGCTCATAACTCCTGCACCAACGATGGTGCACGACAAGTTGAACACGCCACTTAGCCATGTCGCTGTGTTATCATCTTTGGTCATAATAGAGGAATGCCGCTTCAACAAAGGCGCATTTTGTTCTGACTCGTTCACGTAGCTCTCGATATCGATGGTCGAAGTCATTGTTGAACTTTGATCGATAGACAGACAGACAGATAGACAGACAGACAGACAGATAGATAAGATAGTTTAGTTAGGAGCTTTGATAAAGTTTCAAAGAACTAACAAAGGGTGGTAAAATAGAATGTCATGTAAATGGTGTATATATATAAGATATCCAAATTTAAGACATTGTTATTGACTTTTAAAAAATCACGCATTGTTGCATACATCAAATATCGTCACTAAAAATGAGACATTAATTGTTACAAAATGAGAAATTAATATTAATATATTTTATATAATTAAAACACAGGAAATGGTATTCATGGTGTGTAGGATTTGTTCAAAATTTGGCTCATCAATGGGATGAAGTAATATATGCTCCATTTAGCGGAGTATTTGTTTACGTTTCTATTTTTAGACGGAGCATAAATGTACCATTTTTTCTATTTTTAAATTAAAATATACAGAGTAGTCTAATTATCCACCAAAATATAAAATCAACAATCAATTTGAATCAAATTATTTTATTGTACGTACAAAAAAACGTTAATTAAAAATCAAAACCGAAAGGGTAATAGCATGATATATGGTGGTTCAATGAGCCACTGCTGAACACTTCAATGAACGTGCCTAAACAATTAAGCAATGTTTAATTAGATTTGTGGGACACCTAAGCAAAATTTGAAAAAGTATTTTAGATTATATTTGTAATTAGTAAGAAACTAAGAACTAGTTCTATGTCCGGTGAGATTCACGGAATTATTATTATATTTTGTATTTTTAATATGTTAATTAATTTTCATGTTTGTATAAGAAGATAATTTTGATTTATTGTCACATATATGAAAGTGTTGTAACATATATAGTGAGTTGTTTTGTTCATATTAAATAGTACTCCGTAGTATTTTGTTTTTAGTGCAATTGTCAATAAGAGTTGATATTTAGTATTGATATTTACCAACTTAAAAATTACCCTTAATAGATTACTATTACCAAGCTAAAGCGTTTGTCTATCGTCATTGTTATAAGACATTGGTATCTATACTGATAGAATCATATGCAACATATAATTACGGATACAAATAGTTAATTAAGAGTTATTAGATTTATACCAAAAAGAAGTGATTAAAATTTCACTAATTCTTGTGTAAGTCAGACCTTACAATACATTATTGTAAATCCGTCTCATATGTAACCGATTATATAGTTTTTGTACTATTTAAGTGATAATTATGATTAATTGTTACTAAATTTTTTTTAGTACCCCTGTTAGTGACTTTAGTAAATTTGTTTCATGTTTTTGTACCCCTTTAACTACAATTTGCAACTTGGTCTCACATTAATTTAGTGTGAGTTCAGTCTCACAGGAGAATTATGGTAAAAATTTAATGGCAAAAATCATTATTGGTTGCCTATTGTTCACATAATTTTTTTGGCAAGACAATCACATAATTTTAATATCAATATTAATATTAATGTCGTATATTCTTAATAGAGACATTTTCTTATTTCCTAATATTATATGCTTCATATCTTGCATATTGTCACATTATTCTTTCGGCTAGACAATCACATAATTTTAATATCAATATTAATGTCGTATATTCTTAATAGTGACATTGTCTTATTTTCAAATGTTATGTGCTTCGTATCTTTTACTTATTCTACAATATTTTGATTATTCGTAACCTTATTATTTTCAGTGCTTTTTTTTTTTTATATATCGTGATTATGAAAGTGTATTGATTTATTTATACAATGTCACTTTTTTTTTTTTTTAATTATTATAATGTGGTTACACCACAAGAAATTATGAGTGCAACAACATTGACTGGTTAAAGTAATTATAACATTTTTTTATTAATCTTTATATAAATTACATATTTAAAAATATAAAACTAACAGTAAGCTATAAAATTCGTTTTTAATAATTATTGAGTATAAAACTGTGTTTTATTACAACAAAATGCAATTTATAAATTTTAGGTTTTGATAAATTAATTGAAATAAAAAAGTATTAAAAAATAGGACCCATACCCGACCCATTCGGGTCGGGTCTAGCGGGTCTGGGTCGGGTCCTGGACCCATTGCCATCCCTAGTTGTGGTACTACGGTCTAAAAGTTTGCACTTCAATTACTTGTGTTTTTTTGACGTATGTTTAATTTAGTTGCAATTAATTCAGTTTGTTACGATGTATTTATTTTATTTAGTAATTTGTGATGATTTTAATTTGTTGAGGTTGTTTGTGTGGCATTTCTCTGTTATTGTTGTTAATTGTTTAGATTCATGTCTTATAATTTGAAATTTTGTTAGGATGGATGAAGAACAATTTCATTTTGCTCAATCAAAGATAAATCCCACATCTAGTGTTGCTAGTGACGGCGATGAAGAAGGCTTTGTTGATGCTCCACATGATACAAGTGGTAATTTCCCAATCGATAATAATGAGTCACAATCTTTTGGTAGTAGAAAGCTTACTTCAAAAGTTTGGAATTATTTTGAGCAAGTTATGGTGGATGGTATTAGAAAGGCTAAGTGTAAGAAATGTAACAAATTGCTTTCCGGAGCTAGTAGTAGTGGCACTACTCACCTAAAGAAACATGCAGAAAATACTTGTGCAATGAGACATTTTAATACTAACAAGGGTCAAACAAAGTTGAGGATGAAAACTGAATCTGATGGATCAACAACATTAGAACTTAAAGAGAAGTACAAAGAATTTAACCAAGAAGTCTCTAGGAGTAAGTTGGTCACTATGGTGATAATACATGAATATCCTTTATCTATTGTTGATCACTTTGGTTTTAAGGATTTTGTTAAGAGTATCAACCCTTTATTTAAGATGATCTCTAGAAACACCTTGCGAAGTGATATTTTCAAGATGTACAAAGATGGAAAACTTTCTCTTAAGGTTTTGTTGGAAAGTAATGATAGTAAGATTGCGGTAACTACGGATATGTGGACTGCATCCAATCAAAAGAAAGGATACATGGTCGTGACTTCACATTTCATCGACCAAAATTGGGTCTTGAGGAATCGGACATTGAGGTATTCAATTTAATCTCTAAATTTATCTTTTTTTATGTTGTATTTGATAAAAGTGTCAAAGTATATTTGGTCTCATACTCTTTCTTTTCTTGAAGGTTTTGTTTTGTGCCATGTCCTCACACTAAAGGTGTCATCGCCAAAGTTTTAATGGATTGTTTATCTCAATATTGTTTGGAAAGTAAAATTTCGTCGGTTGTGGTTGACAATTGTACTACTAATGATGCAATGATGAAAATTCTACTCAAAAACTTTGAGAAAAAGAGTCTTATGTTGAAAGGTGATTTTATGCATATGAGATGTAGTGCTCATATTCTAAATTTAGTTGTGCAAGATGGATTAGAGGTGATTCAATCGGGGATTGAGAAAGTAAGGGGTTGTGTCTCATTTTGGATGTCTACTCCTAAAAGAATAGAAAAGTTTGAGGAGTCTTGTCGTTATTTTGGTGATTATAGTGCTTCAAGGTTGGTGCTTGATTGCAAAACTAGGTGGAATTCAACTTTTTATATGCTTCAACATGCTTTGCCTTATAAAGATGTGTTTAATCGGCTAAAACGTCTAAATCGAAGGATGAAATTTGATGTTCCTTCTGAGGATGATTGGAAGTTGGCTAGCATTATTTGTGAAAAGTTGGTAATTTTTGATAAAGCTACTAAGGTGTTTTCGGGGAGACACTACCCTACTTCTAACTTGTTCTTTAGAAAGGCTTGTGAAATTAAACTTGCAATGAGGCGTTGGTTGAATGATGAGGTTGATATTGTCAAATCCATGGCTAAGAGAATGATTGAGAAGTTTGATAAATATTGGGAACATATAAATGGTCTTTTAGCTATTGCCGCAATTTTGGATCCTAGGAATAAAATGGATTGTGTTGAACATTACTTTAAAAGACTTTATGTAGATGATGGAGAAATAGAAGTGGAGAGAGTAAGACTCTTGTTGAATGATCTTGTGGTAGAGTATCAAAAAAAATGTGAGATAAATGAGGGAAAAGGCAATCAAGATGAAATATTTAAAGGGAATGGAAAACGAATGCATTCCACTTGTTTTGATGATGATGAAGATGAATATGCACAATTAAAGAAAACAAAAAAGAGAAAAGTGAATGTGAAAGGAGAGCTAGATCATTATTTGGAGGATCGGACCGAAGATGAGGACGATGAGTTTGACATTCTTACTTGGTGGAAAATTGATCGTCGATATCCTACTTTAAGAAAAATTGCCAAAGATATTCTTGCCATTCCAATATCTAGTGTCGCTTCGGAAAGTGCATTTAGCATGGGAGGAAGAGTGGTAAGTCCTCACCGTTCAAGACTACATGCTAATACCGTTGAAGCTTTAATGTGCTTACAAAATTGGAAAATGCAAGATATTCAAGGTAACGGTACTAGCAATACATTCCTCTAATTTTTAATTAAACTTACTCGTGTAATAACTATATTTAAAGTTTATAATGCTAACGTGATATTTTTTTTAGGTGATATCGAAGACAAAAATGCTTGCTCTACCATCAATGATGATTCGGATCTTGAAGGAGATAAGATTGACACCATTGATTTGGTATAATATTTTACGGTTTGCCTAAATTTTAAAGTAAATATATATTGAATTAAGAAATTTCAACTATGTCTTCTAACTTTTTTATTTTATTTTTATGATATGATATTTAAGGATGTTGATGATATTCCAATCGAAGATATGGAAGAAGACGACTCACAAGAAGCTTCGTTCGTCGTTTAAAGGATTCAAGAAGGAAGATTATTAAGTTTATTTAGATATGTTTTTATAATTGAACTTTTTAGAACTAATTTAATTTTTGTAATTTGTGAAATTGTGGTATGGTCTTTATGAACTTAAGAGGACTATGATTTTCATGGTATATTAGATGTTGTGTTTTGGTATTTTTGGTATTCTATAATGAAGTGATTTTACTTTAAAAATATAAATATTTTTTGACACATTATGAATTTATGATTAAAAAAAAAAAATTAATGGGTAGACCCGTTTTGGACCCAGACTGCCCGGACACTGTGGGTCCGGTCCTGGTCCTGAAATTTTGGACCCGCTGGGTCCGGCCTGTCCGGTCCTCTATATGGCGGAGTGCAGTCCTGGTCTGCTAGACCCGGCCCAGACCCGACCCATTGCCATCCCTAACCACAACGGAGTGTAAGTCGGCGATTCTGGGGTATACGTTGGCGACTCGGGTTCGTAGGTTGGAGATTCCGGCGAGTAAATCGGTGACTCAGGTGAGTAACTCGGTGACTCCGGCGTGTACGTTGGAGATTCCGGCGAGTAAACTGGAGACGACGGAGTATATAACGGAGACTCTGGTGTGTAAATCGGTGTAGTCGGCGTGTAGGTCGGAGATTCTGGCGAGTATGTCGGAGACGACGGCGTGTAAGTCGGAGAAGAAGGCGTGTACGTTGGAGTTTCCGGCGAGTACTCGGGAGATTCCGGTGAGTTAACCGATTCTTCCAGCGAGTCACCACGACAAATAGAGCAATGATGAGGACACATAAGAGACGTCGGAGAAGAACTAACCGACGAAGAAGACCACTCGTCACACCACGAAGAATAATCACCGTTGTCGAATGATTCCGGCGAGTAATAAGGAGATGACGGCGTGTACGAGGGAGTGTCAGGCGAGTATTCCGGCGATTGCGGTGGAGAGAGAATGGACGCCGGAGAAGAAGAGGTTGTTCGAAGCTTCTTACGCAGCGGAGATGAGGTGGAGTAAGCGTCGGAATTTCGTTTGTGAGACATGGCGGTGATTTAGGGTTTTAATTTTTTGGATGAATGATTTCAATATGAAATTTTGGGGGGAGATTTGATTTGATATATATATAGCAGCAAGGCCAGCAGGGTCACATTTTACGCGCTTTTATATTGAGGCGGTTATTTAGTTCCCACTTCTTATAAATACTATTCTAATAATTCTCAACTTTTACGGTTGTTTTTACAAAATTTGGCATTCAATAAATCTATTCTGTAAAAATTTCAGTAAAATGCATTTATTTTTGAAATGAAGGAAATTTTATCAAATATTTTCATCACAAATGTAATTTATCGTACACTGAAACTTAAGATGTGAAAAGATAAAATAAGAATTTAATTTTTTCATGGGTCAAAATAGACGTTTATTATGGTGAAAATAAAATTTTGGTACAGTTTTTAAGAAAATGTTCATACAAGGTTGATAGTTTTTTCTTTGTTTTTTTTTTTTAAAAAAAAAAAAAGAAAATTAATGAAGATGAGAATTTTTAAAACGTAGTTGCTTATTTGTGTATGTATTTACTCATTTCTTTATATTTTTTACTCTAAGATTCCCATTCAATACTACTCACTTTTTTAATTACAATTTTTCCTCTCTTTTAATTGCATAATTATGGCGGAAAATATACACTTTAACGAGGTAAATCAAATTACTTAAACAGTTTTGTGAATAATTAAGCCGAAATATCATTATTTAAGCGATTTATTAATGAATTATTTTCTATGTTGAAATGATTATAGTGATATATTGTGCTGCTAAAATATAACGATGAAGACACGAGTATGAGATAGGTCGGTACCGGAAGGACGGGGAAGACATTGGAGTCGGCAAAAAGCAACACCGTGTGTAGTGGAGACGCTGCGTACCGTAGAGTTTTTTTTAGATGGGATTGGGGGGGCCAGGGTGTTAGGTAAGGTTGTTTTTCTTTATCTTTTTTTTAGAAAATAATTTAATTAAGTTATTTTTGTTTAAATATTTAAATTTCATTAGTAGATTGGGAAAATAAGGTGGCTCATGAGTTGGCTCGATTAGAACTGTGGGTCGTAGCCTCGTAGGAGCCTAGGAGGTAGATTCTTTTAGACTCTTCTACTGAGTTCTAAATAATGTACACTTATTCTGTTTAACGATAATACTTAAATTATTATACTCTACGTACAAGCTTTAAAAATATTTTGTAATCATTGTTGTATCTAAGTAAGAGTGTAATAGCTAGAGTGCATAAAGTGCCCGAAAAAGGTGGCTTGATCATTGTTGCGTGAATACTTTCATGTTTACTACTAATATTATGTTATCGACAATAAAATAGATGTACTTAGATTTATAACCATAGCTAAGGTCATTTAAATTTCTAATTCAAAGTGTCGTGTCTCATTAAATTCCTTTGTAACAATATTGATGATTACTTATAAAAATCGTGCATTTGTACGGGTCCTAAATTATTATTCACAATTCATTTACAAAATTCATAAAAAACACGATTTCTCTCTTCATAACAAATACCAGTTATCTTCTCTTTAAACTATTGCATATCTACATATTTAAACTAAATAAACCGTGCATTTGCACGGACCCCTATTAGTGACTTTAGTAGATTTGTTTCATGTTTTTGTACCCCTTTAACTGCAATTTGTACCTTGGTCTCACATTAACTTAGTGTGAGTTCACCAGAATACTTTCATTTAGGCAGGCGAACCTCGCCTAAAGGATTTACGTTATGACCCGACTGAACGGGTCCATTGGCAAACACCTGTAAACTCAAGACAGAACACCTGTACAAACTGAAAACGCCAACAGGAAACGAACTCTCAAACTACAACTGTCAACCACGACAGTAACAAGGCACGCAGGCCAAAAACTGAAAAGCGATAAAACATAATGAGACGTCTATGGTGGAAGCTAAACTCAAGACCAGGACTCCAGCGATTCCCTCCAAGCGTCCCCAAAACAAGCACAATCACGTCCGAGTACCTACGGGGTGGGGAAAGACAAGACAGAAGCAACAACAGAACCCTAGTTAGCCTTTACTCAAACTCATAAGATGTGCAAAAGGAAAAACAAAACTATAAATAACGTGAGTCGTAAAAAGGGAGGCGATGAAACTACGCTTACACTTTTAAGTTACAAAAAGAGACTTCACGTGAACTAGCTCGGACGTGTAACAGACAATCTCATAAATCAAGCAAGGACAAGGACCCCACTGTGTAACACCACACAGGGGACTTACCTCGCCAACGCTCAACAGCTCCGCCAATCACCGGGCCACACAGACCCAAGTCACTCCGAACACCGGGCCACACAGACCCAAATCACTCCGAACACCGGGCCACACAGCACTCCAAATCACTTTAACACCGGCCACATCACTCCAAATCACTCAACACCGGCCACAGCACTCCAAATCACTCAACACCGGCCACGCACTCCAAATCACTCCGAACACCGGGCCACACAGACCCACAACACCGGGCCACACAGACCCACATCACCGGGCCACACAGACCCACAACACCGGGCCACACAGACCCACAACTCAACGGAGTACGAACGTCATGCCAAGAAAACAGTTTGCACATTACAATTATATATATATACTTGTATAACGGAGTAAGACATACAACATTCAATCTAAGCTTATAATCATCCGAGCCAACAACATATTCGAGGCATAGCCCACTCATTCATTCTAAATATTATGTATATTCCCGTTCATTCCGTCTAAGAAGTAGTCATACACTAAAGCATCCATAATCACAAGCTACATATTTACATTACCACACTATACTACTACAATCTCATACAACGCATACAATTCACGCATTACCAAAGTCACCCATATAAGAACATACACATGGTGCTATACGTCATGGCAAGAGGACGAATGTACATTCTATAATCATTGAGTAACCTAACGAATTATTACGAAAATAATAACCCGAGTATGTAATTATCTATTCAACTTAAACCATGATCTTATAAAACTTCCCCTACTTCCCAAGTTTACACAAGTCACTCTAAGCAACCATTCCTTAGTTGTTCACAATCCCCTCTAACGTGTCGAGAGGTGACAACATCGACGAAGTAGTAAAATAACTCCAACGAGATAACAATACACACATTCATAAATGAGGAGGCCCAACAAGATTGAAAAAGTAACAACCACCAAGAACACTCCCTGTAACCGCCACTAGGGGCTGACCTTGTAGCCTCTCACACGCCCCAAGTAAGGGCAGGAATACGCACCTTGTACCTGCTACAACATGGCCTCAAACAGCCCCCCAAAATGGCAGAAACTTGCTGCCCAAACACGGCCTCAAACAGCCCCAAAATGACACTCTAGTCAGCCCTTAAACCGACCAAAACTTGACAAAGAAATGTACTAAAACTTGCTCAAGAAATGTTCAAAACTTGACAAAGAAAATAGTAGCCTTAATAAATTCTTAACCGCCAACATCAACAGTCCATACGAACGCTAAAGACTCGGCCCTAACAATTGACCCAATCGACAGCCCCTTAACTGCCCTAAACGAACCAAACCAACAACCCAACCTGATACTAAAACTGACCGGAAACAGCCCCGAATTATGGCCTTCACAGCCCACACAATCACTTACACACACATACAAACATACTCACATTCACACATACAACACCTACACTCAATTCACATACATTAGAGGCTCATAAGTTCACAACCACTTCACACTATTACAAAGACAAAACAGCGCCTACTGTAATACATTAGCAGTCCTCGACGTAATTACAACACAAAGTTACTATCATATCTCTAGGCACACACACGTCATCAACTCGCATTTCTAACTAATACGATAACATGATTAAACCTTATAGAACCAGACCAAACCGAGCCACACCTCGTCACAACATAACAATCAACACAATACAACCACAACACCACGGTTCATCTTCTCCCACACGCACACGACATTCAATCGTACTCACACACTTCAAAATGGAACACAACAACGACGTTGCACACGATTACGACTCATACACCGGACTAAGTAAGGGAGAGCCCTTACCTGCTCAAATAGATCTAGGGCTCAACCTCAAGAAGGAAAAATTGCTGTAAACCGCTCCGCACGACATCGAACTCTACAAATAACGACACCACTGTTAATTACTACTATAATAATACCCAAACGACTACTAAAGTCACCAAAAACGACCTAAAAGTGAAAAGCCCCAAATTCTAGGGTTAGGGTTTATACGAAAATCAAATTAAAACGATTGGATACGAAGTATACCTTCAATTAATAGTAGGATTACTCTAAAACTCAATGAACCCGACGAAATGGGGCCTAATTTGTCGAATTCAGGATCGAGATGAGGAAACGAGAGGACATCAGAAGGGATTTGTAAAGCGGGAACAAGGAGACGATGATGACGATGTTGATGATTTAGACGGAAGGATGATGATGGCGACCGATGATGAAGATGGTGATGGTGATGGTGATGAATGATGAAAGAGGATGACGGAAGATGAAGACAGGAAGCAGAGGTCGAAGAAGATGAGACCCTCGCCTTTTTTTTTTTCTTTTTTTTTTTTTTGATCGTTAAAAGGGAGTGATAGGCTTCCTAAATTTGGGCCTACTTATTTTGCTCTTATACTTATTACACTTACTGTTATTATACTTACTGTTACTACTATTATTATTATCATCCTTATTTGTTTCATTCTAAACCGACATAACTATACAAAGTATCTCTCGAGGATATTACTGCTATTATTAGAAAAACTTCAAGTGTTATGATAGGGAATATAATATAATAATATTATGATAATATGATAATAATATATTTAAGGAATAAAATATATCTAGGAAATAGTATGAGATAATAGATTTGATTATACTTCCTAGTTTAACTAGAATTATGACCTCTATATAAAGAGGGTTTATGTAATTGATGAAATACAACTATTCAATAATAATATTCTCTTTATGAAACTATTCTCCCTTATATATCTTATCATGGTATCAAAGCCATTTGGCTTCTGAGGACCTACATACAAAATTCCGCTGCTCTGTCGGTGGGCATGTCGCCCACCGGCAGGATTACTGTTGATAGAATACACAAAACTTTTAATTAAACTCAAAAAAAAAAAAAAAAAAAAACAAAACCTCACTTCAAGTTAATTTACCTAAATAAAATCCTCCCATTATCAAATTCTCTTTTCTTTGATTTATATTCTTTCATTTAGTTCAAGGTGGTACGACTTTACTGGCGAGTTACGCAATTAAAAAGATTTACTGGCGAGTTACGCAATTGAAATTGTCTGGCGAGTCCTATACGCATTTAAACATTGTCTGGCGAGTCCTATACGCATTTAAAGATTGTCTGGCGAGTCCTATACGCACTTATTTTACCAACCTTGCGAAGATGGAGATGAAGACCGAAGATGAAGACTTTGTTTATTTTTGTGCAAACTCGTGGAAATTTTAGCAAATTACCATGAGTTTGAGGGGGGATGATAGGGAATATAATATAATAATATTATGATAATATGATAATAATATATTTAGGGAATAAAATATATCTAGGAAATAGTATGAGATAATAGATTTGATTATACTTCCTAGTTTAACTAGAATTATGACCTCTATATAAAGAGGGTTTATGTAATTGATGAAATACAACTATTCAATAATAATATTCTCTTTATGAAACTATTCTCCCTTATATATCTTATCATGTTATTATTATATATTATAGTATCGTATAAGGGAGCTTCAAAAATAATATATGGAAATACGGGGTATTACAGTCTTCCCCCCTTAAAAGAATTTCGTCCCGAAATTTATACACTAACCCAACAACTGACCAACCACATAGCCAACACAAACACGTGGTAAGCACCAAGTCAAACTTATCACACAGCCCAAAAGACACTACACACAAAGTAACGCACTCCACATTATCAACATACTAGCACATACTAGCACATCACATTCATAACATGCAAACTACAACATAAAACAAAACGCGCGCTCTCTACCCCGCTAAAGAAAAAGAGTTACGTCCGCGTAACTAACAATATAGCTTAAGCGACAAGAAAAGATTACGCTCATACAACGTATAAAATTATATTCTACCCTGCTTTCATAATGTGCTAGCGCGAATTAATCACACGTTGACATACTCACACATTGACATATCCACGAAAAGTAGCCGGTTTCCTTTATCATAGATACTCATGCCTTAGATCACTCGCCTGAATCCATATATATAAACGCTTCATTTTACCTTCAAGTGCGTACACATTTCAATCCGTTCGCTAGTCTAATACCACCACTCTCATACTTATGATATTCTTACTTTCAGTATCTTATCCGTCACTCTGACACGTCACATCACTTTCCACATCCAAGATTTCAATCGACAATTAGTCAAGCACATTATTTAGGTGCCCTTAACCATCTAATATAGCACTTTTCAACACTAATTCTTAGAAACAAAAACTCAAACTTCTATTTTCACGAGTCAGCTACTCGAAAAGATAACAGCAACAGCGACACAAGGGGAGGGAGGGCGGGATGCAAACTCATACAGACATCATGCTCAATGATTATGATATATGCAACAACTATCTAATTAAAAGGTGCCACACTATTAAAACACACAATCACTAGATGAGAAAACCATACTACACCTACAAACACCCATAATATTACGCAACACCACCATAAAACAATACCAAACCAATCCATATATAAGACATATATGCATCCGATACCAGAAAACAATATCACAGTCATGCAGTGTCAATATAACTATAGCTAGCAGCAATCAATCCTTTCACAGTTCCTCCAAATGCACCTTAAGTGCCTCCAATGACCCGAAGGTCCTAATCCCATCCTCCATCAATAATAACCAACAGTGTACAAGATATAATCAACGAGTACGCATACAAAAGCATAATATAATAATGCGGTGGTATATAGTAGCAGCATGTATGAATCATAAATAAGAATGATAACATAAACGTAAACGAGGATAAATAACATCATTATATCAACGTTGACTTTAGGTTAGGGTGGGCGGGTTTATTATCATTACCAAACATAATATCAGCAGTGTACATATATAACCATTATACTTACATAACCTGCACCGGTAGCCATTTTCTTGCCATGACGTTCCTTGTACTCATCCCACACCACAACTCCATAATACTCCGCAAGAAGTCGCCACAACATCGTAGTATCTCCCCAACTCCACACCAACTCCTCACGCCTCAACACGTCTCAAAACATCTCATCGCCATATCTCCATATTTCATGTTTACACAACACAATCACAAACAAGACAATCATCAGCATATCAACGCAACCCGACGCATTATTACCCCCCGTTAACCACTTCAACTCATGGCTACCAAGCTCTCTAGGGACGTCTCCCACCCAGGGTTTCAGGACGTCTCCCTAACCCTGGTATTGCTTGGATCACCAGTCATTTCCATGGGGTTCATTTTAATTCCTATATTCATTTTAAGACACGACTCACCTATGTTCATTTTAGGGTTCATTTTAGGTTCATTTTATCAGGGTCACAGGAGAATTACTGTTAAAATTTATTGGCAAAAATCATTATTGGTTGCATATTATTCACATAATTTTTTTTGGCAAGACAATCACATAATTTTAATATCAATATTAATATTAATGTCGTATATTCTTAATAAAGACATTTTCTTATTTCCAAATATTATATGCTTCGTATCTTGCATATTATCACATTATTATTTCGACTAGACATCACATAATTTTAATATCAATATTAATGTCGTATATTCTTAATAGTGACATTGTCTTATTTTCAGATGTTATATGCTTCATATCTTTTACAGTTTTACGTATTCTACAATATTTTGATTGTTTGTAACCCTGTTATTTTCAATGCTTTTTTTTTTTTTTTTTTTTTTTTTATATATATATCATGATTATGAAAGTGTATTAATTTATTTATACAATGTCACTTTTATTTTTTCTAATTATTATAATGTGGTTGCACTACAAGAAATTATGAATGCAACAATAATGACTGGTTAAATTTATTATAACATTTTTTTAAAATCTTTATATAAATTACATATTTAAAAATATAAAACTAACAGTAAGCTATAAAATTCATTTTTAGTAATTATTGAGTATAAAACTGTGTTTTATTACAAGAAAATGCAATTTATAAATTTTAGGTTTTGATAAATTAATTGAAATAAAAAAAATTGGGTTTGATTAGTAAAGTTAATAAAATATCATCAAACACTATATTAAATAATAAAATTAAAAGTTTCAATATGAAAGATATATGAAAAGGTGTCATTATGGATGATATTTAATAGTCTTTTGTATTTTTATTTTTATTTAAAATTGTGTGTTTATTATGGTGACATGTGACTAATAAAAGGTGATTTTTTAGCAAACGGTGATATGTGGTTGTTTGACGGTTAAATGTAATTGTTCAACTTGCTTTTTAATTATATATATAGAATATAGATATATATAGATTCTCTTTATCATTAGACGATACGAGAGTATTGATTAATACTCATTGCTGACAAGTCTTTCATTGATGATGGTACACCCTATACGCACGCAATCAAACATTGAGCTATTCCCTCCGTTATACACTTTAACTTTTTTGTGGGAGGAATTTGAGAGTGACTGAGACAGAGTGAGTACATTGCTCGGAGTATTTGTTTTTGTTTTTTTTTTTTTTTTTTTTTTTTTTTTTTTTTTTCTTTTGGCAATAGCCCACATAGGAAAATTACAAATGTTTAGCCTTAAAGGCTAGATTATGCGCTTTCCTATTGAGAAATCTAGGAACATAACTAATCGAACAACAATGTAAAAGAACCGATGAACATAAAATATCCTGGATTAAAACTTCCGCTAAATGTGACCTTTCCACTAAACCTGTGAGTTGGAGAACCGCCGGTAGACAATCCAACATAAACGCTACATGAAGAAGATTATTATTCACCGCCCAAATCATCGCTAACCTCATCGCTTTTAGTTCTGCTTGCAAGGCTGATTCTGCAAACCCTGGACAGCTTCCTTCATAGAACACATTTCCCACCGTGTCCATTACAACCCAACCAAAACCCGCCTTCCCATTCTTATCCCAACCAGCGTCACACTTAATGCGAAAGGAACCACAACCTCCACCTCCCTCCACTAACATAAACGGCTCATAGGATTTGATTTTTTGAATATCCGACTCTGAGTCCTTGTCCTCCTCATGACCATTTACTGTAAGACGTTGCTGAGCAGTCCAAGTTAAACTGTCGGACCACTTAATATTGGACGTGAGCCTTTGAACACAGTGGCCGGTGTTATTGAAAACCATAGTATTTCTATCGCACCACAGATTCCAAATTACATTGAGGAAAGACATAACTGTCTTCCCTGAATCCTGCAGGCCCTGAAGATAAGACAGCCAATTACACAGCCAAAATTTAAAAGGAATAGGGCCAGCTGAGTCTATGCGAATCCCTAAGGAGCATGACATCCAAATCCTTTTTGTGAGCGGACAGTCCCTAAAAAGGTGGCTCGTCGATTCTTCAATATTCTCATCACCACACGATCTACAATAGGGGTAAACATCCATATTCCTTTTGCAGAGCTCCTCTCCAACAGGAATAGTATCTGTTAAAATTCTCCAAATAAGAATATGCCATTTATACGGACCTGGCAATCTCCAAAGAGTGTCTTCCTAAGGAACTTGTCAGAAAAAGCTGATATTCTTTGACGATCCTTCAGAGTTGCATAGTTATTAAAATAATTTCCTAGCGCTAGTCCATATCCTGATTTAACACTGTAGAGACCACTCGGTGTAAGCTTCCAGAAAATCTTATCTCGGCAAGGAGTCAGAGGGATCGGGACTGCTCTGATACCACTTGCAGGATTATATCTGTATATAATCCTTAAAGAACACAGGATTATAATGAAAACTTTATATGATTTATAGTCATAAATTGAAATTGCATAACATAATAAATAGATTTAGAATTAACCTTTTAATCCTTGTGAAATGGCCTAAGAACAATACCAAAAATATGGTATCTCCTAATTATTACACCCAAGATGAGATGAGATATGCCCTTAAGATCGCTAGAAAATTTTAGAGTAGAAAACCGTTTTTCTCTCAAGTTTTGTGTTGTAGTTGTGATGAGTGAATCAATTAGGTTTTTTTTTTTTTTTTTTTTTTTTTTTTTTTTGAATCTTCTCTTGTTTTGAGTATTTGAGGTACATATATCATACTACTCCGTATATGGTATTTGCTACGGAGTATTAGAATTAGTTTATATTCGGGTATTCTTTATCAAAAATCCGTTGTTAACTCATATAGTAATCACATGTGAAGGTTTATATCGGTTAAGGCTGACATGCTTAACTCTTCTACGGAGTATTACCAATTGGTTTTGGATGAACTCTCTTGATTGTTTGAAGCGAGTTTTCTCTTTTCCCTTTTAGCGTAACTTGAATCCGTATCTTACATCTAGTCTAACATTCAGAAATAGGTCTTTAGAAAATGAATATGCTATGAAAACTATTATTACAATTCAATTGTTGTTGAGCAGATTAAGTTCAAAGTGGTAATTTGCCCCCTTAACTTTGTTCAATTGTGAAATCAAACCCATTAACTTTCAATTGTAGCAAATTAACCTCACAACTTTAACAAAAAGTGAAATTCAATCCCAATTTTCAATTTTCACTTAAATATCAACAAAAAATCCATAATTAATTTACGCAACTAATATCAATTGTAAAGGACTAATTTAAAATTATTTTATTTATGGGAAATTAATAATTCACCTAAAAAATAATTTTATATCCATCTTTAATAATCAAAACAAAAATATGATAAAATTTTATGAACTATCATTACAATCAAAATATGAAAATAACTTGCCTAACAATTATAAAATTATATTTTAAAAACAAAACTTGCTTTTATAGAAGTTGTAATTAACTTTATAAACAATAATTTTTATAATAAATTAATTAAATTATAAAATGAATTTTGGTGGAATTTCATTAAAAATCAGACAAATGAGTTAAGTTTCACGTGTAAGAAAAATTAAGGGGTTTAATTGCTACAATTGAAAGTTAAGGGGCTTAATTTCACCGAGCAAAGTTAGGAGAGTAAATTACTATTTTCGCGCTTAAGTTTGCGTTGTAGTTGTCATTAATGTTTAGACAACGATATTAACTATTCCACCAATGATAATTTAATCAATGTAATTAATCTCAACATCCAAGTGTAAAAGATTAAAAGTTAGTAATAATAACAATCAATCCAAACATAAACACATTCTATATACCAAAAAATGTAATTTTCAATAACTTTTAATCTTTTACTCTGTACACTATATTGCAAGTTTCTAACTTGATACTCCCTCCATTCAAATCCAAACTACCATTATCTAATTTTGCCACTATTCATCATTAACCATTTAATTTCAATTATTTCTCGACATATAAGTGAAAATATATTCATGTGAGATTTTGTTTGATTCGTCTTTACAAGTACATAATTAAAAATTAAATTTTATATTTTTTGCAAAAGCTTAGCTTACGATATTTAATCCGCAAAAGTCGCTTCAGCAAATGTGTAAAAAGAAAGTGGTCGTGTCCAATTATTTTCGAGATGTTATAAGAGTAATTGAAAAAATAAAGTACAGTAAAAATCAAGGGAGTAAAACCGCAATTAGCAAGTCAAAAACGCAAGTGAAAAAAAAAAAAAAAAAAAAAAGATGGTTAAAAAAGGGGCACGGAAGAATTTGTGTTGTTGGTGAGTAAACAAAAAAACGAAACTTCTGGAAAATGAAATACGTCATCTACTCATCCTACGTTTTCTCCTTCCTTCAACCTTCGATGAATTAAAACACCCTAATTTCGCCCTCTTCAAACCCTAATTTCGCCGTCTTCCGCCTTTTCCGGTGGTTCTCCTCCGTCTCTTTCGCCTGTCAACTGCTCACCTCTTTGTATCATCACTCTTCCTTCCTTCTACTCCACCATTCATTCTTCGGTAAAATCTCCTTCTCTCTCTCTTCGATTTTGTCAATTGATTTCGATTTTTTTTTGTGGGTACTGTTCTTATTGTGTTTAACTTGATTCGTTTTGTGTGTTGTACCTGCGATTAGGTCGGATTTTAGTGTTCGTTTTCTGGGTTTGAAATGCCTTTTTGTATCGTTAATTTATGTGATTTGGGATTAAACTTATGATGATTTTGTAGTTATTTTGATTTTGATCGTCTTTAAGCCGGAAACAATGCTGAAATTGTGGTTTGATGTACACTCCATTGATTTGAATTGTCGTGTCATTTCAAAATCTAGTTTGAAGGAACTCATTCAGATCAGTGAAGAGAGAAGAGTAACTTTGAAGTTGGCTTCGTTAGTCGGTCTTTTAGCCGAGGCATTTCAGTAACCTTTTTTTACCGGGCAGTTGTCGAATTGTTTCTTCTGTTTCACTTTGATTAGTGGACAATGCCTGCATTGGTGAGGCAGTCTTACAAAACTTATCGTGATACGTCTAACACAAAGGGTATTACTTTGTTATTTGATGTGATTTTCTTTAATGATTAGTAGGGTGGTGAACCTTATCTCTAGTTTTAGTGAAGTTGTGATGCATCGTCCGTTGCTATTAAGTAGCGTAAGTTTTTTCTACTAGATGGTACTCCGTGTTATACGTAGTAGCTGTAAATGGTTAGACAGTGTGATGTGATGGACTACATTTTCAGTCATGTGAAGACCATTTTGTTTCTTCGTTCTAAGTTGAATATGAAGTATGAAAGTCCCATTATCGGTGTAAAGGGTTCATAGGATGTAGCCACTTCTATTCGGGTGAAGGCTGGATATTTGTCCAACTTATATCTTAGTTTAGAGCCGGAGCGTTTGTGTAGGCAATTCACTGCTAGAGTTAGATTTTGATTCTCGTGTTCCACATGGTTGTTCTCAATTTACTTTAGTCATACATGGTACAAGCTAATCTACCTATTGTTTGATGGAGTTTCCCCATTTATATTGTTTCTACTTCTCTCTTTATTAACATTTCAAAGTGTCTCCTTTTCAAACACAGTTTCAAAAATTAGTCAACTACCCATTGCCTTTTATTAAGCAACACATATAGTCTAATAATTGGAACATCTTATCTAAGATTTTATTTGAAGGGAGGTAATGATAGACATGGTACATTTGCCCCTAGAAGATTAGCTACTACGCTGTTAGAAATATTTTATCTGACCCAAGAGTTGAAATCTTTACTTAGCTTAGAATGAATGTTAGCTAGAGTGCTAGACTTTGATATAGGTGGCTTCGATTGTCATGACATCTAAAAACGTGTCCAAGAGTACAAGAAAAATTGATGTTTCTGCTTTGCCACAGCCTCATTGCATAACGTGATGTCATAATTCTCTTCTTCAAGGCACTGTAATGTCGTCTTCAGTATTTTAACTTTGCTGTGATAACCGAATAGTTGTTCAGTAACTTTTTTGAATGGAGGATGTAATTATTCTTGAAAGTTTCTGGTTTAGTAAGGGCTGGAAAATACTTTTCATCCGCAGCTGCTTCTTGTGTGTTGTTGGCTGTAATTACACATTCTTCTTTTTGTTTGTTTGAAAGGGTAGTTTGCTTCTATTATCTAATTGCTGGTTTGGACTTTTCAGATGCAGTAAATTCTAGGGCGTTGAAGTTTTTCTATTTGCAAGGGGGATGAGCATGGAGCTGAACTCTTCATCCGTGAAGTCAAGTGGTCTTTCTTCTCCTGATTGTGCTAGTGATCCTGATGAGAAGGAAATCAGTGATAATGATGACGATGACCGCAATCACAAGCATCGTAGACGGGATATAGAGTCTCAATCATTGGAGCGAGATTCCCTGGAACAACCTTTGACACAGCCCTATAGAAAGCGCAATAGACCGTTTGAAAATGGGCAGAATGATATGCAGTCACACAACAATTTAAATAGGGACTTCCCAAAGAGACGACTTACAAATTTCTCTCATCAGTTTGGTGACCAAGGATCTGGTAGAGGTAGAGGAAGAGGTAGATATCCCCAACGGGATCCTCGTTTTGGCACCATTGATGTTCCTTCTCAAATGGCTCCCCGAGGTTCTATCCCACCAGCCATGTTCTCTGGAAGAGGGATGCCTGCCCCAAATTCTCAAAATGCATCTTGGAGTGGTTTTGGACTAGTTCCTTCTATTCCGAACGGTATCAATTCTCTTGGGCTTCATGGAATCCTTGGACCCCAGATGAATCCAGCAATGAATATTGGTATCCAGCGTCAAAGATGCAGAGACTTTGAGGAGCGTGGATTCTGTTTGAGGGGTGATATGTGTCCAATGGAGCATGGCGTAAATCGTATTGTTGTAGAAGATGTGCAGGTATGTGCCGGCTGGCATTAATTTCCTCCTTTTGTTACAAACTAACTGTCTGGCATGTATATTGTGCATTAGCTTATGAACACTGACTACACTAGGTGTTGGCGCTGTGAATATGAACTATAAATACAGTTTTTTCTTCTGTGAATTGTTTGCTGCTATTTTGGACAAATATTGAGAGGGGCTCCCAACTTTTACTCGTACATTATTACCCACAGTGACTTCAGTTGAAGTGTCTTAAAATGTTAGAACTAAGAAACAAATGGAATGGTATATAATATCGATTCATGAAATCCGTTATGACCATGAAGAATATTTCGGATTTTTAGTATCTCTTTTGTAGTTGTATAGGAACTTTCAAGGGGTGTAGAATTCGTTTATTGTAGTTTATCATCCACTCTATAAGATTGTTCTCTTACGTATAGTTTGGATAGTTAGAACTTGGAAATGTGATGGGAGGGCATTGGAGATGATGGAAATGAGGGTAAAGGGAGGGAGGGGGAGTGCGATTCGAGCATGATGCTTTCACTTTACTTTTCAAGTCTTTTCTATGTTGATAGAATTTTATTAGCCTCTATTTTTCCCTATCCAACTTTCTATGGGGCAATATGCGCATTGGCACGTGTCTGTGACATCCTTGAATTACATAGCAGTAGTTCACAGGTATGTATAAGGCCAATCATAGTGTAGTCCTCTGCTTTCTGATAAACTAAGTTATTTTGACACTTCACTTTGGATGCGTGCCATTTGTTGTTGGATAATTCTTTGAGCCAGAAGCCTCGAACTTCACTAAATAGTTGTGCGTGTTACTCTGACGCCATTTTGTGTCCTTACATCTGCATCTGAGTGGAGTAGCATTACTCGTAACAATTGTGTCCTTACATCTTTTTGTTGTTGTTCGTCTTAATTGGCAGAGCTTGTCGCAGTTTAATCTCCCTGTGTCAATTCCGAGTGCTCAAATCTTGGGTACATCTCTTGGAAGTGGATTTGTCTCATCAACAGGTGTCTCGAGTGCTATGATAAACAGCAGAGGCTCACATAGTGGAATGGAAAAGTCTTCTACTGATGAGGTGTTAGCTGGTGTTGATAATGCCACTGGAGCTGATGTGTATGACCCTGATCAGCCACTATGGAATAATGATGCTCGTGATACATCAAGCCCGATGCTCGGATCACAGCCGTCCAATTTTGATGAAACCGTCAGCTTTTTGGATGCTGATATTTCCGATCGTCTAGTCAGAAGTAGTGGGGATGTTATTGGTGCCCAGAGCACGAGTACTTCCGTGTGGGGGAGACTTCGAAATTCTAAGAAAAAACTTGATCGGAAGGAGGAGTTTGGCGTGAAGTCAAATGCACCGGAGTTTCCCACAAAGGAGATGGGTGAACCCTCAAGTGGTAGTCAAGGAAACTTCCATGTAGGAAATCCACTTACTGGTCCAAAATCAGCGACCTTAACCTCTAAGCTTCAAAATGATGTGGGGAGTACGGTTCGGAAGCCATCACAGAAGGCACAACGCACTTTATTTGTGAATTGCATTCCACTAAAAGACAACAAGAAAGAGAATCTTCTGTCTCATTTTCAGAAATTTGGCAAGGTAGTTGATATATTCATCCCGCCCAATAGCGAACGTGCTTTTGTGCAATTCTCCACAAGGGGAGAAGCAGAAAAGGCTCTTAAGGCACCTGATGCTGTAATGGGTAGTCGTTTCATCAAGCTATGGTGGGCAAATAGAGATAGTATAACAGATAATGGTGTTAGTTGTGCCAACAATTCATCTCTAGCTCCACATGGTGTGATGGCTGCTTCGGGATCAGCTCAAGTGGCTGTCACCAATAAAGGAAAAGATGGTATCTCGAATGCTGCTCCTAAAGTGGTTGCTCCCAAAGCTGGACTTGTTCTTGCGAACAGCCTCAAAACAGCTCCCCCGGCACAGAAGAAAATGGAGAATTTGGAGGTCTTGAGGGAGCAGCTTCGCAAAAAGCAGGAGATGCTGGAGCAAAAACGGAATGAATTCCGCCAACAGTTGGATAAACTCGCAAAACAAGTAAGTGCCTTCTCGAAAACATGTTCCTTTGAGAGTTTTGTTAGCTTCTTGTCCCTGATCTTGATGAACATTTCAACTAAGAGTGTATGTATCTTTTCAACGTCTAGTCTTATTTATTGACTTTTTTTGGGTTTTCAATGTATAACGGCTCTTTGCTATGTACTTTCAACCGTTAAACCAAACTTAGATGTTCTTTGTAAACAAGCACATCTAGGCATGCATTATCTGGGAATGGAATAGAACGAAGCAAATAAAAGGTAGGACTAGAGTAGGAAGAAACTAATGTAGATAGGATCATAGGAAGAGACAAAAGGAAGGATATGATCCAACCTAAGGAACTATGAAAGCTATAATTGGACCTGAAATAGGTGGCCATATTGTAGCCAACATATGATAAAAGTCAGCTACCAGTCCTGAAATAACGAACTAAGACGAAGATAGTCTATAGTGATCACGGTTATGGCGACAAGGGTGTGTTACTTGACTCACGTACGTGCTGTTGGCGCCTTTGCCCTTCCCTTGTACAATTTTTTACCCTTGTAGGTGGTTTTGGATGATAAAATTCCAAGTAGCAACAGTTAGTTAGGACTTGATCCTATTAAATTTTTCCATCCTCCTGCTTGAACATGCCGCTTCAGCAAATACGTCTTGATTAAATGTGAAGTAATTTCTAATAATGTTAGTAGAAATTCAATTGTGGTCACACGTAATGTAATTTTTCATGATGCATGTTTCTGTAGGCATCAAGCAAAAATGAAGTACCAGCTGAGAAAAGGCAAATTTCAGAAGCACCGATCAATGCTTTGAAAGAGGGCAGCACGCAGCCATCAGATATCGGCATCGCTATGCCATCATCAGTGATTGTGTCAGCAGATGAGATGATTACGGAGAACCGTGATTCTCGAAGAGATGAAGTCAAATCAGCTGGTGTCCCAAGTTTGAAGCAGCCTGTACTTTCCAGGGCAACTTCAGGAGGGCCAGCACATATACACAGATATAAATTGGATAACAGGCCAACAACTTTTAGAATCAACGCTCCCTTACCCGAAGAATTGATGAATGTGAGTACCCCTTCTAGATCCTTGTAAAGTACGGAGTCAATAACAAGGATAAACTCTAATTAATGACGAGCTGGCAAAAATAGTCCTTCATTGCTGTGAATGTGCTTAATAGATGTGATATCTCTTCGTTTCTGTTGTTGGGGAGGGTGGTGTATTGCCTTTATTCATCTACAACGGATGCTTTTAGGTACCAAAGGGTACCAGGCCTGTTTAAATGTTTCAAAGTTGTATTTGATGATAGGTTTTTAGGAAGGTTTACGAATTGGTGATACTTGATGTTGGATGATTTTGCAATAGTAGGAGTTGGTAAGGAGCTCGTACCTTTGTGCTGATACTTTCAGTATTTTTCAGTGAACATTGTCTCTCGTTGGATTATGAGACACCCTATCTGAGACTGCATGTCTATTTTTGCAATTATATGGCACTATACCAATGCCTCAAAAATCTTTAATATATCGGGGTACATGGGCCCAGATATACTTTAGGGTTTACCACGCCTGAATAGTTAACAAGTCAACAGATTGAGGATGAAAAGTGCGTTTAGCATTGCGTGTAATTTTATGGCTACTTCACCATAAAATTGTAACATGTGAGCCATTTTGCTGTATTCATTTTGTTGCGTGTCACCATTTTTCTTACTGATGTGCTTACCCCATGTAGTAACAAGCGATGTTGCTGTCTTTCAGATTGGTGTGTTACGGGATCACTTCTCGTCGTATGGAGAAATTTCTAATTTGGAGATAGAAGACTCTTGTGAGGAAGAAAGCCGTAATGGCTCATGTGATTCTGAAGTGATGAGGAACTGCTGCGCTCGAGTAAGCTTTGCCACCCGACATGCAGCTGAAAGGGCATTCTCGGACAGTAAAACTTGGCGGGGACATAATTTAAAGTTCAGTTGGGTAACTTCGAATATTGCTGCTAGCAGTAAAAGTAGCGGGGAGAGTTCCTCAGCTCTGAAAGGAACTTTAACTGAGGTTCAATCTGCTGCGAAAGCAGTGAATGATGATTCTCAGATTAAATTGGCTCCCAAAGAAAGTACGTCATCACCTCCGAAGTCATCTAATGAACCTTCTGGTGATAGCGATAGCTCCAGTGGGGAGAGGAACTCTGCAGCAGAAAAGAATTCTACATCTCAAGTTCAATCACCCGATAAATCAACTGGACTTGATCGGCCAGAAGACGATGACCCAAAAAGACGGGATTTGGAAGCTGGATGAGCACGACTGAGTAGAAATCTGTTGAAGAGTGTCGAAATTTTTGAGGTGTTGTACAGTCAGGTAAAACTGTAAAACTTATTGGGATTTGTTTTTATACAATTTTACTTTTGCGAGTAACTTTATAGATAGTTTCTTTGAATTATTCACCGGAGTTCAGCAATCTCTGACTCTGGAGGTCTTCACTTGAGGATTTTGGATAGCTCAAATCCTAATTCCTGCTTTTTGTAATCCAATTTATGAAATATAGTGTTTCTTTTCGTTAACATGTTTCCGTCCACATTCTCTTCCTAAAAGCTTGATATTGAGGCGGTTATGTAATTATGTCGAATGCGTTGTCCATGAATGTCATGGGTGCATACGTGCTCAGGTCTAACGCTCAGCATTTCCTGGGACCTTATTCTCTCGACATCAAATTTATTGCTTCCTCAGTTGCTTTGTTAAAATACTCGTAACTGTCTTTCTGATCACAGGTTAAATCTTCATATAAAAAGCATTTAGGAATTATTTTTCTTCTCTCAACATACATACTCCGTATACCACTAATTTTTCAGGTGTCTATTGCAGACATACTGCATACGTATCGACAGGTGCGTTAAGATAAAGCAATTGACTGTACGTATCGACAGGTGCGTTAAGATAAAGCAATGGTGTCATTCATGGTTTCAAAAGTTGAGAAATGGTGTACTCCAAATAAATTTGTATTTACTGAAAGTTTCAGCTTTTTAAAGATACACATACTGACATACATATATACTCACACTCACGGTGTTTCTGGAAATATACAAGTAAAATCCTATAATAATGTTCACTTGCATATACAGCCAGAACATCTGAGTTGCAAGAATAACTAGTCTTTGTTTTTTACATGAATCACTACTTAAAAGATGCACGTTGCACGTCTCAAGACCTTCAGCGCAAAACCTCTAGGCCTTGCCTCCTTTTGTACGGTTTTTAATGAAGGATTTAACGTTTTCTATTTATATCTCACTTGGGGTACCATTCTTCTTGAACAGTGCGTAGGCGTCACTATATATTGCCACTACGTTTGAGAACACAGCGAGGACGATCATCAAAATAGCTAATGCTTTCTCTTTTGTTGTAGCAATGCCATAGCGGTCCCTGAAAGCGAAACATCCACACAAGGGCATCAAACTCGGAATTTTCAGCCAAATATGTCCGATTTCAACCCAAGTCAAACCCATGACTGTTAACCCAACAAGCCGAGCAATTGTATACTGTAAAACATCGATATTCCTGTGCTACGACTAGAAATATACAGAGTAATAATCAAGCAAGCACAAGTGTAGTAAGCAAAAACAGAGTATTTTGATGTAGAGCTAATTAAGACTATGAATCATGCACACACCATATACTCCGTACTAGTCAAGGTTTTCTACTTTTCTTCCATCTATTCATTATTTTACCCCCCATCAACAATTTAAATAATGACTCATGTCACGGGGACACCTAACCATCTTGGTATAATAACTTCGTTGTGGTTGTCATTGTTATAAATAAAGATTTAAGAGATAATGCATTCATAAATGTAAAATTGATCGAGACCAACCGCAAGCTTGAGGAATCCTCAAGTTGCAGACGCTTAGACACCACAAGCACAGAACGAAAACATTGAAAAACGCACTTCATGAATAAAGTGATAAATTTTTTACCTCAAAGTGATGGAAGCAGGGAAGATGAAGCCGAGACACACTGCAGCGGTTGCTCCAGTGAATTGGAAAGCGTCCCAGATGCTAGGAATGAAAGTTGCTCCAGTAAATATAAGACAAATAAGCACAATAGTAATTAGAGAAAATCTCTTGTTACTGGAAACAAGAGGACCTGATGAGGGGAAGCAAAGACCGTCGATGTTGAGCCTTAGCGGGTAGAAGACAATGGGGAAAACAAGCATCAAGTGTGCAGCGTAGCTCACGCGAACAGCGTCGTTCAGAACAGCTCCATATGGTATTCCAAGGTCAGTGTCAAAGTTCGCAAGAACGTCGTCTAGAGTTCCTTCTCCAAACAGAAGGAAACCAAACAAACTTGTCATTACATACACCGATGAACAAAGACCAATAGCTGTGCGAACAACTCCTTTGATTTGAGAGGATTCCTCAAGTTCATTATCAATCGAGTGCACTGCATAATAACATCCACAGTTGAAAAATTATCGAAAGAAGTGAATATTCCATACGAGACAATATCAGTTGCACAAGAAGTATAGCATTCTATGTACCATTGTAGTGACAAATAAATGCTGTGACCAGAACAGGAACAACAGTGAAGAGTTTCCAGAAGGAAGTCATATCAGTTACGTCGGGGAGTAATTTGGGCATCATCACAGTTCCGCTAAACAGCTTAATCACCGCGATTCCCACCATGATTACTAGAAACAAAACGGCGAGTCCAACTGATAGTGCGGATGTGTAACTCAGTGAATCTGTAACATGAATAACCACATAATCAGTAATCAGTATGCACCCATTATACTATTGGTTCAAACACAAAAATTGAAAGAACAATCTACTGGTTCAACTGACGCATTTGGAAGCCATGAAAGTAACTCCCTGTGTCCCTTTCAGCAGAGTTTGTGGCAAATTCTATCTAGCAGACTGTTTCAGGACAACGAAACAATGGACACACCGACTGAATTTCAACACGTGCAGATTATAAGTGATTGAAGCATCTCAAGTTGGCAACCGATGATGACCCATAGGACGTTGCTCGTCAACATCAGGCAAATTCTACATCTATTAGAGGATGACAGGCACCAATGGATGCAAATATATCTATCAAATTGGCAGCATATTTGCTACTCTTACAAAATTTAAGCCTAATGACACGTTCGCCTATCAGTTCCACCACAGAACAAAAAAAAAACAAAAACAAAAACAAAAAGACGACTTACCAATACGCTTAAAGCAAGCTAAAGGAGCAAAAACAACCAGGGTTGTGATCAGAAGAACAATGATCCTCGCGTTCCACCACTGACTTCCAAACCAACCTTCCAGCACACCCGCGTGATGCTCTCCACTGGAAGATGTTCCTGACAGTACATCACCTTCGAAAAAGAAACAACCACATACACAATTCTTAGAGCACTACACTTACATTTCACCAGGCGAGACCTAATAAACACATTTAAAACAACCATACACACAATTCTTAGAGCACTACACTTACATTTCACCAGGCGAGACCTAATAAACATATTTAAAACAACCATATACACAATTCTAAGAGCACTACGCTTACATTTGACTAGGCAAGACCTATTAAACACATTTAAAACAACCATATACACAATTCTTAGAGCACTACGCTTACATTTCACCAGGCGAGACCTAATAAACACATTTAAAACAACCATATACACAATTCTTAGAGCACTACACTTACATTTGACTAGGCGAAGACCTAATAAACACATTTAAAACAACCATATACACAATTCTTAGAGCACTATGCTTACATTTGACTAGGCGAAGACCTAATAAACACATTTAAAACTATTTCAACCCTTAGACAATCCAGTCAAACAATCCTTAGACAACCCTTACCACTACCCTTAAACACATTTAAAACTATTTCAACCCTTAGACAACCCTTAGCACTACCCTTAGACAATCCAGTCAAACATAGGTAAAACACATTACAACCATTTCAACACCACAGAGTATTGAACATTTCAGTTCTACACCCTCAAGACAAAAGGAATGATGGCACTATAAAATCATATTATAATATGTAACTATAACACATTTATGTTGAATATTGAAGAAGGGAGTAGTAAAAACATACCAATAATAATCATGTAGACAATGAGAACACCAATATTATTGACCAAAACACAAACTTGGAGCAAAATCCTTCCAACTTTACCAAAAGCAGACTCCATAACAGAAGCATAAGAGGTAGATTTAGCAGCTCTACTAAACTTGAGCAGCATATCAATGGACCTCTCAGTCAACAAAGCCATGAAAACAATCATAAATATTCCAAAAGGAAGACCCAAAACCTTCATTGTTGCAGGTAACGCCATGATTCCAGCACCAACTATCGTCGTCGATAAATTGAAAACTGCACCTGAAAATGAAGCCCCATTAAACTCATCAAATTTACCACCATCACCTTCTTCTTCTTCATTTTCTCCTCTATGTTTTGTGATTGTGGGTAACAATGGTGAATTTTCATCTGAATTTTGCTTTGCTTTCTTTGATTTTCTTTCTCTTCTTGATTCCATGTTACCCACAACTGTCATCTTGCAAAAGTTTCAATCTTTTTTGATATTTTGGGTTTGATTGTACAAAATTCAGTACCAAAATTTTACAAGAAATTGAATTGGGAATTTGTGATAACAGAAATAACTGGAAACCCAGATACAATTATGCAGTTTATGATACAAAGTTTTATTTTTTATTTTTTTAAAATGAAATCTACAAAGTTTGAAATTTTTTTTTTTTTAACCCTTTTTTTTTTTTTTTCTAATTAAAATCAACAAAATTTGAAGGTTTTAAAGAGGAAGTTGATATGGAAAATGATAGAGATTGAGAGGAGGTGGGTGGGTGGAAGATAAGAATGAGATTATATTAAGGATTTACAGCTTGCTTTCCTGATTATAATGGTAATTAACATTCTCACTTACAATCACAATCACACACACTAACATTATTATAATGTCATTGTTTTTTATATTTTTTTCCACTTTTGTTCATTAGGTTACTCTTCCTCTAATTATTATCTATTTATCCTATTAATTTTTTGGAAAATTTTCATCTGTGTCTTTAGAGGAATGACTTTTCTCACTTGTACCCCTACAATTTTCATAATCTCAATTATACCCTTGACCTTTATTAGTAAATGTCAAGCATGATCAAACTTGAGTTAGACGTTAATTGAAATTAGTTAAGTATCACATTGACACTAATTAAGCACATGACATAGATCTCAATTATACTCAAACAATTAAGAAACTCCTTTTTTTCATTTTTCGTCTCCTTTTTGCCAAAATTAATTGGATCCTAATGTAACACTTAACAGCTCCAATAAATGTCTAAACCAATTTTGGTCATGTTTGACCTTCACTAATAAATATCAAGGGTAGAATTAGAATTATGGGGATTGTAGGGATACAAGTGAGAAAAGTCATTCCTTCAGGGGCACAGGTGAGAATTTCCCTAATTTTTTTTTCTAATTTTTACAAAATAGTGAATTATAATCAAGTAGATAATTGTTAAGTTATTATATTATAATTAATTAATTTTTATTAATTATTATTGTATAAAATTAGAGATTATAGATGGTAGTTGTAAGGGTAGTTTTAAATTAGGGTTTGATGAGAGTGATGGTGCGGCAGGGCAGTGAGGGCGGCGGGGGCAAAAGGGCGGTAGGTCTGGATGGTGGTTGAATAAGGAGGTGAAACAAGGGAGGATGATGGTAAAGAGGAAACTGTCAGGTGCGGGCTAGTGTTGGGCACTTGGGCCGACGACCAGCGTTGGTGTCGGTGTGGGTGATGATCGGCGTGGGTGATCACGGGCGGTGGATAGTGGTGTAGGGTTGGTGGTTGTTTAGTGTTTCTTTTTTATTTTTTATTTCGTATTTAATTTTTGTGTTAAATTATTTTTCCTTTAATAATTTTAAATTTTTTATAAATTTAAAATATTTGATTATTTATATTTCTTATATTTATATTTATTTTATTTATTTTTTAGATTTATTTTTTAAAAATGTTTATTTAGTTTATAAAATAATGTAAATTATAGGAAAAAGTGAATTACACAGGATTAAGTAAGTTATAAAAAGAGGAGTAAAATGGAAAAATAACTATAGGAACGAGTAAAAATTCTATAGGAAAAAACACCACCCTATTATAATCAAATTATATGATCATCATTTGTCTAAAATATAAATAATACGAATAATATTTTATTAATTCATTTGCATAATTATAATTTATAAATATTCAAAGTTCATTCTATAACGATAAAATCTATATATATATATATATATATATATATATATTTGTAGGTTTTGTATTTTTTAGCAAGTAACGATAAATTTTATATCTACCTATTGTATATAATGTCAAAAATTGATACTTTACTGTAATAAATGATAAGATAGATAAAATATGATCATGAGCGGAGCACATATTTAGGAGAATACGAAAATTAATACTTTGTATATTTTTTGTTGAGTTTTTTCTAAACTGTGCTAAAATGACACATGTTAAAGTATTAATTTGATAAACAAACTTATCGTTATATAACTTAGGAAAATATTCATAAATATTTTTCTTTAATTAGCCTCTTAACGTGCGTTATTCTGACACATGTTAGAAAAACTCTATTATATTCAGAAAATTATATATTTTCAAACACTACATAAACATTTAAATATTACAACAATTATATCTAAGATTTCATACTATATATATAAAAATCAGAGCCTAGAGACTCCAATGAAGTACATTTGTCATGAAACTATTGGTCATTATTAAGTTATAATAGAATAAAATTAATTAAATTCCAAAATTTATCCATATCATTTTTTATGTATCTTACCAAAAACTATTTGACTAATTTTTTTTGTAAAAGCAAGAGTTGATTTTTTTCAAACACAGAGAGAAATTCTACCATGAGGATGTCTTATTGTATAAGACAAATCAAACAACCATAACCAACCCAATAAATCCACAATAACTGAAAGAAAAAAAAAACAGTTTCACTTTCTCTCTCCTCTACCAATTCTTGAAACAAAATCATTCCCCCAGGTTGTTTTCAACCTTCAATTTATTTTAATTTTTTTTTTCTTCACCTTTTTTTTTTCACCATATTGATTGGTATTTCATTATCTCTCGTAATAATTTAGAAAAATTCGAAGAGTCAAAGTGATAATCTCAACGAACCAAACGAATGCTAACTGATTTATGTATTTGTCCGTAATTTTCAAAAGTAACTTGTTTAAGTTTGAAAAGTAACTTAAATGCTTTCAAAAATAATTCCCAAAAATTTGCCAACTAAAGTTAAAGAGTTACCTTTGATTAACTAATAGTTAGGTTTCAACTAAAGAATGATTACATTTCATATAAGGACTATTTACTTTATAGACGAAAGAAGTAAAAAAAAAAAAAATCATCAAACGTGAGATGGAAGATGGGTGGCGTTGGAGCCACCAGTGGCTGAATAATGATGGTAGTTAAGGAGGATGGTGATGGTTTTGGCAGCAATAGGTGAAGGAGCGGTGGATGAGGACAAGGTAGATGAGATCGGGGAAAGTCGACTATAAAGGTAGAGAGATAAAAGGCGGAGGTTGCGGTGGAGTCCGACAGGTAGTGGTGGTTGTGGATTTTGATTGGTGGTGGTTAGTGCACTGAATTTCGATTGGTGATGGTGGTGGTGGTTGTGGAAACCGATTGGTGGTGATAGTTGCGATAGAGTGTGACTGATGACGGTTGTTGTGGAGTACACTGGTGGTGATCGGCGCGGTGGGGTTCGACTGGCAGCGGTGGTGGTGGTGGTTGGAGTGGAGTTTGCATGGTGACAATTTTAATGGTGGTTTATGGGAAAGGTGAGGGAGTGAATTGTGTGGGTAAATATTAATATATTAGTTGTTTTAGGGTGTCTTATTGTATGAGGCAGCCTCATACTAGAATTACTCGAAAACTAATTGTGAAATCCCATCACATATGAAATCTTTCCAATTTTAATAATTTAATAACTTTTCGAACAAATGTATGAAACTGATTTTATAAAAAATGTTAGATATATTAGTTCAAGTGAGAAAATATACGGTCAAACACTCAAAAAGGGTATCTTTGAACAATTAAAATGTGTTTACTTTCTACCAATTCCATGTAACTTTATTCCCTATATTTTGTTATCTTTTATATTTTGCTAATATGATTATTTTCACTATATGTATCATCATCCTTAACAAAATAATTCATGTATATGTTTATTGTTGAGCATGAAAGTAGATTCACACCCCAAGTACGTAAGGGCATGCAACTCATTAATCAAGTAACTTATGTTTGATTTACTTTTGTCCATCTGATGCAAACTATCTTACTGTGTTTAGCTTTTATCCGTATGAGTCTATGAGAATTTTCCAAGAGAATGAAAGTATGTTAATTTTATATTTTTGACTAACAAAAGTGTGCTAAGTTGTTTTTTTTTTTTTTTTTTTAATTATTATTAAGTACTCCGTATATGTTTGAATAATAATCAATTATAACTTGCTGGTTGAGAAATTCTCAAGATGTGTTTCAATATAACCTTATCGAAGACCAAAACAAAATTAATTCAAAAAAATGATATATTTTTTAATGATATTTTAAACTTAATTCAAAAAAATGGTTCTGAACTTACGTAAAAAGTAGGTGTTGAGGTTCTTTTTTTTGTCACACTTGAAGTCATTTAAATTAAACTTGCTCCAATTTTACTTTTAACTGAAGTTACCTATTTTACAATAAAATATAACTATTGTTTTTATGGTTTGAGATATTTTCTTTTCTCTGAGAAACTCGTGATTTTTACTAAAACAATTATATTTTGTATCCAGACGATTTTATAATATTTCTAATTATTTTAGTTTTTTAATTTATTGCAATTCATGCAGATATTTGTTTTAAAATAGTTTTGTAATATTCTCATAACGAATACTTTTAAAAAAATTGGATTGTATATACTTTATACACGGATAATTTACAATTTAAAAAAATTTTAATACATATATAGATTGTCCGGCCACAAGACGAACACCAAAACAAGTTACACCTTATAAAAGAACTTGTGATAAACGTATACGAGTACTCCGTATGAATCAAAAAAAAAAAAAAGTTACGTAATTATATACTCCGTATTATCTACGGTTACGAAAATTCTCAAAGGTCATATAAATGTTAAAATGTAGCCTTTGGAGTCATCTAAAAAATAAGATAATGTTTGGCACGTGTGCTATAAAATATTGTATGACAGCCCTCTTTTGTGGATTAGTATTGCTAGCAACATCGACCAATTATAAGTAACCACAAGAAATGTACGGAGTATAAGTCGAGAGCGAATTCTCTGTCCCATTTTTATATCTTATTTGGTGTCTTATTACTACGTAGGGTAATAAATCTTATTGATTATAAAAGATTAATGAAGAAATAATTATATAAACTAGGAGAGTGGATCCTCTATCCCATTTTATGTTCCACTTGATGTCTTATTACTTCATATAGTAATAAACCCTTAGTTTATATAATTATTTTTTCATTAATATTTGATTATCTATGAGATTTATTACCATTTGTAGTAATGGGACACCAAATGGGACAGAGAATCCGCTCTCATAAACTAGGGATTTATAACTTTATCAAGTAATGTGACATCAAATGGGAGAGAGGATCTGCTCTCCTATTTCTCTATTACATAAATGTCATCACAAATAATTAAATAATTATCCTTTTGTACAAGAGTTCTCAAGTTAATACGTATTAAAAGATATCGTTGACTTTACTTTTTTTATATTTACAATTTTTCAAATTTGTCGTGAATTTTACCTTTAAATCCGTCGTTATGGTAGAGGGAGAGAGAAAATTATATATTTTTTTTCTAACACGAGGGTAAATGCCAATGCTGACTAAATCCATCGTTATCACTGCTATACTAGCTCACCACGCAATGTGCTCCTTCATGTTCATATGTTGAGGACGACTAATTCTTTGATTACATAGCATAATTAAGTAACATCTCTATCAATAATTCAATTAATAATAATATAACAATAATAATATAGAATAGTTTCTCATGCAAAGCACACTATATTTTGTAAAATTAGTGGTTACTCATTTGTACTTGAAACAAATTTATTATTGCTAGGCACTTCTTCAATAGAGTGATTTATAAAAAATATTGTTCCAACAAAGAATTAATTGTCAGGAATAATTTAAACTGATCCTCTTATTCCATAAATAATTTGAACTTGAAATAATCCACGAATAATCTCAATTATTGAACAACCATTCCAATAATGTACCTTAGCCAATTTTAATCGACTTTAATCGATAGAAAAAGAGGCGAAACCGGTTTGAACTTTACTTAAAATAAGAGTGAGGTAAAGTTAGAGTCGATTTCATCTTTTTTTTTTTTTTTACGTATTAGAGTCGATTGAAATTGGACAAAGTACATTGTTGGAATGGTTCTTCAATAGTTGAGATTATTCGTGGTTTAATTCTAATTCGGATTATTTCTGACAATTATTCCTTCAACAAATAACTACTATGCCCATCTCAATTATTGTTTACCTTTATATTTTAAAAATGAACACAAATGAACGACTATCTTTGCATTATGTTGGAACTTGGTATACAGACGAATGGAATTGACAATGATAAATCCACCACACCAAATTAACTTACGCTTTCCTAATAGAATAATTCGATCTTATACTAGTGTCAGGTTATACTAAATTTTCTATTGAGATAAGACGGTGTCCTCTGTTTATTGGCACAAGAAAACAGAGATGTAATTCAGAAGTATTTTATGTGTGTGTTTGTTTGTTATAGTGTCAAAGATCAAGAATATAGAAATTATTTTCTTATTTCTCCCTCTTTCTAATAATCCCACTTCTATCAATAAGGGAAACCCTTAATTCTCAAGGGTTGCGACTCTTCAAAATCACGTCACATTTAATTTCATCCATGAATCAAATATGTGGTACGCTAAATGAACCGATAATTACACTTAAGTTACCAACATATTATAATAAAAATTGATCAAAAACAATTATTAAAAATATCAATTTTAACTAAATGTGGTAGTTTTATAGAATAATATGATTAGATTTTAATTTTACACAAAGAGAATCGTTCATCGACACTATTTGTCATTGGGCTCTCTGGTAATAATTCAAAACCACAATAATGATTGTTATTAATAGTTTCGCTTAGTTGCAAAAGAATCATCAGTAGATTGTCCTACGTAAAAACATTGGTGAAATTGTTAAAGGGAATAGAACGAAATCAAAGAATCATGGTATATGATATAGCCTTCTATGGGTTGATATAACCGTCTTAAATGAGAATTTGTATTGTAACTGACTTCGTAGAGAATAAACCTTTGGTTGTCACCCCAAAGTGATCGACGTATAGTCGATTTGGTAGCCGGGGATGAAGCCTCGTACTCGATTTCCTTGACGACATTAACTGGATACCTTCACAGAAAAAATAAAAATAAGACGACTACTCCCAAATCAAAAATTCGTACTGCGTATTTATACACAACTAAAGTCCTCAAATTCGGCGCTTTGTCTGACAACCATCTTTCTATAATAATCGTCTTCCAGATGTCTTTTGTTGTCACTTCTATGTTCTACACGTTTGTCTGTAAGTGTTCGTCATCAAGAAGAGCAGCCATTACCTCGGAACCACCCTCTGTGGGGTAATTCCCTCACAAGATACCCTGGACACCGTGTTGCGGGGTAATTCCCTCACAAAGATACCCTGGCTACCGCGTTATCAACTTACAGAAGCTTCAAGGTTATGCGCAACTGAAAATCATCTCTATACTCGTATTGCTAAGGAGCCAATACTTTTTGTGTAGCTTTGACGGCAAGATCACAGTTGACACTCAAAATCCAAAGATGGAAGTCTTGGAGAAAGGTATGGATACACGAAATGATAGCTGCTCACTTATTTCACTCAGTTGAAGAAATATGGAGACTTCAGAACTTCGTTCAAATCAAAGTCTCCTCTGTCAGGCAAAGGAGGGAACTCCACTGCGGGAAAAGACTGCTCGAAACTATTCAACAACTGTTACAACAAAACACAGCAAATTTTAGTTAAACAGAGAGCAATGTAAATCATAATTTGAACAGTTACTGTTACTCCACAGTTTCTTGTTGACTTGTTCGGTAAATAGTGATAAGATTAGAATGTACGGCACCAGGTGCAACTTACATTTTCCAGTATCGGTTGCTCATACAGTTCCACGAATTTCTGACGAAGTATCCAGTTCATTTGATCTACATCGCTTGCATGTGTCCAATATGAATCATGCACACCTACACTCGTAATACAAGGTACAATGAAATGAGTAGAGGCAAACCGAAAACAACATTCTCAGAATTAGTTAAGTAGCAAACTCAGTTATGATAACCATGGGAAAAAGAGAGACCTGCAAAATTTAAGCCTGCATTTTTGCATGCGACTGCAGTCATCATCATATGCGAACCATCAAGAGAGTGCACAAAATTTGGTGGAAAAGCTGTCTTTTGCCGCCTGATCATGATCTGTGACAAGAAAAAACTCCTTCATTCGATTCCTTTACAATTCAATAATAAACACTATCAACTGGAAGTTAAAACAAAATCACATGCACTGGTTAAGGCCCTTAGGAGGGGTTTAATTAATTACACCGCTTGCCTGTGACCATCTGTTTAGAATTTTCAGGAATCGGTAATTTGATATAACCACATCAGCATTCATCAAGTTGCTACTTTAGCTATAAAACCGAACAATCAAGAAGAAGTATACAGTTGTACCAATACAGCAATTTCAAAATTAAGCAGATGCAGTTGCAGTGACCAAAATAGCAACAGATACATATTAAGGCGCAGATATATGCTCCGCATTATCCATGTTGAAATAGGCACATTGTAGCAGTCAGGATTTCGAGAAGAAAATATCACAAAAACGATTCATCACATAGAATGTCTACATCAACATTATGGTTACTTATTGCTTCACCCAATTTAAGTCAAGTGAATGTGCACGAAAATAAAAAAAGAATTACCTTATCTGATTCTTTTTCTAGAGTAAGTTGTTGTAGGGATGTTTTGATCTGCATGATGATGCAACTCAGATATTGCAGATTTCTACATATTAAATAAACAATTAAAAAACAAGACAAAAGACGACGGAGGATCTCTTACAAGACGTTTTCCTTTCTGGTAGTAAGGCTGCACAACAGGTAGACCCATTGGTGTTGTCCACTTCACAGATTCATTTTCAACAGCTATTAGCTGAGAATAGAGAAACCACAATATCAGCAGAACAATCAATAAGTTCACGTCAATTTAGAACCTGATACCTCTCGTCTGGAACGTTACATAGTCAGTTTATTGTTTGCTTCTCAGTTTTCGTGCATATATAGGATGGTAAAGTTTGTAGTCTGTAGACCACGTCAATTTAGAACCTGATACCTCTAAAGTCTAACCTAAATACAGCTGAATTAATAACCTCCAAACTACCCTCCATATCAATCTCGTGAAGAATGAAGATTGAACTAGAGCCCTCCGATTTATTACTTCTTAACTAACCTCTAAAAAAAAAAAAAAAAAAACATAGGGGAGGCAGAATGAACCTTAGCACAATCACCAAGCCAGGTCATGATATCACGGGCGCCTTGAAACATCTCTCCTAGTGCCGTTAATGTAGTCTATCCAAGAAAAAATTTACGTTTTCAGTAGAGGACAGAGAATGGTAAGAAGGCTCATCATTTCTAGCCTATCTAATAGAGCAAATCCAAATTATTCCAGACATCTTACCTTTGCGGCATAACAAGCTGCCCCAAAAAGCTCCTTGTCATCATCGAATATGGATCGTTCCTTCAACCTCTTCTTGATCTGATCTCTTGCACCAATGTAAGTGACTCCATATACTGATGTCATGACTGTCTGCTTAACTAATTTCCTATTGACCTATAATTTGCATGGAACATATAGCTTACTGATTAGTTAAAATAGCAGCCAATACATTCTACTCGATGTGACTAACAATTGTTATTCATGTTAAAATAGGAAAATAATCTGTTACACTACAGCTAGTTGAAAGCTAGAAACCTGATCGACCAGTTGTCGAGCATGTAATGCTTCAGGGAATTCTTCAGGGTCTAGTTCTGCATCACGTTTCATGATAGCAAGTACCCTGCAACAAACATTTTGGTTAAACAACTGCTATCACACTGCTAACGGATAGTAGTTTCAATAAGGCTCCCATAAAAACACATCATTAATTCATTATACATGGTAGTTTAAAGTGCTCTAACCTTTCAGCTATCCCTGTGTAAACATCGGCGGGTTTTTCACCTGCAACAAGATTCACCGCAGCAGCTCCCAGCTGAAAGCAAAAACTTGTATGAGAAGAAGACAAAATACTATTCCACACTTCTATCCGTTACCTAAACAGCCACATATACTACCCCAATAACTCTTACGTTTACTGTTTACACTGTCAGATCTTAGGATTTGCTAAGTCCTATGCTTGTCTTCATCATTCATACTTTCTTTAACAACTGATGCCATTGATTATTTGGGATAGGTTCAGTATTTGCAAATGAGGAGCCTGACCCCCTCTCCTTTAAACTAAGGAAACTATTGCTAAATAGGCTATTGCAATCAGCATTACAACAACAGCCACCACCACAATGATGACATAGCGTCGTAAAAGTCCCAGCCCATGGCGAGGTAATGAGGTTGGATGGTGAATGTACACAGCTTTGCTGTCGTAATGAAAGCAAGAAAAGCAGGAAATTGCATCAAGTGACTCTTCATGGCTACATCATTTTGCTTTATTACACTAAATACCAAAGCCATACAATAGTACGAAGTACATCTTCAGCTCTATTTGAAATAAAAGTGCACTTCTTTACACAATGAGAAAAAAATGTTTTTTCAAATTGTGCCAAAAGTCTGATGGTTAATTGCAGCCAAAAGTAATTGGTGGGAATATGTTAGAATTACGAATTCTTAAGATCGACACCAAGAAAGCATCCTTGCCATCACAAGATAATGAGCACCTCACAGCAATATATTAAAAAGAAGGAACACAAAAATGAAATTAATATAAAAAAGGGTTTTTTGTCAGATAGTACCTTTTATTTAGGGTGTTTTGTGAGATAGTACCTTTAATTTTTTTCTTGTTAAATGGTACCTTTTATTTCCAAAATTTGTTAAAACCTACCAAAATAAGAAATCCGGTGAAAAAGTCAAGATTCCGGCGAGTTGACTTGGTTAGCACGTGTAATGTAAATATGGTTATGATTATTTGTTAAAAGCTACCTTATTTTGCTTAATCAACTTAGGAAAACCTACTTCACACTTCCTCCAAAATTTCCCTCTAATTCTCCCTCCAACTTTCCCTCCCAATTTCTATTAAAGCTAGAATCTTTAAGTTTTTAGGACAATTGCACTTGTCTCTTTTTTTCTTAAATTTCATTGTCATGTATTCCTCAAAAAATCGTCATCGTCAAACACGTTTTTTACAGAAATATAATGCAAATGTGGCTTACCTTGTGCGCATCGAACTTCTTGAACTTCGCAAAATCGAGGGAAAAAGTTTGTAACTTGTAACTTGTAAATTACAACTCCGATTTGAATAAGCGTGGAGGTGGGTTTTTCATATGGGTTGATAAAGATAGTACAGTTTGACAAATGAATGTAATCGACGATTTGTTCAGCGAAATAAGAAGCCTCAAAAGTAAAGTTTATCAAGCTACCGAAGACCGACCATGAAAATACTTTGAATGCAGATGGTGTGGAAACAGTTAAAGAAGTTTTAGAAGAATTGATTCAATTGAAAAAAGAGAATAAGAAGAAAGAAAGTTTTAGAAGAATTGATTCAATTGAAGAAAGAGAATAAGAAGAATCAAATTATATTAGTTGTTTACTAAGTTTTGATTTGTATTGTCTATGAGAAATTAAGAATGAGAATAAGAAGATGATGGAAGAAGATGAGAATAGTGATTGAGTTGATGGATGAAGATGAAAAGAGTAGCCATGAATGAAGAATAACAAATTAATTTGGGGATTTAGGGAAATAGAAGGGAAATTAGGGAAATAAGGGTAGATTTTAACAAAAGATAAAATTAAGTTAGGGAACTTAGGGAAATCACAAGTGCCAAATAAGGTCAAACCAGAAAATTGACTTTTTCTCACCGGATTCCGTCATTTGGTATGTTTTAACAAATATTGGAAATAAAAGGTACCATTTAACAAAAAAAATAATTAAAGGTACTATCTCACAAAACACCCTAAATAAAAGGGTACTATCTGACAAAAAACCCTATAAAAAATACCTTATCCCTACCAAGAGCTGCATAGTGCTGTAATCCATTACATGAACCATCCTGTTCCAACCATAAGATGATAAGAAGGTTTTACATCAAACTCCAGAAGTTGATGACGTGCACCAGGTAAAGGTGATGTTGGGAGGGGGAGGAGACACTCGAGCTTAAAAAATAAGACAAAGTAAGTAAAATCAAGATGACCATAGAACCATTATTTCAATTGTCGTTAATCGTCATGTTTCATTATGGGAATCTCAGCAGGCAAAAAATTTCCTTCCTCTTTTACATGCATTCCCTCATATAGTTTCCCTTTGACCCACTAATTAGAGATTCTAACTCACAAAGTGATGGCCACAAAAAGTGGGAAATAGAGTGAAGCAAGAAAAGGAAAAGATAGATCACCAATGTGGTGGTGCTAAATCCTAAATAAAGGATTGAAGAGGGAATTATATGTTAAGACCAGATTATCAGGGAGCATCGCATTATTCTCTCCTCAACCACAGCTCAACATCCGAGCAAAACTATTCAAAATAGACATTTCAAAGTTCTTAAGCCTCACCTGATGAACTGGTATATGCGAAACAAATGCTTCAGGACATGGGCTTCTCAACGCTTCGGCAAGGTCAATACAGACAGCTAAACATTGAAAAGGATCTTCAGCTTTTAGCCACCAGCGTCTTCCATCCAGTGGCTTATCCGCAGAGTCAATTATATCATCCAAATGATTGTCGATAAATGATACTCTACCCTCAAGGGATAATTTGTCAACACCGCCAGCATATAAATTAGCTAAGTGAATTTTCAGCCAATGCAATCCTGACTTCCCAAGCGGGCGTCCCTCAGCAAACTCTAAGATACCTCGACACACATCAGACCCTAGATGATTCAAGTGAGGGTGCATAGGGTATGCACGCCCACGAAAGTCAATATTATGAGGGTAGAAAAAGCCCTCTTCATCCTTCAATTTTCGAGCAACCTGAGAAAATATATCCACAAAGGATGATAGCATCAAGGCCACATTTTTCATGCAAATAGAAGGCACTTTGTAATGCATTGACTAACCGCCAGTTTGAGTTCCATATCACAGCGCAGAGAATGTCGTTCACAATTCTCTTTCCTCACTGATCTGACCTTCCACTTCCATTTCTTAAGTTCAGATTCATCTTCTGTCTCTGGTTTTTCTGGACAAGGAAGCTGCATGGAGAAAATTTCGACACAAATGAACAAACAAGAAAAAAAAAAAATAGCGTCCACTGTCCAAGGAAGGGAATTGTTTTAGAACGAAACAAGACCAGTGATAAATTTAAAGTCAAAGGTTTGAACACAATTAATAACTCACATCTTTGTCATCAACCAAGTCGGCTAGCCCGCCTCCAGTAGTCCATATCCTATCTACTATACTGAGAACCTTGGTATTTATTCTCCATTTAGTGTTTCCAAGGGTATCCAAAGCCTACAAAAATTTAACCATGAATCAATATTGCAGTCTAAACCAATTGCAGTACCGGTATCCAGTCTCCTTTTGTAACATGGTATACTTGTATGAGGTCTCTTTTGATATCCCAATAAGTATCAGACTATGATAAACAAAACTGATAATCTAACAAACCTCATAAACCATCTCCATCTGCTGCATTGAGGCACTTTTAATTGCTTCACGCTGCGGTTTGGACCCATGAGTTCGCATGACAAATGATCGCAACACTAAATACGCACCTTTGCTATAACTGAAATGGTAAGAGCGGAGAGCAGGTTATGTGTGTGAACAGACTGACCCTCAAAAGAACGACAACAATAGTCCAGGTTTTTGAGAATTAACCATATGCAAACATTTATAGTAAGCTCAAGCTTCCAAATAGCTCTGTAGTTTAGCATTTTAGCGTGACAGCTAAACTAAAACTGATACTCCGTATCAGTTAGCCGAGTATCAGTTAGCCTTACAAAAAGATTACAATGAATTATGACTCATATCACCTTACCCTGTCCATTTTTTTGGTGGCACCAGCATTGGCAGATATGGGATCACCATGTGTTTAGGCTGCAAGAGCAACAACAGAAGACCATAAGGTAAGAGTGAGGCAGAAACCCATCACAATAAATGAGCGAGCAGATGCTCGTTCATATACAGAAAAGCCAGTAACTATTATTCTATAAACAAGTAAAGCATCAGCAGGTTGGCATCTCTTTTTGAAACTTACGGTGTTCTCAAGACCTTTGATTAGTTCAGGGTCACATTCGATTACTCCATATCTTCGAGTAGTTTTCCTGTTCAGTCAAATAAAAAAAAATTCAATTAGCTTGTCACCAATATACAGATAAAAATACGTAATTTAATGCATTGTAGAGAGCCGCCTCGTAACTTGTCATCAGGGCCGACATTTTTCAATGCATGCAAGAAGGCAGGTCGAATATTAGGGTAATCTTCAGCTGACTGACTAGCAGAAGGCTGTATAAAGGCGGTTTTGAGCAGCAACTCAATCAACCGGCTGCCTACCTGTAGCACAATAGAAACAATGTGAAATTAGTGAAACTGCGTTAGGTGAGGGATAGGATTAGGGACTAGAGGCAGCCAACCTTCGCCCTTGTTTCTGTACTCCAAGGCTGTATCTCATCATTAGAAGAAACTATCTGCAAAGCTCGTCGTCGCCGTTGCCTCTTAATTAAGTTATCCACATTTTTTCTCAATTGTTCCTTTATATGCTTATCAATAGGGCTACCTTCATCAACATTTTCGATCGGATCACCTTTTTTCTTTTTCTTCTTCTTCTTTGTTTTCTCCAAAAACTTATGTATTCTAATCTGTATGCACAGCATATCAGAATATGCATCAGCGCCAAAACTTTAAACATTCTCCAAAGCACATCACAATAAACGTAAAGTAATAAAATGAAGCACGTGCAAAGAAGATATTTAAGGTACACTCACTTCTTGTTCAATAGCTTCACCTATTGCACAAGCGGCTTGAACAACCTTAGCATTACCATGCCCACTTCCGGTCATTATCATTCCCATCATCTTATGCATCGTAATAATTGCCATCATATCAGGCGGCAACAGATCAAAAAAAGGCCCGTAAGCAGCTCTAGATTTCCCTTCCCTAATCAATTCTTGGTCTTCCATGATGGCATCTCTCAAAGGCTCAAACCACCCAAGAAACAACGACTTCACATACGGCAAATTAGGTGCCAAGCTATGCTTACACATATCAGCTAACATTTCCCTATACTCATTTGCAGCCTGTCTCCACGACTCGGTCTCTAGCTTAATCTGCCTATCCCTAAGGGCTTGGTACTTACGATAGGACATTCCTGCCATAAACTTTGGCTTCCGTTCCCGCAACGCCTGCCTTTTCACCCTCGTCTCCTCCCTCCTCATCTCCTCCACCAATTCCTGAACCTCATCCACGACCGAAGTCTCGGCCTCATAATACACAGAAGAGTTCAATTCAACCCCAGCAATACTAGCATAGCCTTTAGGGCGCAACCCATTTAAATTACCCTGATAACTCGAAACGGGTCTCTCGCAAACATCTTTCTTCAACAAAGAAGCATCCTTTCTACAAAAACCCATCTCAGGAAAGCTGAGATTTTTACAATTACTAAGCTCAAATGGCCTAAATTTCAACTTATCACTGACCAACAAATCATTTGAACTCCCAATAAAACTGCATCGTCGGAACGACGTATTACAAGACCCTAATATAGCTTTTTGAGCGTACTTTCTCCACATGGTTGATAAATAACAAACTGGGTACAACGAAAGATTAGAACTTGATAAATTAATTAAGAAATTAGGGCTGAAATTCTGGGAAACAATTGCAGGGGGTAAAGAAGGGTGACTACTGAACATCAAATTGATTTGGGGATTTGAGAATTGAAAGAGATAGAAGAAATGGGGAGACGATAATCAAACCTTAAACAAATTGAATGGTGATAAATCATAGTTTGGTGGGTTCATAAAAACCCTCTTAAAACCCTAACACTTTTTTTTTTTTGGGTGTAAATTCTTCGCAGTTTTGAATCAATAGATTTTTCTTCTGATTGTAAGAAATAGAGTTGATAGATAGAACTGAGAAGTAGCAACAGATTTTTTCTTCTGATTATAAGAGATAATTGGTTATAGTTTACCACATAGGGTTTACTTTAGGGTTTATTGGCGACTTTGTAGTACTCCCTTGATTTTTTTCATTTTAAGGGGGCTAAGACTTATACAGTTATACCTGGCAAACGGGTTAATCGGGTCGGGTCTGGGTCGGGTCGTTTCGGGTCGGGTCATTTCGGGTTTGATTGAAGTATCATATTGGGTCAGGTCGGGTCATTTCGGGTTTCGGGTCGATATCGGGTCATTTCGGGTTCGGGTCAATTTGGGTCGGGTCGGGTCGGGTCGGGTCCCTTTCGGGTCAAAATGAAAATTTTTGGTAAAAGAAACATTTTTTTTCGTCAAAAGGTTACTTTTTAAGGTTTTATGTATATAATTGACGTTAATTGATTATACGATATCAAATAAGTTATTTTTAAATCATTTGAAGTCACCAAGAATATTTTTTATCGGGACAAATTGGGTTTCGGGTCAAGGCATAACGGGTCTGTAACACCCCGACTTTTTCTAATATTAATTATTCGTCTCAATAATATTCGTATTTCATTTCTCTTGATTTTCTCATTTTTTTGGCTCGAGAAAGTCGGTTCACTTGTCACGTGGAATAAGCGAGACCGTAGTCAGAACTTAAAAACAACGTCATTTCCTCATACGGACTCCGATTCAGGCGATTCAAAAGGCTAAACTGCGTATTTTTTTGACGCCGTCGCAACTGCCAAACTTGCGAGTTGAACAGAGAAAAATCCGCGAGTGACCCGCGAGTGACCCGCGAGCGACCCGCGGGCAAGGAGCGGCTCGCTCCAGACTGGGAGCGGCTCGCTCTCTGACAGCTTCCGCGATGTTTGTTTTTCTGATTCGTAATTAAGAGGGGTTCGAATACCTATCCTATTTAAGCTAATTAAGCCCTAATCATATCAGTTTAGCCTATTCTCTATCTCAACTCTCAAAACCCTCTATTCTCTCTCATAATTCCCTCATTCATCCTCATTGAAACATCTCACAAATTCATTCAATTCATCTCCAATTCAGCCCTAATTTGCTCTAATTCGTTCCTTGCTATTTCCTTCGGTAATTCTTATCTCTAGTATAGTTTTCAGATTATGTTATTATTATACATGTGTTTTGTGTGTTCTTATATTTTGTATGTGTTATTATTGTGCTCTAATCAAGGAGAAGAAGACTTGGGTGAAGAGGATACTATCCTAGTTGAAGAAGAAGAAGATTAGGACGATTTTCATCTCTTGAACAAGGTAACTGGGTGTAGCCTTAGTGATATTTTGACTTGTGTGAGACCATATAATTGATTGAGGATGTCTTGGTTGTGGTTATGTGTGTAAAGCTATGGTCTTTGGGTTGGTTGTGCTATGAAATTATGATCTTTGGTCTTAATTGTTATGGTCTCACACTATGGTGTCTAATAACTTGAATTGGGATGTTTGTCATATTGAATTTGGGTTATATTGTTATTAAGTTGATTAAAGATGATAACTTTGGGAATTTTAATGGTTCATTATGGCTACTCTTGAGTTCTTATGGTTATTACTCCGTATTTAATATGTTGATTATGGTTAATGTTGAGAATGGTTACAAAGAAGGGGTCAGTCATGTTGTAGATGAGTTTAAGATGGATAATATATTGTTGTGGCGAGTAAAGGATGACTGATATGATATTGATTGTGAGTTGGGTTACTTGGTTTGCTTGAATGGTTGTAACTGTTGTATTGTTGGTATTGGAGATGGGGTTATGATGTATTGATTGAGATTGTGTTTATGCTTGGGTTAAGTTTGCATGCGTGTACTGTTCTGGCACGTATGTGAGGAGCTACGACGTCCTAGTTTGGACGGATACCGCCAATAGTCCCCTCGGCTATTCTTGTTGCTTAGTTAGAGCTATTATGGGTTCTCAACCTGTTATGGTTAGAGACTATGGTTTGATATATGTCGTCACCGTTCTTGCTCGCTCGGTGGGATTTGGCCAAATTTAGACTAATGAGTTTGAGGAACTTCTTGTTCGCTGTTCCGCCATAGGGTTTGAGTGATTCTTGTTCGCTTCACTCGAGGTGATTCTTGTTCGCTTCACCTAGTGCTCTGCGCTTACTCTTGCGATTGATTGTTGATTGATGTTATTGATTGTCACTTTGTTAATGGCATTTAGGTTGGTTGTTGACTGCTACTTTGTTGATGACAGGTTGAGCGTGTATGATTTGTAAGATGGTTGGTTGTTATATTTTGATTATAGGTCACAGGTTAAGTTAGTTGATTATTGAGTTAGCTCGAGGTTGTATTGTGTTTATCGTACACTTGGGTTGTATTGCTATATATCTTGGTTATGTTGAAATATGACTGGGGAGCACCTAGTTACTCCCCACTGATTGTGGCTGTTACATGTTTTTGTGGCAGGTATGCGCGGGGACAGGTATTTGTGTGAGGAAGCCGTGAGGAATGACCTCGTAGCTAGCCTTAGATGCTTGGATTGGTTTTATTAGGCTTGTGTTCAGACTTTATCGTTTTCTTATGGTTGTATATTGGAATTTTGGATGTACGGGGTATTTACTCCCCACTGCTAGGCCTCAAGGTCTACCTTTTTACCGTTGTTTAGTTGGTTAGTGAGTGACAACTCGGATTACACGGTGTTTCCGCCACCGTGGCCTTCATTTTTATTCATTTTCTTTTATAAACCCTTTTTAAAAGCTTATTTTTTTTGTTGGAAAATCCGGGTTGTTACAGGGTCGGATCGGGTCATTTCGGGTTCGGGTCAATTTCGGGTTTGCGATTGTCGGGTCACTTTCGGGTCTCGGGTCAGCCTTATCGGGTCGGGTCAATCGGGTCGGGTCTGTTTTGCCAGGTCTAGGTAAGAGCAAAGCAGAGTTGACAATTTGAGCACGTGGTTTGTAGAGAGTCTGACTGATATGGCTTGAACTCCATTTTCATGACCATTGCCCATGATATGAAAAAAAGAAAAAGAAAATAACGCATACGGTCCAACAAGGTAAATCATCAGGGGCGAACCCACGTTAAGTATTGGTGGTGCACGTGCAACACCAAAATATTTGAAAATCATTTAATTACAATGCACAAAGTATAAGGAACATAAGTACTAGGTTGACGTAGTGGTTTGATTTGAAGGTGTAAGGATTTTGTTGTACATAGCTCACGAGTTCAACCTTTGTGTAGTACTTACTTTTTATCTTTTTGGAAATCAATGTACATAGAGACATAACACATTAAATGCTACGAAATTTTTTATGTTTTATGCAAATTTTTTTCGTGTGTTGGGCTATTCATCGCAATTTAAATCAATTTTAACTGTCAACGTAAAAGTCGAACAGTTTATCAAATATAAAAGAAATTTATTAAATTAAAAATTTTCAATTGACTATATAATTGTTATTGCTCCGTATGTTTTATGGTGCAGTGCTTCATGCACATAATTGTTGGAAATTATAATTTCATTATTTTGACATGTTTAATTCTCTATATTATGAAAAAATTTACTTAAACTGGTTGTATACATTTTGGATTGAAACTTATGGGCTAAGAATCACTCAAAAACTTAATCAAACTAAGCTAGAAAACACTTGATCGAGAATACACGGCTGATTTGGTATTGTTTTTGTGTTTGAATTTTCTGAATTTTGAAACAAGATAAATGAAAACAAAGATAAACTTCTTCCAAGCACTTAGCCAAGGAAAGAAGGGTTGAATACTTAAGCACAAAGCCACTAAGTATCCTAAAAATACACTCAAGCACTAAGCAATGAGTTTATAAGAAGAGAGAATACTCAACTTGTGTTTTTCATTCAAGGTAAAATCTCCTTTTTACAATGTTGTATGAGGGTTTATATATTACCCTTGGTTACATCTTGACCTCACATTACAACCCTCATCTAAGGGCTGAAATTCCCCTCTAAACAACAACAAAATAACGGCCCTATAGCCTTACACAAAGCTGAGTACAAACAACAACTAACTTAAAGTAGATAGCGACCCTTGACAACATCCTCACCTTGCAAGTGTTTTATTCATCCAATGGCTATTATGTGCTCCTTGCAGAGCAAGATTAGGCAGTACAAAAGGGTCCCCAAGCTGATTTCTACACTACCATACAAGTATACAACATAATCAAAAGGTGATAAGGACATAAAGCAATAAAGTAAATACAATGAAAAGGACTTGCATTTGAAAATAGAGTGTATTATGTTGGTTTTTCTTTCAGCCGAAATTGGCCCCCTCTTGCTGACTTTTCTTGACCATTTGGGTCTTGGTTTATTGGGGGTCTTCCCCAAATGGTCACCCAACATGATTCATACACCAAAAATAGCTCATCGACTTGATTGCGCTCTCCTCCTTGAATTTTGCCTTACCTCCTTAGGTCCTCCCAAGCTTGGCCATTTTAGCCCTCGATTCTCATGACATTTCTCTTGGTGGGACCCTAGGACCAAGGCCTAGGCCATGGCTTGAGCCCAAGGACCCAAACCGTTGCCTTCTCCCAAACCGTGCTCATTGTGCTTGATCATTTCTTGTTCACATTTATACAAACTTTTCTTTACTAGTATGTACTTCATAGTATATAATTACTAAAGGTTAATTCTTTTTTCGTAAATGTGATATACTATAATATTCAATATATTATTAGTAATCAGTGACAGATAAAGCAAATAATCCGTAATAAAGGCCGAAACTTATTAAGACATAGTAGTACACTATAAAAAAAAGTTTTGAGTCCGCCCTTGCAAATCGTGGGCGGCCCATGGACCAAGGAAGCCAAGCTAGCTTAATTGGTTTCAATTCAAAACATCATTTTTCTTTTTGGGAAATTTTGCGGTGTGATCTTGTGTTTTTTCAATTTCCACCACAAATCCTTTTATTTTACAAATCCCTTAATATACCCATAAACTTAATTAAAACCTATTGAACATGACATAAGTACGCTTAGCCGTCTAATATCGTTAATGATTGATTTGTATGGATTATTAATCTGACATGGCTTCCACTTTGATTTATCTCCATTTATTCAGTCTGGAACCAAATTTCCCTCCAAAATTCATGAATACATAACTAACCTCCTCTTCTTCCTTTTTCACCTTAGTTTCACCAAACTTTTTATCAAAACGTATGGAACATCCAACAGAAGAGTAATGAAATGAACCGAAATTACGACTATAAACAATGAATGATCAATTATTCATCAATTCAAGCTGAACTAATGAGAGTCGAAGAAGGGGTGATAATGAGTCGAGCAAGATCAAGAATACTGTAAGGAAAACAAACTGCGGAGTTAGTGATGCATTCTTCACTCAAAATACGATATGTAGCTTCCGTAGGATGCGTAGCATCCCAAAATAAGTGTTCATCTCGGTTTGGGCAAGTCGTGCCTCCGAACATTTTGCATAGCGAGAAGTTGATTCCCCTAATTACTTGTACCTCGCAACATGTTTTTGTCACTTCCGTGAACCCTGCAAATAAATAAAATGAAGGCATTACATTATATCGCATTGCACACAAGTATATACTATAGCATATAGCCGTATAGCCATATAGTACGTAAATACCGTAGTAAGCAGGGTTGTGGAAGGCATGTAAAGTAAGGTGGTAAGTTTTGGCAAGGGAGATGTATGAGTTAGGAAGTTGGGAAGACAAGGTTCGGAGGGTGTCTGCAAGCTTAGCGTTGAAAAGCGTGATGTTGCTATTTTGAGTCTCGTCACATCTCCCATTTGCATCTACTGACGTCGGTATGCAACCTATTGGGTCCGCTTCAAACACAACTATCTTTCTTGCTCCCATACCATATAGCTCCTACACACATACACGTCCCATAGATTGATCGATGATGTAGCTTGTGTTATCGTGGATATACTATATTATGTGAAAACGATATGTTGGGAATATATGATGTATTGGGAATATGAAATGGTTAGTAGTTGTAGTTAGTATTAATTAGGTTTATTATGTTAGTTGGGTTCGTTGGACTTCCCGAGCAACTATTCGGGTTCCTCATCCTCCTATATATAGGATGATATTTGTGTAACCAAACTCAACTCAATAATAATATAAATCGTTTCTATGAATTCACACACTCGATATTGTAACATGGTATCAGAGCCTCGTTACTGAGGTCTCTCGATACACTTCCGCTTTCTTGCCGGTGGGCGGCATTGCTCACCGGCAAGACTTCATTCCACAAATTTATGTTTTAAAAATAAATAAAATAATAAATAAATATTAACAATAATTTGGTGCCACTGTACACCGTGAAAAGTTTGTGAGATCTTCAAATTCAAACCAATTTATTGCTTTCAAAAATGCTCTCTCTTCGGCATTATTGACTCATGGCCGTTGGCCCCCTTTATTTCTTTTGTGTAATCCACACCCACCAATGCCTACGGTTTCCATTTGTTCTGATTGAAATATTCGATTTTGGTTTAATTTCTTCGGGTCAGTTCTTTCTTTCATCGGATGGTTGTCTTTTCACATGGATCGGTTTCTTGAGGAGTTCGAAAAGCTTAACGTTCTCCAAAATTGAAATTTGACGGATAGTTTTCCGTTTTTCGGGTTCGATTAGTGTTCCCGCCGTTTTATCAGGTTCGATTAGTGTTCCTGACGTTTTACAGGATCGATTAGTGTTCCTGTCGTTTTATAGGGTCGATTAGTGGTCCTAACGTTTCATTCGATAAGTCCGAGAAATTCAACGTTCTTGTTCATTTTCTTGAAGTTTGAAGACCTGAAGAAAACCAAAGCAGATCGAAGTTTTTTCAATATGTCGTTTTTGGCAAACCCATGGAAATTTCAATTAATCCCCATGGGTTTGAGGGGGGGTGTTGGGAATATATGATGTATTGGGAATATGAAATGGTTAGTAGTTGTAGTTAGTATTAATTAGGTTTATTATGTTAGTTGGGTTCGTTGGACTTCCCGAGCAACTATTCGGGTTCCTCATCCTCCTATATATAGGATGATATTTGTGTAACCAAACTCAACTCAATAATAATATAAATCGTTTCTATGAATTCACACACTCGATATTGTAACACGATAAAAAAAAAAAAAAAAAAACACTCCGTATATAACACCTTTAACTTTTCGGACAATCTTAGATTGAGGAGATTAGCAAACTCTCGTGGGTTGTATTTCTTGCCTGACGCTGAATATGGCGCAAAATAGTTTAATACGTAATCGTTGTGACCCATCCATATCAAAAATATGGAGTTGCCCAAATGATTCTCTAGCTCTGCTTCGTCTTTAAACGCTGGTTTTAGATTTGTTTCCTTTGTTACTCTGAACAATCTTACTTGTTCCGTCAAATCTAAAATGAGCTGATGGTACATTTGATGATTAGTACAAAGTGCTGTTAGAAAATTATTAATATGAACATAACACGTTATTAGTACATATATTAACATGAAAATATTAATAATAGGAATCTCAAGATCTTTGAACAACATAAAAGTCACAAAAGATTAAACTTAAAAAATTAAGATGTACCTCATAACATTGCAGAATAATAAGGTGAGATCTAATATATACGAACGATATTAAATCTCTATAATAATAAATAAAATAGTGTTGTGAAACAAATGGATTTCTCCCCCTGTCCTATAACTTTAGTGTTATTTTATGCATAATGTTATTATGAATTTGTATATATTTAGCATAGAGTTTATGATGGAGAAAACTCTATTATATAGGTAGGAAGAGGACCAAGTTCCAAATTAGATTTTTTTCCTTAGACCACTCCCATTCAAAGGATTGACCTAAGTCATAACTTACTTAGGTCATGATAATTACAATTAACAACATCATTTAGCTTGACTCACCCCAACATTTAGCTTGACTCACCCCAACTTGAGTCAAGTGATGACTTTCTCATCCAAGGATGACCCAACTCTTGACTCATAGGTGGCAACTTGAGATTGGATGGAAACAATAAAATAAAAGGTGGTGGGGTAGAAAATGAGGAAAAAAATGATTGAAAATGATTAGAATCTAAAAATGATTGGGTTTGTGACTTAAGTGGTGACTTTTTGGATGGGAGAGTATAAGTGGGTCAAACAAAATATAATAAGATTAATGGTAAAAATGGATGATGACTTAGTTAGCTTGACCCTTGAATGGGGATGGTCTTAACTTGATCTCAACTATCCATCAAGATTGAGAGAATATCGAAAGACTCTTATTTAGTCCCAAAATTATTGTGATATCATATTATCTTTCTAAAATAATGTCCAATATGACCATAATATTATACTCCCTCCATCCATCATACTTACAATCTTTCCTTTTTGGTCTATTTTTTGTGGTTATTATTAACTCTGACCCCATAATTTTTCTCTTCTTTCATTTTCCACCCCATATTACCACTTTCTCTTATTTTCTCCCACCACCCACATATGAACTTTAATTGTGGATGGAGGGAGTAGGAAGATATAAAACATTCGTACAAGTGCTACCTAATATTTTGCCATGAGACAAATCTATCTATCTATATTATTAATTATATAAAACAAAAACCACCTTTCACAACTTTCCCTCTAATTTTCGCTCCAACTTTTACATATTTTTATCCCTTTTATTTTATTTTCTTTTTGAAATTATATTATATAGGTAAGTCTATATCACCTATGTACTACCGAGTATATATATTTTTTTTTTATCACTTAAACTATCTATTTTTATTTTATGTGTTTTCAATATAACACTTTAAGCGTATTTTACCATATTATTATATAATAATGAATAAGACAATGTATTGTGATACTTTGATCGATTTTCACCACATTATGATATATTTTAAAATAAATTTATAACTATATTTGTAAAAAATTTAAATGTTCCATTATTCTATTTTTTTGTTACAATTTCCAACATTTCTATCATCTAAATTTTGATAGGTAATTAAGAAAAATCAAAATTGATACTTTCAAACCTATTAAACGGGTTAAATAGAAGACAATTACATGTCAGGATTTAAATATTTTCATAATACTTAACAACTTTTAATGAACTTTGATCCAAAATTTGAATGGTTAATTCAGCACCTGTTAAATAAGTCATATAAGCGGATTACATGTTAAGTAAATACGCGGTCAGGTAAAATACAGTTGGTTGTATTTTCGGTTTGAAAATACATGTTTATTTAGATTACTTTTATATTATTACTATGAAGTATTCTTATTTTGTTTTAATATTTAATTCAATTACCAATTTTTTCAATTAGCTATTAACTTATTTTATAGATCCCGTGCATTTATGCACGTGTATTATTCTAGTTCAATTAAAAGGAGGACATGTAAATGTGATTTTATTGTATACACAATTTTTATAACTTTCAATATAACTACAATCAAAATTTGATCAACAAAAGTGAATTGTGGAAAATTACATTAAGAAAGGAGTACAAAGTATGTAGTGATGATTCATGATAATAGTTTTGTGATTAAAGGGCATGGTTTACCGGGAATTGGCTGGTTTCCAATAGGATGCCGGCTCCGCCTGAACCGTAATTGTATCCCCATAGAGAAATTGGTTTATTACCATCTCTAACCGCGATCGGATGTGGCAACCTTAAAAACTCGGCTACATATAAACCAAAAAAACTAATAAATGGATGTATTTCATGTTTTTTTTTTAGTCCAAATGAGTGCATGTTAAATTCCACGGGCCTGGGCAACACCCGAGAGTATGAGAGAGTCCGCTTATAAGGTTTAGGAGGTTTCATCCTAAAACCAATTGGCAATAGGAGGAGTAGCCCCTAGCCTTATAAATAAGACCAACTCTCATCTCATAACCGATGTGAGACGCAATGTGGAAATTTATATTAGGCTGGATCCATCTCCAACACGCCCCTCACATGCGAGCCCACTTTTAAACCAGACTGGGGCGCACTTGCCTCTCTTCCAGCTGTACAACGCAAATTGGGGGGAAATTTTGTCCTCTCTTCCAGCTGCACAAAGGCCCAGTTTAACGAGAGTCCCAGGTCACACAACCATGGGCTTTGATACCATGTTAAATTCAGAGGCGGATCTAGAAAATTTATATTGGGGGTGCAAAAAAAAAAAAAAAAAAAAATACCGAGTAACAAACGCTAAAAGAAATTTAATTTTTTTTATTAGTTAAATACGGAGTAATATTTTACTTGAATAGATGATGGATAGTTTTTTTACAAAAATGATGAAGGCTAGGGGGAATCGAACCCCAGCCAACTCCTCTCACCGAGTTTTTTAGTCCTACATTCCCACCACTGCACCACTAACACTTTTGTGTTTTCATTTCACTTTATACATATTTATTTCTGAATTTATTGGGGGTGCAGGTGAACCCACAGCACCCCTCTAAATCCGCCTTTGGTTAAATTCCACGGGCCTGGGCAACACCCGAGAGTATGAGAGAGTCCGCTTATAAGGTCTAGGAGGTTCCATCCTAAAACCAATTGGCAATAGGAGGAGTTGCCCCTAGCCTTATAAACAAGACCAACTCTCATCTCATAACCGATGTGGGACGCAATGTGGGAATTTATATTACGCTGGATCCATCTCCAACAGTGCACTATATCGCGAGTGAGAACTAAACCCTCAATTTCATATGAGCTATCTCTTGTTCTCTATATACTCCATATGTGGTGCTCAATATCACCTTGGTCGTCATGGATTTCAAAACATTTTTAGAAAATACGAAAGTATGTACGTAATGCAAGGCGGGCAACATACCTATAAGATCAGGAACAATTTTGCCGTTAGTGAATCTTCCGGTAGGGACACCTCCGGGATAGTCGATACCGTAAGGTGTATAATTAGCCTTAGGGGCAATATTATGGACTGGTAGAATGATGTTGTTGTTGCCATTATCAACTAATTAAGGAGTCTCCGAACACATACAAGCTAGGCTGCTACACTTACACGTACACTTACACTTGCTTCTTGTGACCAACATTTTCTCGTGCACACAAATAGGGGCGGGCCTAGGGGGCCAGGGGGGGCCCGTCCCCCCCTACCCATTTTCAGAAAAATTAAATAAGTTTTTAAAGGCCCAAAATGAAACAAAGGGTTGGAGTTGTGGAGTTGGTTGATGAGTTACTTGTAAGACAAAGTAATGGAGGAGGTCAAGGGTTCGATTCCTTAATCCACCATTTTTATTTTTATTGTGCTTTTCTTCGTTTTTTAGTTTAATTTTTTTGCTTTTCTTCGTTTTTTATTTAATTTTTTGGCTTTTCTTCGTTTTTTATTTAATTTTTTTGCTTTTCTTCGTTTTTTATTAGGATATAATATAAGAAAAGACCATAGTTAGGCCGATCACACTAATTTGAAACTCCGTACATTAAAAAACCATGTATTAGATACTCCGTACATGAATATTAGGACATAATATAAGAAAAAACCATAGTTTGGACGATAACACTATTTTGAGTGATTTTGAAGACTACAAAAAAAAAAAAAAAAAAATTACCGGCAACCAATTTATTCGTACAAATTTTTTTGTGTCGTGCCCCCCCTACCGATAATTCCTGGGTCCGCCACTGCACACAAACTTAACCAACATACAGCTGCTCCAACTACTACTACTACATTACCTATTAATTGCCTCATTAGTAGTATTGATTGGAGCTGTAGGTAAGTAACGTTAGTCACACGTAGAGATGGCAAGCTTGACCCGACCCGAGTGACCCGACCCGAACCCGAGCAAAAACCGACCCAATTGACCCGAAAATATTGTGACCCGAGAACCGACCCGACCAGACCCGATGACAACCCGTAACCCGACATGACCCGATAATCGCGACCTAACCCGACCTGCATCTGACCCGATGATGACCCGACCCGATATCGACCCGACTAAATTGACGACCCGATAAATATTAAGCTTAATTTTATTGGATTTAAAGCAAATTATTATTTATAATGATATATTTGACTTAATAATGAAGTAATTAAATAAAATAACGATCAAAATACTTATTTTAGTGGTTAAAAATTGAAATAATTCGATAAAATCGCGCTGACCCGATAATGACCCGACCCAAACCCGACCCGACCCGATACACTATTTGACCCGATATGACCCGACCCGATGACGACCTGAACCGAACCCGACTCGACCCGAAAGGACACTTTGACCCGACATGACCCGACCCGACTTGACCCGACCCGACTGGCCCGATTGCCACCTCTAGCTAGTCACACGTCCCACAATTTATAAATTGGAGACTAGTGTAAAAACTCACGTGTGTCTTTATATAGCCTAGTCGAACAAAAATGTAAGCGGACATCCGAGCCCCTGCATCATGGGAGGCAGAGAAGTTCTGAATCCGCTTGAGCAAAGCTACGGCCTCCGAATCCAGCTCCCCCATCGTAGAGAAAGAGAACGGTTGGAAACCATACCCAGCAGCTGCACACGTATCCCTGTATTATTATTATTATTATTATTATTATTATTATTATTATTATTATTATTATTATTATTATTATTATTATTATTATTATTATTATTATTATTATTATTATTATTATTATTATTATTATTATTATTATTATTATTATTATATTATTATTATTATTATTATTGTTATTTATATTATTATTATTATTATTATTATTTTTATTTATTTTTTTATTTTCTTTATAAAAACCGCAGCTATTATCGATATAAAAACACAGTTTACATGAAATTGGTGGGAAGCCGAGAAACAATCTGGGCCCCCACTCCCTTAGCTACAGCAAAGCTAAGTCTAGTAAAAATGTAAGCGGACGCCCGAGCCCCTGCATCATGGGAGGCAGAGAAGTTCTGAATCCGCTTAAGCAAGGCTATAGCCTTCGAATTTAGCTCCCCCAACGTCGACCTAATTTTTATTATTATTGCTATTTTATTACTCCCTTCATTTTATTCATTTAATTAGCCCCACTTTACTTTTAAGAAAATTTTAATTATTTAGCCCTATTTTCGAATTCATCCACTTTAAACATTAGAAATTACCATATTATCCTCACTTTTTCACATTTCACATAAATATAACCTCCACATTCAATAAAAAACCACTTTATTCTTATTTTATTCCATTTGGTTAAAAAAGTCTCACTTTTAAAGGGTAGTGATTTTCGGTATACGGATTTTACTCCTGTTGTATACTTTTTTCATTTGATTTTCCAACTATGCCCTTTTTACTCCCACCATATACAAAAAAAAATTTTAAAAAATAAAACAAGAATGAATCAACAAGCTACTCCGATCCGGCCACCATCACCTCCGACCACCACCGAGTTCGACCACCACCATACCGGTCGCCCACCACGCCGGAGTTCACCGCCGGCTACACATGGCAATACAATGCAAATTATATAAAATTTAAATTTATAATGTAAACATAGTTAGCCCGGGCGGGACCGGGCACCAAAACTAGTATATATATAAAGTTGAAACCATAGTCTCTATGGTCGACATTTGTCACAATATAATTGATTGATAAAAAAATTATTATTTTAACATATATAATCTAAGTTATTATAATAATATATAGTAAAACTTATTAATCTTACTATAATTGGATATTTAATATTATTAGGATTCTAAAATAAAACAAAAAAAATTTAGTAAACAATTCAAAAAAAACAACTTACCTTAAATTAATTCAAAATATACTCAAAAATATCATATCAAATATTGTAAAAACACTCTATATTTTCAAATTAAAATTGGAAAAAATAGATACATTATATTAGCAAGGTGTGAACAATAAAAATAAAATAAAATAAATAAATTTTTAAAAGTAATATATTTTTTAATAAAAATTAAATCAGTTAGGTTACATTAAGAATATTTAGTATTCAATTCTAACTAGTATTGCGACCCGTGGAACCCACGGGCCGGTTTGTTTTCATTGTCTGTGGGACAGTTTAATATAGGGAGATACTGTATTGAGTTTTGTTGTCTGTATTGAGTTTTGTTGAGTTTTGTTGTCTGTATTGAGTTTAATTTATGTTGTTTTTTGAACGATTGTCAAGTTCATCTATGTGAAACGCAGCCCTCAGACATTTGGCATTTCAAGTGAATTATCAGCCATTAGAAAACCAAAATAACGTAATCAGGATCCTGAACCCGACTAAAGTTTCAAACTCTCATAATAAAACACAAAACACAAAAACGGAACCTCCGACAACTACAGAATTGACCATATGACTTTAAGTAATGCAACAAATTTAAGTAATGCTTTCTCCATTGCAAAACGGTCTAACCATATGACTTTAACCAATTTTCTAAGCAACACTGACCATATATTACCCATATTACAACATTTTACATTGTTAGGTGGTTAGGTTAGGTGTTTCCACAACCAAGAGAGTAAAGCCCAACTTCAAGGAGAAAAGATCAAAATTGATCGCAAAAACTTCCAAAGACCTGTCCAATTACCAATAGAGTGCTACAATGCCGAGAAATAAGAAATCACACATACCTCGCCACCAGTAGCTAGCAGAGAACCGTCCTCACTGAAGGCAAAAGCCAACTGTTGTCCTACATCCTCCAGCTCATTAAGCACTCGATCAGATGATCTCAGACTTAGTTTACCATTTTCTATCGTCTCCCAATCAAACCACCTACGAATCATCAGCACGTATTCATATGAGTCAGTATATAATTGACTGATCACACGAATGGGTCAGCAACTTTAAAAATAGTTGAAATCCAGTATGTGAATAATACTTATGATGTAACTGCGACAATGAGAAAACTTGTTACATATTCGTAGAACATACTGGTCATATTATTTAACAATTCGAACACGAGAGTTTAATTGGCTGTAAAAATCATTTATGCATACACGAATACATGATCATACAGAGCATATAATACGGTGCTGAAAGCCAATTAAACAAATAGACAACCAATCAACCATCACGCATCACGCATCACAGCTACCTAATCTCAAATGCTTTAAACTTGTGATAAAAACATGATACCTGCAGCTTTTCGGAAATGAACAAATGACACCATCACCCCGAGCATGAACTGCCATTCTATACGGCAAATCAGCTTTGGTTCCATGTCTAGCTACCTGAAATTATCAAACACATTTCACAATCATGTATTACTCAACAATCATAAACCGAATATTACAACCGAAATTAGAAACATCTATCACATCATCCTTATAATATCAATCATTTGAAACCGTGTTTAACTAAAGTTAATTCAAAGGACTCAACTTCTCAACATAAGATCTTCAAACTACATCAAAAACTCCGATTTTCGCCTCGTGATCGATCTTCATACTAAACTAAAGCATCAAAATTCTAAATTTCCTAAATCATAAAGGATATCATTTATACTCAAAATGAACATGATTGATACTCAGAATCAAAAATCTAAGAACCAAAATAATTCTGTATAACTATGCAAGAACAGCATGTACATCTGGAACATAAATCGTGAACTCGTGTCGAAAAAAATAAAATCGAAAAGTATCAAAATCCTAAGTTCCTAAATCATAAGAACAATCAAACTACGAATAACTGAATAAATATCGTATACGTCTGCAATACAAATCGTGAAATCGAATAAAAAAAAGACCGAAATGATTGAAAATTAGGTCAAATTAGAGAGAGAAGAAGGTTACAGGTTCGTCGGAGAGAGAATTAACGGAGGGATCAAATTCAGAGAGGAGAAGAGCGTTGGGAATGCCGCTGTTGCCTTCGCCGCCGCCGCCGCCGGAGAGGATTATGAACGCCGGCGAGTTAGACGACGGAGCATCGTCGGCGGCACCAATAAACTGCAAGTGATCTAATTTATGTGAATAAGCTCTGCTAAATTGGGAGCAGACAACAACAGCACAAAATATTTCCAAGGACAATAATCACTCCGTTGAACTAAAAATGTCTTAGCCTACCCCCAATGTATATCAACAATAGGTTGGCATATCATTCCAACGTCAGCCTACCTCTTCCACAAAACAAAAAGTCTGCACCTTTGACTATTGCATTCGACAACACCAGTAAAATCAATAACGCCAAACAATTACGAGATTGCAAATTCGAGGGTAAAAACAGATCAAACAAAAGATTATGACTCCTACAGACACAAATACCTGGATGCAATGGTGATAACGAAAGTGCACGAAATATGGCATCCATGATCACGAATGAGGTGAATAAAAGGAACAATTGAAATTGAAGCTCCGTATTAATTGCCCCAATTGAATAGTAGCCTCTATGTCTTCTCGCCATTAATACGCCATAAAAACGAATTCAACAACGTTAGGAATAGGGGAAGTCGGGGGGAAGAAGAAAGAAGAGGGAGAGATGTTGAATGGTGGTCTTCAATTTTGTCGTACGTCTTCAATTTGGTCGTGCTCTGCCTCTTCAATTTTGCCGTGCCTATTGAAATTAGATGACGTGTAATCAAAGGCTGACGTGGAAGCATTAGGGGGGAATTTGGGTTGTTTTTCAGGAGTTGCAAAGGGGTTTATTTTGTTTTAATAGTATTATATTGATTATATTGATATTGATTAGTGTTATTCAAAATAACTAATTCTTAATATCAATTAAATAATCAATTACCTAAAAAATATTATGACTCATATTAGGAAAACATAGTATTTAATATTATTTTTTTGTAAGACACACTTACATTTTCATATATATTAGAGGGTTTTTGAGGGAAAAAAACAATCAAATCATATACTGATGTTATGCTAATAAAATTAGAAGATTCATATTGCATCATCATCATCAAGCTCAAGGTAAAATTTCCAATAATTATTGTTTTTATTTTTATTAATAAGTTAAATTTTAACTGTTGAGCAATTTTTTTTTTTATGACGAGGGGGTTGAGTCCCCCCCCCCCCCCCCCCCCCCCCCCCCGGGTATATGCATTCCCGCACCACCACATGTATGAAGTAAGTCACCCCTGACGGGGCTGCGATGGCCAAGTGGTGTGCTTTGGGTTTGTTTATTTTCTTTGGTTCCAGGTGGGAATTGAGCCTGGGACCTCACACTTTGTTGCACACTTCTAGGTTAACCCAAATTTCACCTGGGCAACAACCACTTGGTTTAACTGTTGAACTTCATTTTACTTATTGTTTAGTTTATAATACAGATATTACTTTTTTTACCCATGAGCTCAATTTTACTAAAAGTGATTTAAAAATCACAACACATATCTATGGGATGCATTAAGAACAAAAAATACGGGTCGATACAGATATGGTTTTGATTGATAAAGAGGTACTTATTATTTATTAAACAGTCTCATACATATATTTATTTGTATCGTCACCTTATATTTGTTTACTATCAACGTATAATTAAAAAAATAACGTATAAGGCAGTTATTTCAAAAAATAGTGTTATCAAAATGGGTTATATTTAATTTACCCTAATATATGTGATTTGTATAAATATAAATAAGTACGAGTTAATCATTTTATTTTATCTTGGTCATTTGATGTACTTCATTTCATATTTGGTACTTCGTATTAGATATTTTGATGCTATAGTGAAATATCATAAAAATCATACATTATTACGCTATAAAACTTTGCGTTTTTTTATTAGATGATGATAGTATTTGTGAGTTTATATTTGAAATAAAAGACCAAGAAGAAATCATAGATTTAATATCATTAATTTTAGGGTAATTTGATACTTCCCACCTTTTGTAATCACCATTTTAAAATTTTCCACCTTTTGTAATTTTCTTAAAATCTCCCACCTTTTGTAATTTTTCTTAAAATCTCTCACCTTTTGTAAGCTTTTTCTTAAAAACTCTCACCAAAATGCAATTTTTTGTGAAAATTAAAAACAAATTTCAAAAATATTTTCATTACTAATGAAATCTATCGTGCAACGAAACCCAAAATATGAAAAAATAAAACGAGAATTTAATGTTTTCATATGTGAAAATCAAGATTTAATATGATAAAAATGGGGTTTTGGTGGGAAATTTTGAGAAAATGTTTATAAAAGGTGGGAAATTTTAAAAAAAAAGTTAGAAAAGATGAGAAATTTTAAAGATGTGTTTAGAATAGGTGGGAGATACCAATAATTCCTTAATTTTATATCAAACTACTCCCTCTATTTCACTCCATTAGCCCCACTTTTCTTTTTTTTTGGAAATTTCACTCATTTATGTTGGATATTATAATCCAAAATACTAGTGTTATGCCCGTGCAAATTGCACGGGCTTGTTCTTTATAAAATTCAAGTAGGACCATATGAATAATGAAGTCGTTGTATAATAAGTTTAATAAAAGCGTTTTTAAAAAAAGTTAAATGTGTATACGTATCACTAAAAATACTTAAAACAACGAAACTATAAGACAAATAATAAAAAACTTAAACCATCACAGGAAAGGTAAACATAGTATAATTTCTCAAATACTTCCTTATAAACTATGATATTTGTTCTATATAAGACCAATTTTTCACTATCGCAAATCATAATTTTTAGATCATTTTTAGTTGAGACTCTTGAAGTAGGGACAAATGATAATAAATGAATTTTAAAATGAATTTATTAAGGGCATCATTTGAAGCGGCCGGTATGAGTTATTGTTATCAAAAACACCTAAAAAGGAAATTATATGACAATAAATAATTTTATACCCGTGCAAATAACAATTTTATACTCGTGGAAATAATCATTATTATATGACAAATAACAATTTTATACCCGTACAAATAACAATTTTATCCGCGTACAAATAACAATTTTATGCTCATTCAAATTATCATCATTATACGACAAACACATTTTATACCCGTGCAATTTATCATTATCATATGAAAATAACAATAATATGCCAGAACAAAAAATAATATTACACTCATGCAAATTATCATTATTATATGACAAATATCAATTTTATGCCCGTGCAAATTGCAAAAAAAAATTAATATTTTTTGAATGTATAATTTTATTCCCGTGAAAATAAATTATTATTATTATATGATAAATAACAATTTTATGCCCGTGTAATTTTATTCCCGTGCAACTTGCCAAAAAAAATTAATATTGTTTGAATGTATAATTTTATTCCCATGAAAGTTATCATTATTAAACGACAAATAACAATTTTATACCCGTGCAATTTATCATTATTATATGACAAATAACAATTCTATTTCCGTACAAATAACATTTTTATCCCCGTGCAAATTATCATATTATATGACAAATAATTCTATACCCGTGAAAATTGGCAAATTGCTAGAAAAAAATTATTTTTTGAATGTATAATTTTATGCCCGTGCAAATTGCAAAAAACTTACTCCGTATTGTTTAAATTATATTTGAAAATAGAATTTAAATTGTACATAAGTAAAATATACAATACACTGTAATAGTGTTATAAATATTTGAAAGTATAATTTAAATAGGAAATGTGAATGGTGAGCTTTATAAGAAGTTTTTAAAGGACCTTTTTTTTTTTTTTTTTTTTTTAAATTTTTTTTTTTAAATGAACAATATGAAGTACTCCATAATTGAAGAGCACGAAAAAATATTATTGAGTAGATGTGAATGGAGCTTTAAAAAGAGTAAATGGTTAAACTATTGAGATTTTCAAAAATATTTTCTAGTGGCGCACATAGTAAAATCTTAATATGAAATTAATTATCAAAGATTTCAAGATACAATTTTTAAAATTATGTTCTATGGGTACATAGTAAAATTATGCCCGTGCAAATTGCACGGGTATGCTATTTGAATAATTTAAGTAAAAACTATTAATAATGGAGTTATTTTATAATAGGATTAATGATTGCACTTTAAACAAACTCCTTTTAAGGAGTTCAACATACCTGTACAATTTAGTCTAATAAAATTGTTACTATTACTTAAATTTGTTAATTATAATTTATAATTTTAATTGTCATTGTAATTTATATTTGTGTTTCTAATTATTTTGTTAAGTATTAATAAGTTAATGATGTAATTTATATTCAATAAATAAATATAAAATTATTTTGTTAAGTATTAATAAGTTAATGATGTAATTTATATTCAATAAATAAATATAAAATTGATCATTTTAAAAAGGACTCCGCATACACATAAAGTGGTCTAATTTTAACATGTGACCGATACCGAAGATAAATAAAGAATGGTGAATACTTTATCAATATGATAATTGTACATTAATGCGAATTTTTAACAATACGTACCCGATACCCTCCTTCATAAACGTGCAATTTGTACAATAATTGATTGTAATATCACTTCATTTGTACTCATTTATACAGCTTTTATACTATTTTCAATAAGAATTGTGATTGTGATATCATATTATCGTAACAATTTTCATACGCTTTGTATTATTTATTTTCTGTTTTCTCCGTTTTAACATGGGGCGAGACCAATGACATATAAATTTAAAAATTTTATTATAATTTTCAATGTATTTATTTTATTCTATTATGAGAATTCATATTTGTAACATGAATATGAGCTTATATAAATTAAACCAAGAGAAGGTCAATAATATAAAATAGACCAAAATTACAAACCCAAAATAAAAACCCATACTAAACAATACCTAGAAATAATAATGAACCCATGTACTGGAGTACAATAATAAACCCAACAATACTTGGTAGTTTATGTTTATACTACCTATGTACTCCAACAAAAACCCAACAATGATAAACCCTACAATAAAAACACGCTCACTCAACCTCTCCTCTGCCGCTTCTCCACCGCTGCCGCCTCTCTTCCGCTGTCTACCCACCGCCGCCTCTTTTCCGTTGTCTCCCCACCGCCGCCGATTGTTGATTCGTCCACCGCTAACGTCTATCCCTAATTTTGATTGATTTTTGATTGTTCTTATTTTTTCGAATAAGATATTCGAGATTTGATCGCGGTATGTTTTGATTTAGGGTTTATTTTTGTTGATCTTTTGTCATTTTAATAATCTCAATTGAGTTCATTTACACTTTTAAGGTGTCACTTTTTTTTTTTTTTGTTTAATGATTTTTACTCAAAATTTTTAACTTTTTTTTTATGTTTTTTACTCGAATTTTTCATTTTTTAAATGATTTTTGCTCAAATTTTTAAATTTTCATTATAATTATAATTTTTCCCCTAAATTTTCAGTATAATACTCGTATTCAATATGTATCGGAATTAATTTACTCAATTAATTGTTCATTTTCCTTATAACTTTTGCTTCTTCTTATACCATCACTTAATTCAAGAATCAGGCATAAAATTAGAAAGATTAATTTGGCTCCTATTTTTATTTATTTATTTATGTTCATTTTATTTGTACTTTGTAATTATAATTATAATTGTAATTTATGTTACTAATTCTGTAATTATTTTGTTAAATTATTCTGTAATTTTAATTTTAATGTATGTATTAATTAATAGTTAATGTATTGTATTATTATTGTATTAATGTATTAATTAAAAAGGATTAAGATTAAGATTTTAATGTATAAGAGTAGATGAATTGATGAGAGATGGAAATTAATTCCTGTCAATGTAGTGGTGGACCCATGTTGAAAGTCAAAGTGACATCTGTCCCTGTGGTGATTGCTTTGTAAATATGATGTCAAATTATTAGTCAAATAATTAATTCAAATTCATTACTAATAACTATGATTATTAAGTTTGTGTCGGTTACGTAAATTTATGGTTTTTAATTAGTGGTCATTTATATTTTATTTATGGAATCATCTGTAAAGGTTATTTAGAATTCTTTGGTTACTCTATGTATCTTAGGCGGCTATATAAAGACTTAGTTGTTATACTATCATTTTGAGCAAGTTTAATATAATTAACTTCTCCCTTTTCTCACTAATTATATTCCCCCTTAAAATTCTACATGGTATCAGAGCTATCTTAAGTCGAGAAGGATGACATAATCGTCACCTCCGCTTAAGTAGCCAGGTTTGATTCGGAAATAATGGGGCGTTAAAAGAAAAGAAAAAAAAAATTAAAAAAAAATGGTGAGAAAAGTTTTGATGAGAGATAGAGAGATGTGCTCTATCGAGTATTTTTGGTAGAGAAAAATGACTCTACAGTTGTTTGGGTGAAGAGAAGTGCTTCACGAGTTTGCGGTGGAGAGAAGTGCTCCATTGGTTATGAAGACTTGTAGAGAGGAGTGCTCTACTACAGATTTTGGAGAGACGTGCTCCAAATAAGAGTTGGTGGTAATGCGCACCAACAAGAAGGTGACGAGAAGTGTGTCACAAAGTAAAGATAAGGGCTTTACAAATTTGATCGAGCAATTTACGTTTTTTTTTTTTTTTGGAGTCAAAGCAAGGAGACTCAGTCTTAGTCTCGGAAGAAGACTATTAAAAGTTGGGCGTGGAGCCTAACATGTGCGGGTGCGAGAAGGATTGCATACCGTTTAATTAAAGGTAGATTGCTCATCGACTTAGAAAGCAAGAAATTGCAAAGGACGAAATGACTAGCATAGTTCGACATGGCAGAAAGTCGAACAAAGATCCGATATATTTTGGATCAAGGGGGTGTGTTGGATATTATGATCCAAAATATGTCAAATTATTAGTCAAATAACCAATTCAAATTCATTACTAATAATTATGATTATTAAGTTTGTGTCGGTTACGTAAATTTATGGTTTTTAATTAGTGGTCATTTATATTTTATTTATGGAGTCATAAGTAAAGGTCATTTAGAATTCTTCGGTTACTCTATGTATCTAAGGCTATATAAAGACTTAGTTGTTATACTATCATTTTGAGCAAGTTTAATATAATTAATTTCTCCCTTTTCTCTCTAATTATATTCCCCCTTAAAATTCTACAATTTAGCCCCATTACTATTTAGGACACCTTTATACAATCAAAATAACACTTTTACCCCTACTAATATATTCATTTTACCAAAAATACCACACAATTTATCATCTAAAATGGAACTCACTCAACCAAACTACCAATATTACCCTTAACTTTTCAATTCTCTTAAAAATTGTGCAAAAGCCTATGGGGCTTATTCATTGAAATAGAGGGAGTAATATTTTTCATGAGGATATACGTTGATAATTATTTTATATTAATTGAAGTATGATTAATAATTATACTTAATTATGATTTTTATAATTTTCATATAAATATGTCATAAATAGTAAATGTATAAACTGGACAAATATTTAATATAATGCAAATTTATTTAAAATTCGAATTTATAATGTAAATATAGTTAGCCCGGGCGGGATCGGACACTAAAGCTATTATAGTCTAAGTATAATACGGAGTATAATCTAACGTTAAATCACTATTTCGTGCATTATCTATACACGATCAGTTAAATAATCACTAATCCATACAAGCCAAGAATAAACTTGAAGCAAACAAGTATATTTTGACTAATACAAGATCCATGGATAGTGGATCAACTAAGTTGTCATATACTTCGTATATACTATAGCCCGCATTTTTATCCATTACCGTGAAACTTCCATGAATGAATGAATTAATTAATTCACTAGTTACAAAAGCTTAAATAACTACGGAGTACTATAGAACGTAATGGTGACAAAATGTAAAACCGCTCGTGTTAGGAAATAATAAGCGTAAGAAATCAAATTAATTAAATATACTTCATATTGAATGTTATTTTTATTAGAAAAACAAAAAGTACGGAGTACAAGTTAACATCATAAAGGCTAGGCTTTCCAACATGAGAATAATACATCAATAAAATAAACTTAAAATATTACGATTAAAAACACTCAATATAATATCATCAAGCTGAACTAAGCAGAGCTGAAGAAGGGGTGACACGGAGTTGAGCAAGATCACGAATACTGTAAGGAAAACAAATTGCGGAGTTACTGATGCATTCTCCACTCAAAATACGATAAGCAGCTTCAGTAGGATGCGCAGCATCCCAAAATAAGTATTCATCTCGGTTTGGGCAATAAGTTCCTCCTGATAGTTTGCATTGCAACATGGTATTTCCCAAAAGGACTCGTAGCTCGCAACATGGGCTTGTCACATCCGTCAACCCTACAAATAAAAATCAAACGAAATTATAAAGATATATACACGTAGACAGATAGATAGACAGCGCTAGAGCGCGTATATATAGTAAAATATATACCGTATTGAGTAGGGTTTTGGACGGCATGAAGAGTAATGTCGTAAGTTTTGCCAAGGGAGATGTAAGAGTTAGGAAGTTCGGCGGACAAACTTTTGAGGGTGTAAGCGAGCTTGGTATTGAAAAACGTGGCAATGCTGTTTCGAGTCTCGTTGCATCTCCCGCTTGCATCCACCGACGCTGGTATGCAGCCTACTGGGGCCACTTCGAACACCACTATCTTTCTTGCTCCCATGCCATATAGCTCCTACGTATATACACCATGCAAATTTAATAATTATACTGAGTGAGTATATATAATACTCTCTCCATCCCAAAATAAGTGTCGCATTTTTTATTAAAATTAAATAAAAATAGGGACACTTATTTTGGGATGGAAAGAGTATGTGAGAGACATAGGAAATATACCTACATAATGTCAGGAACCAACTCAACCAAAAGCTTAAGCTGATGGTTGGAGGTCCAAGATCGATTATATACTCTAACACGTCCCCTCACGCGAATGCCCTTTGGGCTTGAAGCGTGGACGCAACTACAAGCCCGCCTACCTGGTGCGATATATACCACTTTGAAAGTGAGGGGTGGTGAGATTCGAACCCGTGACCTTTTGTCACAAGGCTCTGATACCATGTCAGGAACCAACTCAACCAAAAGTTTAAGCTGATGGTTGGAGGTCCAAGATCGATTATATACTCTAACACATAATATCGTACATTCGTACCTGTAGCCTTTCATATAATCTTGAATTGAGGAGATCAGCAAATTGTTCCGGGGTGTGTGTTCTGCTTGACTCGGAATTGTCCTTAAAATAGTTTAATAGGTAATCGTTGTTTCCTACCCATATGAAAAATATGGAGTTGGCCAAGTGATTCTGCAACTCTTCTTCATTGTTGAACGCTGGTCTAAGCTTCGTTTCCTTAGTTACTCTAAACAATTCTACTTGTTCCGTCAAATCTAAGATGAGCTGATTCATATAATTACATAACGCCGCACATTATTAAAACTTATTATATGTCACCAAATGTAATAGTGCGCTAGAGTACTGTATGTATGTATTTAGTACGGATAAATTAAGAGGGGCATGACTTACGGGGAATGGTGGGGTTTCGGGTAGGATGCCACCACCAGCCGAAGCAAAATTGTAGCCCTTTAGAGAAGTTGGCTGATTGCTTCTAACAGGGGTCAGATGTGGCAGCCCTAAAAACTCGGCTGCATAAATAAATTAAAAACAACAAAAAGGAATATAATTTAGAAAATAAAAAGTAGTATGTGATCTGTATGCGATAAATGGGGAAAAAGAAATAAAGACGGCATGCATACCAAATAGATCAGGAATATTTTTGCCGTTAGTGACTCTTCCGGTAGGAACGCTACCGGGGTAGTCGATACCGTAAGGTAGGTAATTAGCCTTAGCGGCAGTGTTCCAGAGCGGTAGAATGTTGTTGTTGCCGTTTTCAACTAAAGAATCACCAAACGCATACAAGGCTGCAATACTATTACTTGCTTTTTGTGACCAGCATTTTGTCATGCACAAACTAAACAAACATATAGCTACTACTACACCTATTAATTGCCTCATTATTCTTACTTATTCGATCTACTGATGTGCGATGTATTCAATTTTTATTAGTGTTGAATATATTACTCGCTATATTATACGTCTCTCTATTTATAGGAACCCCGACCTTCCTAGCTATTATTATTATTATTATTATTATTATTATTGATAAGGTTTAGAGTATATAGAATCATAGATAATGATAATATTATTATGAGTTGAGTTGTGTCATTATTCAACCTCTAATGAGAGGTATTTATACAAGATAGACGGTAACCCAAAAGTCGATCATAAATTACATAGTACTTAATACTAATAATACTTAGACTTAATTACAAGTCCATTCATATACTAATAATACTCCTAATAATTATTATTATTATTGCATGTGTTGAATATCTAGTTTGACTTTAAGATATGGCTACGTGAAAACAGAGACGGGCTTAGGCCACAACACAAATGAAGGGGGGAAAGACCGTTTTTTAAGGTCTTGAGGGTATCATTCAAATCAATTGGGTATGAGAGGAGTAATTTCTCGACTTTATAAGGTGAACAACTCTCACTTTTATGATCAATGTGGGATTCATATGTGAAGTTAATAAGAGTCTAGTTTAAACTCCCCCTCACACATTAGCCATTAACAAAGTCTAATAGTGAACCCCAACAATAATGAGATTCTTCTCCATGACATACGTCTAACTGGACGGGGTATTAGAAATGTCAAGGGACAGATATTTTTTATGTCCTTAATAGTAAGCAGTAATTGAGTTAGTTTTAAGGTTAGACCTTTGAATTGTTTAGATTAGTGTGTGTATATACGTATGTATATATTTCCCTTTAAGAGAAGATGAGATATTAATACATACAGAGTAATATATAAACAACTTCTATTTTCTACGGAGTAACAAATACGAGATAACGTGAACTTATATCTGATATATAAATGGTCTGGTTTTAAATTAAGAGACCCAAGATATAACCATGAGTTTTGATACCATGTAAAACCAAAGACGACAAGTGCGAGTCACACTTAAAAATGGAGGAGAGAAATTAAAGCCCATTATAAGGCTCGATCAGAGGGTTCCATTTTCATCCCAAAACCAATTGTTAATGAGAGTAGTAATCCCTCTAGACTTTATAATTTGATCGAGCAACTTTCATTTATGATAAATGTGACACTCATATGTGAAGTTAATTATAAGGGTTTAATTAACTCACATTCTCTTCTACTTTGTAAGAGCTTCACCAAATTATATATAATGATAGATCACTACAAAAAAAAACTAGTTATAGCGACGGCCCCATCCGTCGCAAAAATGCCCAAATCCGTCGCGAAAACAGTATTAGCGACGGACTATCCGTTACATACGTGTCGACGCAACAATACGTCGCAAAAAACTTTTTGCGACGGAATTGCTATCGCAGATAGTGATGGCGACGGAATATCCGTCGCAGAAAGGCGTCAGAGGAACCCCATAGAAGTCAAGATATCTTGACTTTATGCGACGGAAGTTCCGTCGCAGAAAGGCGTCAGAGGAACCCCATAGAGGTCCTGATCTAGGGTGGTAGTGGTGTCGTCGTCATCGCCGTCGCTCTCTATTCTCTCTCTCTCTCTCTTTTTTTTTTCCCCCGTGAAATAGCAGATCTGGTGCTAAAGCAGCTACTTTATTTTTTTCTCTGTGACGGAATGTCCGTCGCAAAAACCGTCGCCACACCTTTGTTTGCGACGGAAATTCCGTCGCACACCGCGTCACTGATTTCTTTTGTTTTTACTCTAATTTGTTTTCACCTGCGACGGAAAGTCCGTCGCAAACCGTCGCTACAAATCCGTTTGCGACGGATATGCCGTCGCAAAGACCGTCACAAATCTTTTTTTAGTTTGGCGGGTTTACAATTTTTTTGGCGCTGAGAAGCTGCGACGTATTACTAAGCTTGCAAGGGATATTCCGTCGCAACCTTAAATTTTTGCGACGGATTAAAAATCCGTCGCAATGTCCGTCGCAAGTGGCTATTTCATGCTACGGAATTTAAATCTGTCGCAAGGACCGTCGCTATAAGCATTTTTTTTTGTAGTGAGATGGCCCGAACAATACCGAACGCACAAACTAGTCTTATCTAATATTTGAGTCATTTTATCAGATGTGAAGTACTTAACACAACCTCATTTATTTATTTAGTCCTTTAACATTTTCCGCTTGTTAAATGATATTTGTAAGTTGTGACAAATTCGTGCCGTAATCCAAGATCATTCGCACATGACATAATATACTATTGTATCTTGAACGATGTGCAATTAGATAATCAATGGAAAGTTAGAATTAAAGGTTATTCAGGAATTTGTTAACGGATAAAAATAAACTAATTACTTTAATGTTAATAGGGTTAATATCGTGCAGTCAGTCCCCGGTCTACCCTTGTGGTCGGTAGATCATTACTTTTGGAGAAAGTCTTATATAAGATCGTCTTTTATTATAGTGTATTATAATTATGATTTAGAGAGTATAAATTCATAGATAATGATATTGTATTATTATGAGTTGATGTTTTTCTTCTCCAAATAGGAGAAAGACGAGTTTTCTAATGTATAAAAAGTGATCATACATTGTTTAATTTGGAACGGTCTATTTACTGTATATTTTTTTTCCAATATGAGCCACAAGAGCAATACAACGAGGGAATTAAAGAGGGATGAGAAACTGTGACCTATCGTTACGGGTACCTCAACGGCTCAACCTTAACCATTATTGGGTTAAAACATCATCGGTGTCTATTTATTGTATATTGACTACTCCGTATTATTGAGGATATATAAAAGTGATCATATTTTGTTAATAATGATTATGATCAATCAAAATGTACTTACATTATTTTATGCATAAGAAAATGTACAAATATGTCAAGATATCGACATATAGTACATTAGTACTTGTGGAATAAAATATATTCAAATATGTTAGGTAGCGTTTGGAAACAAAGATTTGATTTGAATAATCGAATTTGAAATATAAACTTTGAAATCATGAATTACAAATCCAAATTCATACTCGTGACCATACCGCGTAACCTGAAATATAGCAGCAGGTAGTAGCTAGCAGCAAGTAGTAGCTGGCAGCAGCAAACACGGACGTCATACAGCAGGTACCAACACGTCTGACAAGCACCAGCTAGAGCTGAACAATTTACGCAGAAAAGGGACAATTCACGCAGCACCAGAAAACCAGAAAACCTCAATGCTAGGCAAATCGAATTCAATTATCACAAACAGAAAATGATTCAGACAGATGATGCAAGATGCGTGTTTCGACAATCATTACGCTTGATTCCAACAATTGACAGAAAATGCACATCAACAATGTATATCAATCATAATTCAGTCAAACTACACTTGCTAAAACTAGCGTTACCTCGGTATATTTCAACCACTCGGTCATTTCTTCAACAGTTACTTCTATCATTTTCCTTTCATCATTCCACGTGAACTTAGTTTTGCTTTTGATCTCAGTGATTACTCCATAATGTTTCTTCCATATCTTAATATGGTTCCTCACATGATCTGTATTAAGAGTCATACCCAACTTGCTTCTTAGTTCGTCCACCACGGCTTGGTATGCTTGAGGCTTCCAGTCATTATCACCTTTGTTACCATGACTAGCTTGATTATAAAGCACTGAAATTAGAATTGCATCCATTTGATTAAAAACAAAATAATCAAAATCTTATCATCGTCAACAGTCAAAAACTCAAATCACTAAAAACTGAAATCACCAAAAATCACCAAATGCAACTATATTCATCTTGTAATCACATAAGCAATACGGAGTAATGTCAGCAAAGTTACAATTGAAAAATCAAGCAAATAATAATATGAACACATAAGGATACTAACTATTACAATAATTGCATCAAATAATTGAATTATGATTGAAAATATTCGAAAAATCGCATACACACTAACAATAAACATAATAAGTACTAAAATAACAGAGAAATAGAATGAGGTACATGATTATGATCAAAATTTAGATGAAAATATGGGGATTATGAAGAATTTTACCGATTGAAATTGGCAGATAGCATTAAAATCGACGCACAATCGAAGAAAATCGAAGGAAATTTGAGCAAAATTAGGGTTTTAGTGGGAGAGATGTACGTTTGAACATGTGAGAGTAATTTTGAGTGCACTTGGATTTGCAAATGACGGGTAAAGAGATGGAATTTGTCTTATGTCTTGTGGGTTTTGTATAAAATTCCACAAAATTTGGCCCAAATCCAAATCCAATTGTTTTTTGAGTTCCCAAACACTTGATTTGGGCCAAATCAAGTATTTGAAATACAATCCAGCTTCCCAAACAGGCCATTATATAAAATGATTATAATATCATATAATCAATTAAAATATTTAAGTCCCACAAAAAAGAAAAATTAAAATATTTAAGATTATTTTAAGTACATCTCTATGTAAGGTTACTTATTGTAATAAAAAACACACTTACAGTCAATAATGAAATTTCCTTTATGAATGTTAGTCCCTCAAATTCTATTAGGAAATACATTTTTCTTCTCTAGTTAGTAGAAGACAAATTTTCACAAGACTTGCTTAACTCTTAAGTTATTTTTTTTTCCATATTTCAACGATATAATGTTCCGTAGTTGTAATATAATATTCCGTATATAATATACACATTATCTTAAGTTCAATTAAAAATTAGCAGTGTATTCCATACATACAAGCCGAACATGACTAGAGGCAGCCAACCGTACCATGCATGACCCATGAATTGTAAGATTAAATTAGTAGCATTGCTTCCCTCGCCTTTATTTCTAAACGTATTTTATCTCACTTTTTATAAATCGTTAGCTTATACATTATTAATTTAATAATGTGTTTGAATTTTGATGTAAAGTTGCATTTGATTATCTATAATCCGGTAGCCGGATTTCCTGCATGTTACAAACTAAACTATTATTATCTGATGTAAATTAAAGTTGCAATTGATTATCATTAAAATGGTAGTCGAGGTAGCTGAGAGTAACAACTTAAATTTTTATACAGCTTACGTAAATTAATGCAAAATAATTAACAAAGTCTTATTATTTGTCATTCATGAATTCGATTGTGATCATGATATATTGAAATTAAATAAATAAATAAAACAAATATTATAATCTTTCACAAGTGAAATCTAATCTTATCATGTATATAAACCATCACAAACTTTAACTAAGTGTCTCACATCTTAAAAAAAATTAAAAAAATAAAATTAAAAAAATAAAAAAATAATCAATTTTAACCGGCCGTCATGCGTATATCAAAGACCCGAAAAGCCTCTCTTCCTAAGAGGCTAAGACTGTAGTCCTATTTAAATTAGGCACTTTTAACAATTACTCTCTTCATCCTAAATTAAGTGTTCCTTTTGACATAAGTCAAAGATTTAAGACTTTAAAGAAAAATAATCATTTTTATCTCATATTCTTCACAATTTATGTATATAATTTCAATTTTTCTTAGTGAAATATTGGTGAGCGCTTAGCATAACGTATTAACACAATTGTGGGTGAATTTTAAAAAAGGATAATATAGTAATTTTGACAATTTGTTGGTATTGGTGAGCACTTAGTTAACATGTCCCATCAACATATTTTGTTCATATTTGTGAGCACTTTTAGAGAGTTAGAGTCATGGCAATGGAACAACTATTTAAAACATTCTTTCTTTGCCATGTCATTTTTTAACAATCTTAAGAATTAAGAATTTTTTGTTACAATAGAAAAACTTTCCTCAATGTTTTTCCATAAGAAAATATTAATTATTTAAAGTAAATGATTGGTTAAGTAACCAAAATGTTTCTTAATTTTTGAAAAGAATTAGTTCTTAATATCGACAAACTTTTTCATACAATGAAACAAATTTTATTTAAAAGTTCCTATTTACAAACCCAACACAAAAAACTTTTCATTGCAATTTCTCTTAGCATGTCGCATAAACATAATTTGCTCATATGATTTTTCTGTTGTTTGATAAAAAGAAAATACTCCCTTTTATCTCACTCTTTTCTTCCTAATTACTTTTTCACGGCCTGCAAGGCGATGCTTTGACTTCGTTTATTTGTATCAATGCACAACTTTTTTCGGTTGAAATTACAATTTTTTAAAAAATATTTTGGCGACAAATCGTAATATGTTAAGTTTATACGTAATACTCCCTCCATTCAAATCCATCACATCATTTGTACTTTTCAGCACTACTCATGAGCTTACGGAATTTTTAAAATTGCGGCTAATATATGAATGCAAATATAGTCATTGTGATATCTTTGTATTCGTCTTTTTAAATTAAATATTAATATTTTTTTTTTACTAAGTGTAAGTATATCAGGTCGTTTCAGATCGAGTCAGACTTGCCAGCTCTAATTTTACCCTCAGAAAAGTCGAACTTCCCGCATCAAAAATATTTATTGTCACTAAGGAGTTGTTTGGTTGCTTCTTCAATTCATGGGAAATGGAACTTCCCATGAATTGATGACTTACCTCGTTGATGTTTGGTTGCCAAATTCATGGGATGTTGAAATTTCCGGCGAGAAGTTTCACTTTTATACATAATGTAGGAAGTTACTTACCTAGGCCCTCATTGGTAAGTATAACTTCCCACATGAATTCACTTCTCGCGTAGCAACCAAATTTTCCCGGAAACTTTATCTTCCCATGTTCAACGAAATGACCCCTTGGCCTAATTTACCCTTCACCTCATTTGATTTTCACCATTTTTTTTTATGTTATTCCCAAGTCTTTTTTTTTTTTTTTTCATTTTTCTTTTTTAGTTTAAACACTAGTTCATCTATTTTCATTATTCATAATAAGGAGAACGAAGTAAATTTTCAAAAATGTTTTTCTTTGTTATTAATCTATTTGAATATAAAATACGTGGAAAAAATTATATGAGGTACAATGTATAAAATTATCTGTTCAGAAGATCTGCGCCATTAAGTGCCAACGTGGCTTACATGTTTATAGAATAGTTTTAGTTGTACCCTTCAATTTTTTTTAATTTATCACTTGTACTCTTCCTTTTGTAAGAAATTTTTTTGACTAACCATAATTCTTAGCTATGACTTTGAAAAATGTCTATTATTTTTTTTTTTTTCATATTGTACGTGTTCAGAAGATCTTTGCTCTGAAAAGATAATAATGTTCGGAACTCATACCCGGCCACCCTACTTTCTCTCCTGCAACGGACGTATTTGAAGAGTTCAGCCCTATCTCTGTTCCAACCTTCCTATTTTCATGGGTTTAGTTGTTGACTATCTTCTCTTGAGTTTGGCGATCTCCTCTTAGGTTTAGGGTTTAGTTTGTGTTACTTGGGTTAGATTCTTATTGGCCTTCCTCTCCCTATCCCCCTCCTGACTTGAGCCATCTGCTTTATTTTCTGTAGGTTGGGAGTAAGTAAAATATGACCCTAACAGAAAGATTGAAAATATGAAGTAAACTCTTAATTTGTACATTTTTTCAAAATAAAAAAGTAAACGAATGATTGAAACAGAGGAGGTAACAAAGAGTATTCGTAGAAAGTACGGAGTACATCGTTTAATACTCCGTATAATCCAACTTTAATTCACTACTCCAGTCTCCATGCATTATCTACACACGATCAGCTAAATAATCACCAATCCATACGGAGTACGGAGTACGGAGTACAAGACAAGAATGACCTCGAAGCAAACAACCATATTTTGACTAGTACATGATCCATGGATAGTGGATCAAATAATATAAAGTGGTCATATATACTACTCCGTAATACTCCGTATACTGTACTCGAATTTATTTACTTTTGTACTCATTTCATTTCACTTATTTAACATCAGTTTTCTTTTTCAACAATTTCATTTATTTAGCCTCATTACTATAATTGGTAAGCTTTAATATTAAAAATCACATTTTTACCCCTATTAATATACTCCGTACTCATTTCACCAAAATACCAAACATTATACTCCGTATCTTTTAAAATGGGACCCACTTAACTAAAATACCATTACCCTTAACTTTTTCACATTTTTTAAAATTTGTTCCATATCCCTATGGAGCCGTCTCATTGAAATGGAAGAAGTAATTTACCTACGTCAAGTGAGCCCTACAAGTACTATTTTTTGGTCGATTAACGTTTTAAGTACTACTCCGTACTTCCGTAGTATGTTTATAGTTAGTTTGCGTTTTAAGATGTTTCATTAATTTTACGGAGTAGTTGATATACAAACTACTCTCCCATATAAAAATATAGGGTTAATTGAATATAACTTCCTTTTATAACATTTTTTTTTAAATATAACCCCCTTATATGTTATTTTTGTAACATAACCTCCTTTTAAGACACTTTTGTTTCTAAATCACCCCCAACGTCAAAATATGCTACTTAAAAATGACATATTCACACCCTTAAACAAGGATTTTTCAAGAGGTGTCGACATATTTTAGACATAGGTGGTTGTAACTTAAAAATGACTTAATTGCGATTTTTAAGTATGAAAATTCGATTTTGGGGGTGATTTAGAAAGAAAGTGTCTTAAAAGGAGTTATGTTATAAAAATAAGATATAAGGGGTTATTTAGAAAAAAAATGTTATAAAAGGAGTTATATTCAGTTAACCCAAAAATACTACGTATCTCTTTTCTCATAAAATAGATGTCTATCCGTGTCTCAATAATGTGTGACGATGAGGATATCATAAATTCATTTTATTTGCGTTTATGTCTGCCACGCATCTCTTTACATTTACTTAAATCCAATGTGAAATCTCTCAGATTAAGAATAATAAGCGTAAGAAACCAAACATACTTGATATTAATTGAGTATTGTTATACTTATTTGTATTAGAAAAGCAAAAAGTACGAGTATTACATCAAATCAAGGATAGGAAATCTAATGACTACTCCGTACTCTGTGATGGAAAAAGGCCAGGCCTTCAAACAGGAGAATCCAACAAAAGAGGAATAAAATGAACCGAAAATGTTATGAGTAGAGACGCTCAATAGCATCAAGCTGAACTAAGCAGAGACGAAGAAGGGGTGACAGTGAGTTGAGCAAGATCACGAATACTGTATGGAAAACAAACTTCAGAGTTAGAGATGCATTTTTCACTCAAAAGGCGAAAAGCAACTTCTGAAGGATGCGCAGCATCCCAAAATAAGTATTCATCTCGGTTGGGGCAATAGGTGCCTCCGAATAGTTTGCATTGCAAGCCGGTTATAGCACCAACTACTCTTAGCTCGCAACATGGACTTATCACATTCGTGAAGCCTACAAATAAAAATCAAAGGAAATGAAAACGATATAATATATACCCCGTATGGCTGTATGTATATATTATAATTAGATAGATGGATACATATATAGATAGCGTATCTTTATTATACTAAATGACAGTTCTCGCTGACATCATCAATGCCACATGTCGCGATTCTGCACATTTTTTTCCCGCCAAAATGCAATGATGACATCATTCATTATACAATATGTTTTTAAGTCTAGATTCATTATCTATGGTTATCACTTCTGAATATTAATGTTTACACTTATATATGTATCTTAAATTAATTACGAAGTATTTTTTATTGTTATTCAAGTTTTCATTATATATATTTATAATAAAATATAATAATAAGTAACTATTTTTAATATTTAGTTTATAACTCCAAATTAAAGTTCCAAATAAATATTTAAAATTGCTAATTAACTTTTTAACAATATATTTATGCTAAATTCATTACATGCCTATTTTAATATTTATTGTATTTAATATTTTCTAATTGAAAATAAATGTTGAGCTATTTTACCTATAAAGTCGATAATACAAAATTTACGCAGGTCATTTATTTTAGTTATTTAATATAGAATATTTCATTATTCATTACTCTATAAGTCTATATATACATTGTAAAATATCAATAAAGTGATTATTGTGTTATTTTCTTATTGATATATAACTTATATTTGTATTAGATAAAAATAATATATATCTATAATAACCGTGCATCAATGCACGGGATCTAAGCTAGTTGTAAATATATACCGTATTCAGCAGGGTTGTGGACGGCATGAAGAGTAATGTCGTAAGTTTTGCCAAGGGAGATGTAAGAGTTCGGAAGCTTGGAAGACAGGCTCTTGAGGGTAAGAGCGAGCTTGGTGTTGAAAAGCGTGACAATGCTGTTTCGAGTCTCATTGCATCTCCCACTTGCATCCACCGACGCTGGTATGCAACCAACCGGGGCCACTTCGAACACCACTATCTTTCTTGCTCCCAAGCCATATAGTTCCTACACCGCGCAAATTGAGTAATATATATATACTCCATGTAGTAGCAATAATTTGTTATAAGATCGTCTCATATAAGAATTAGTGTTTTTAATTTGAAGGAAACCTCCATGGTAGATGATTGAGCTTGCGGAAGCCATTAATGGTGAAGACAAAAGCTTAGAAAACAGAGGAAAAACAGAGCACAAAACAAGAGTAAATAAACTGTGCAATATCTATTGAATGAATGAATGAATGAATGAATGAATGTGTAGGTACATTTGTGTGTTAGTATAGATATATATACAAGAGAGTCTAACAACCTCTAACAACTTTGTAACAAACTTTGACTACTTGTAACCGACTTTGACTAGTGTATCTTCTATACTCCAACATAATTAATAGGGAGTATATACGTACCTCTAGCTTTTCAGACAATGTTGAATTCAGGAGTTCGGCAAACTCTTCCGGGGTGTATCTGGTGCTTGTATCTTTCGTAGGGTAAAAATAGTTCAAAAGGTAATCGTTGTTGCCTACCCATACGAAGAATATGGAGTTAGCCAAGTGATTCTCCAGCTCTGCTTCGTTGTTGAACGCCGGTCTTAACTTTGTTTCCTTTGTTACTTCGAACAATCGTACTTGTTCCGTCAAAGTTAAAATACCCTGATGCATATTTTATAACTCACATTTACTAAAACTTATTTAACCAAACATAATAAAGCTAAATTAAAGCTGTATGTACATGTGTGTAGTAATTAAGAGAGAATGGCTTACGGGGAACTGGTGGTGTCGGGAGGATACCAGCTCCACTAACCATAACTTGTATCCCGTTAGAGAAATTGGTGATTGGTGGGTTTGGTGGGATCGGATGTGGCAACCCTAAAAACTCTACCGCATCGACATTATTTGACCATTTTTGTGAAGGTAGATGTTAGTCAAACATTAAAAACCTAATGAAGCAGAGGAAGTAAAAAGTGCTCTGATGCGGTAGTTATTAATGTACGCGAAAAAAATAGAGAGGGCATATATACATACCGAGAAGATCAGGAACAGTTTTGCCGTTAGAGACTCTTCCGGTAGGGACGGCACCGGGATAGTCGACACCGTAAGGTTTGTAATTAGCCTTAGCGGCAGTATTCCAGGCCGGTAGATTGTTGTTGTTGCCGTTCTCAACTAAGGAATCACCAAAAGCATACAAGGCTGCTACACTGTTACTTGTTTCTTTTGACCAACATTTTGTCATGCACAAACTAAACAAACATATAGCTACTACTACATCCATTGATTGCCTCATTATTTCTTACTTATTCTATTGATGTGTGAAGAAATTGCCTTTGTAGAGCATGATAGACACTGAAGCCATGGATACACACATACAATTTCTTCAAATGAGGTTTCTTACCTCAGAAACGGCCGTTTGGAAGAAGGCTGAGCTTTTACTCTTTTTGTTTATATTCTTTTTCACTTACATTATATCATTTACATTGGATGTATTTATAGGCACGAAACCCTAGGTTGGTTGTCCACAAACAGACAAATCACTTGACACCTTTAATCTCTTCATTCCTTCTTACCCAGTATTCTTGTGCTCTCTTTTGCCAGTCTATTGTTGGACTGTTTTGTATTGGACCTTTCTCATTTGTAAGATTGGGCTGAACACTCTTCACATTCTCTTCTCCATCTTCATTCTTCTTATCACTTTGGGCCTGAGTATTTAACTTACTCCCCCTTTCTTCCACATGGGCTGAATTCATATGATCCACACTACCTTTTCTACACTCCCCCTCAAGAGGTGAGTGAGTATTGTTCTTCACTCCCATCTTGCTCAAGTGTTTATGATGCATTGAAGCTTGCATTGGTTTTGTGAACATGTCAGCCAATTGTCTATGGCTAGGTATGTACCTTGGTTCAATTTCTCCATGAAGAACTTTGTCTCTGATAAAGTGACAATCCACTTCTATATGTTTAGTACGCTCATGGTACACAGGGTTAGCCACAATGGCCAATGCAGCTTGGTTATCACAGTAGATCACAGTAGGTGGCACATGCTTGAGACCTAAATCCTTCAAGAGTGACCTTATCCATGTAACCTCACATGTAACATGAGCTAGAGCTCTGTATTCAGCTTCGGCGGTAGACCTTGCAACCACAGTTTGCTTCTTAGATTTCCATGAAATAGGAGAATCACCAAGGAGAACACAATAGCCTGTTGTTGAACGTCTTGAGAAGGGACAAGCAGCCCAATCAGAGTCACAATATGCAGTCAGTTGCACCTGTGAGCTATTTGCCAAGAGAATCCCTTGTCCAGGTGCAGCTTTCAGATATCTCAAGACTCTCCTTGCTGCCTGCCAGTGATCAGTGGTGGGTGCTTGGACAAATTGGCTTAACACTTGAACGGAATAGGAGATATCTGGCCTGGTTATGGTCAGATAAATCAACTTTCCCACCACTCTTCTGTATTTTTCCGAGTCTGAAAGCTTCACTCCTTTTTCAGGCTCAAGCTTGTGATGGCTGTCAAGAGGTATCCTCAGACTCTTCTCTCTGAGAACATTAAACTCCTGCAACATATCTGTCACATATTTCTTTTGAGAAACAAATAGCCCATGTTCAGTTCTAGCAATTTCCAGGCCAAGGAAATATGACAAATCCCCAAGGTCCTTCATATGAAATTGAGCTCTCAGAGATTTCTTGAGTGACTCAATCTCTGTTTGGTCATTCCCTGCTATCACCATGTCATCCACATATATTAACACCACTGTGATGCTCTCTTTGTTTGTCTTGATGAAGAGTGAATGATCTGCTTGAGACTTGTGAAAACCAGAAGCAAGAAGGGCTGTTGAAAGCTTTGCAAACCACTGTCTTGGCGCTTGCTTCAACCCATATAGAGCTTTCTTCAGTTTGCACACAAGAGGTCCATCATATTTCTGAAGTTCCCCCTTTGTTGTCTTGATTCTATCTCCCATCTGTGCATACCCATAAGGTAAACACATGAACACTTCTTCATTTAATTCACCATGAAGAAAGACATTAGTAACATCCATTTGACAAGTATGCCAATTTTCCCTTGCAATTACAGCCAGTAAAGCTCTAACAGTTGTCATCTTAGCCACAGGTGCAAAGGTTTCTGAGTAATCTAACCCTTCTCTTTGTCTACATCCTTGTATAACCAACCTAGCTTTATGTCTTTCAAGAGAGCCATCTGGTCTGTACTTTAGTTTGTAAATCCACTTGCAACCTATTGCTCTTCTTCCTGGTGGTAAGGTAGTTACCTCCCATGTTTGATTGAGTTCCAAAGCTTCCAACTCTTGATTCATAGCTTGAACCCATTTGTCATCTTTAACAGCTTCTCTGACATTTACAGGCTCCTTCTGAGACTGAATAGTTTTGGTCAGGTTGACATAGGAAGACTGAATATTGGCTGTTGCCACTCTAGTCACTTCTGTGACTGTTGTCTGTCTCTGCCTTGTTTTGTTTCTTCCAACGTAGTCTTTCATCCACACTGGTTCCACTCTTTCCCTGGAAGTTCTTCTCAGGTTTTCTGCAGCACCTTCAATCTGAGTTGCAGACTCCTGTATGTCAGCATTTGTTTCAGCTTCATTTTCTTCTTGTTCCTGATCTGGTTCACTGGTTTCAGGTGTTTCTGTATGCATATCAGGCTGCACATCCTCAAGTACTGGAACACCCTGAAGATACATACCAGGTACCCCTGTCATATACTTCTTTCTGAAGTCTTCTTTGCTCCCCTCAGCATAGGGAAAAATGTGTTCATAAAACTTCACATCTCTTGTGACAAACCTCTTTCCTGTAAACAACTCCTCCACCTTGTATCCTTTTTGAGTTGAAGGATATCCAATGAAAATGCATGGAACACTCCTGGGCTGGAACTTGTCCTTGCTTCTATCAGGGTTATAAGACATTACTAAACATCCAAATGACCTTAGATGAGCATATTCAGGTGCATGCCCATACAAAGCTTCATAAGGAGTTTTGTTGTGTATGACAGGAGATGGTAGTCTGTTTATAATATGTGCAGCTGTGAGGACACAATCTCCCCAATATCCAAGAGCAAGACCAGACTGAAACCTTAGAGCTCTACTTATCTCCAAGAGATGTCTGTGTTTACGTTCCACCACACCATTTTGCTGAGGATGGTCTGCTAGGCTAGTCTGGTGAACAACCCCTAGCTGATCAAAGTAGGCTTGACAGAATTGATCATCAAATTCTAGTGCATTATCACTTCTAATGATCCTTATCTGACCACCAAACTGAGTCTTCACATACTCTTTAAAAACTCTCAACTTTTCCAAAGCATCAGACTTATGTCTAACAAGATAGACCCAAGTTCCTCTTGTACAATCATCCACAATAGTCAAAAAATACCTGTATTTACCCAGATAGGACACTCTATAGGGACCCCACATATCTATGTGAACCAAATCAAAGGGTCTCTTAGAGACAGTTCTACTCAAAGCATAAGGAGTTCTTGTGTGTCTAGCCATGGGACAAGTGACACACATGAAATGTTTATCAGACAAATTAGATTTCACAGGCACAATCTTTCTCAATTTTTGCAATGGAGCATGGCCAAGTCTGTTATGCCAAATAAAACACTTTCTCATATCATCATTACTCAAATTTGATTCATTACACATCTCAGTTTCAACCATTCTTGACTCATTACTACTGCTAGCAAAAACATTATTTGGTAACAGACAAAACTTCTTACTCCATTCATGTTTCTTTCTTGAGCCATTCACATAGTATAGACCACCTTCTGCTTTTCCCAACCTTGTACTTCCTTCACCTCTACATGCCTGCACAAAGCAGTCATCACCATCAAAAGTCACCATGCATTTGTTGTCCTTCACCAATCTTTGAACAGACAACAAATTCTGTTTAAACACAGGTACATATAGAACATCCTTGAGTTTCAAGCCATTATCCATATTCAAATCCCCTTTATGTGTTACTTTTACTACTTCTCCATTTGGTAAATTCACATTTGGTCCTGTACTCAGATCTTGCACATTGTACAGGTATCTCAAATCAGATATCATATGGTCAGAAGCCCCTGAATCAATTATCCATTCACAAGACACATCATGATTTACAGAGCTCACAATACCTGCAAAATTACACTCAATTTCCTCATCAGTTTCTCCTCCTCCTCTGTTCACAGCCATGTTGTTGTTTGGTACCATTTTGAGCAGATTCTCAAGCTGTTGAGTAGCAGCCCCAATTGCAGTTGCAAGATCTTGATCAGCCTTAACATTTGCAGCAGACTTCTTGAAGCTTCTGAACTGTTTGTTGTCACTTCCTTGATTAGGTTGACCAAACTGTGGTTGATTAAACCTTTGACCCTTAGCATTGTAGGTGCTCTTCCAGCCTGGCTTGTATCCCTGTTTGCGGTTCTTAGGATGACCAGTAGGATACCCAACAACTTCCCAGCATGCATCAGACTTATGATTTTTCCTCCCACAATGCTTGCACTGCTCTTCATACTTCTCAAACTTCTCAAACTTCTCCCCCTTGATCATATAGGCTGAACTTTCATGAGTTTTGTGATCATTCACATTGCTGTTTTGAGACTCTTCTTGAAGAAGCATTGATACAGCACTGTCCACACTTGGCAATGGTGTCATCAAGAGTATGTTACTCCTCAGCATATGGTACCCTTTGTCCAGTCCATTGAGGAACTGAAACAACCTTCTTTCTTCATCCTCCTGCTCCAAAGCTTTCAGATAAGCAGTTATGTCAGCTGCATTAGTGGTGATGGATGGGAGTTTTCTCATGTTCTCCAAATCATCCCAAATAATCTGAAGCTGTGTGAAGTACTCTTCAATAGGCCTTCCACCTTGTTCCACCTCATATGTTTCCTTGTTTAGCTTATACTTTCTGGCACCATTGACCACAGTATACCTCCTTTCCAGAATTTCCCACATCTCCTTTGCTGTCTCCCTCTTCATTATGATCAGTTTAATCCTGTCACTCACATTTTGAAGAATCCACGAGATAACCAGATGGTTTGAAGCCTCCCATGCTTCTTGTTTGTTTGTGTCAGAGGTTGGCCTTGGAACTTGCCCAGTCACGTAACCCAACTTTCTTTTTGCAGAAAGGGCCAACTGCATTTGACGTTGCCATGGACCATAATCCTCCACACCAGACAGACTGGGGGTCACCTTGAGAGTTTGAGTTCCCTCAGAAGGGTTATAGTAGAGGGGATCAGTCATTGAGATAGGGGTTCCAGCATCATTATCAGGCATATTTGCAACGTATTCAAGAGCAAACTACTAAGAGAAGGGAAAACAGGGCAGACAAAATAAAACACAAAGAAAAGATTGAAACTTTGAAACAAAAGGAACAAAAACAGTAACACAGGGGCAATCTTCAGTGGCTATCAAGAGCTCAAGGCTCTGATACCATGAAGAAATTGCCTTTGTAGAGCATGATAGACACTGAAGCCATGGATACACACATACAATTTCTTCAAATGAGGTTTCTTACCTCAGAAACGGCCGTTTGGAAGAAGGCTGAGCTTTTTACTCTTTTTTTTTTTGTTTATATTCTTTTTCACTTACATTATATCATTTACATTGGATGTATTTATAGGCACGAAACCCTAGGTTGGTTGTCCACAAACAGACAAATCACTTGACACCTTTAATCTCTTCATTCCTTCTTACCCAGTATTCTTGTGCTCTCTTTTGCCAGTCTATTGTTGGACTGTTTTGTATTGGACCTTTCTCATTTGTAAGATTGGGCTGAACACTCTTCACATTCTCTTCTCCATCTTCATTCTTCTTATCACTTTGGGCCTGAGTATTTAACTTACTCCCCCTTTCTTCCACATGGGCTGAATTCATATGATCCACACTACCTTTTCTACAATGTGCGATATGATGTAATCAGTATTTATTAGTGTAATGGATATCTTACTCGCTATATACGTCTCTCTATTTATAGGAACCCTGACCCTGACCTTGTTATTATTATTCATATTATTATCACTCCGTATTATTATTATTATTATTATTATTATTATTATTATTATTATTATTATTATTATTATTATTATTATTATTATTATTATTATTATTATTATTATTATTATTATTATTATTATTATTATATTACTCCATATCCTTGTGTTAGACCGTCTACGTTAAATTATTATAAAACCGTCTTATTTGTAATCACTTGTATCAATTTTGTATCATTTTTAGTGGTGACTGTAATACAATATTTTTGTAACTATTTTCATGGTTTTTGTATCTCATCTAATGATAATTGTAACAAAATTTATGTGTGTATGATAATGAGTTTATTAGTTCTATTTTGTGTTTAACCTGTTTAATTGTAGTTTATTTTTATCCCATTTATTATTATGTTTATTATTATTATTATTATTATAAACTTGAACTTTAGTTATTAATATTCATTTCATTCCACCATCTTCTTCTCACTTTCTATAAAAAGATATTCCCTATCTTCTTCCCGTTTCTATTTTTATCAAATCACATCCATCCAATCTACTTTATTATATTTCTATTTAATCACACTCACACAATTTATCCACCTTAATTTTTGAGCCAAATTAAAAGGGGAAAATTAAGGGTCGCCTGAGTTTTCATATGGTGATGCAATTGGGGAGAAATTGTCATCGTATACAAATTAATTGGTCAAGCGAAAGATTTACTCTTAAATGTTTGGAAAGAATGATAGACCCTCTTGTGCAAGGCTGTAACAAGAAACAGCGATATAATAGAGGGTGTGCAGAAGCGACCATTATCAAGTTTTATGTTATTTGTTTTATTGAGTATTTACTTTGTTTGATTAATTTAAGTTTGAATACTTTGATTGTTAACGCTTATTGTAGATGTTGTATGACTTCTGATTAATGAAATGATTTTTCCGTTTCAAAAAAAAGGAAAAAGATGGTGGAATGAAGGGAGTATTATTTTTTTTATGACTAAAAAAATATTATTATTACTCTATTATTATTATTATTATTATTATTATTATTATTATTATTATTATTATTATTATTATTATTATTATTATTATTATTATTATTATTATTATTATTATTATTATTATTATTATTATTATTATTATAATATTATTATTATTATTATTATAATATTATTTTTATTATTTTTATTACTTTTTTTTGTTATTATTTTTATTATTATAATTATTATTACATGTGTAGTATATTTAGTTTGACTTTAAGATGTGTGCCTCTTCCAATTCGTAAGAGCTTCACCAACTAATCCTTTTTTCTAATCAACTCGTTTTAGTTTCTTTTAATTTCATTTTTTAATTTGAAACTAAAAAGTTTAGTAAAGGAGCTTTCGTCGGATCTTACTTCCATGGATCAATGATTTGTGTACTTTTTTTTTTTTTTTGGACAGACAAATACGGAGTATTAATTAACGTTTTTTTATAAGTCAAAATAATTTTTGGCCAAATAGTCAAGCAAACTAATCTATGTACAGAGTACAAAGTATTATCTTTCCTTTAAAGCGATTTTAAAGTATTAAAAGATAATTTTATGCGAAAAAAAAACCTTCAATTTATGAATATTTCTAAACTAAAATTAAAGGCAACAAGGCCGACTACTATTTAAATGATTTTATTATCGTATACCCTTCATAGTTTATACCACCAATTTTCTTGCTTGTTAATTGATATTGTAAGTTGTGACACATTCGTGTTGTAATCCGAGATCATACGCACATGACATGAATTCAAATTGCATCTCGTATGAGGTGCAGTAAGATCATCAATGGAAAATGAGAATTATAGGGTGGAGACTGAAAACGAGAGGGTAAAACGTTAGCGGAGAAAAATAAATTAGTTATCAAATATTAACTTTTGTAAAGCTTAAAAAAAAAAAAAAAAAAACGGTCTTTCCCTGATAAATTTAAAGACAAGATTCCTCATAAATAAAAAGCAACCACATACATGTTAATTATTGTGAGTAAATGAGTAATTCATTTTATTCCTTACTAGTACTCCATATAAAAAAATAAAAAAATAAAAAATAAATAAAAAAAAGTTTTTCACGAGACTTATTGTTAACGATATATTTGCGGGAATCTCGTATTCACAGCAACTTAGTTATTCGTATATATTTTGTTCCCTATTGTTTAATGTTTCCTCTATTAAAGGATGTAAAATAGGAATTAGCTTCTCAAATGTTCACACCTATAGGTGTATATATATGTATCGTTTTAGATGAATAAGCATAGACAACACAATTATCTCAATCACCTCCTTCATTTACTTTATGGTATCAATTAGGTTTCGATTCTTTTATAATGTCAGGCGAACTCGTGCCTAGTTCTCCCTCACCCCACATCACTAAACCTATTTATCTGCTTTCCAATAATGATGGAGTCGGAGCCAAGATAACTCATGTCGTGCTCACCGGTTCTAATTATGCAGAATGGTCCAAGGGTTTTCGTAATGGTTTGGGGGCAAAGCGGAAACTAGGGTTTGTCGATGCCAAAGTGCATCTCGTTCTTGGTGAGTCGGCTGTAGACGCCAATCATGTTCGTCTCAACGGTAAGCGGCACGTAACGTGGATTGTTGACACAGGTGCCTCGACCCATGTCAGTGGTGACTTGGGGCTTTTTGAACATGATGTTTCTATCCCACCCTTAGAAGTTGGGCTTCCCAATGGGGCTCGTTTAAGGGCCACTCATAAAGGCCGTACACGGATCAACAGTGGACTTGTGTTACATGATGTTTTATATGTACCAGATTTCCAGTGTCATTTATTGCATGTTCTGATGCTTGCACGGGTCCGAGCTTTATCATTACATTATCTAAATCTTAAGGGTCGTCGGAGCTGCCTTTGCCCGCCTCTCTCTCTCGTTGTTGGCCCAAATCAAATGTCAAAAGTAATCCACGTTTCGGATGCTCATTTTCATCAAAGAAAGCAAGAACTATTGTCATATCATAGACTGATCTTCTTTCTCGCAAACCGCAAATTCAAAGGCTGCTCAAATGAGGCCCTCTGAGTTTCTCGTCCAGGTTACGCAAAAAAGACTTGCTTGCTCGTCCGCTACGTATCTATCCCGAACTCGCTACAGAGTCGAGTCTAATTAATTAATTTATAGCGCCAGACAGACTCGCCCTTGTACTTGCTTGACTCTTTTTTCCGGGGCTTAGTTCCAGTCTTTCCGTGTAACAACAACAAATATCGAAATTAAACACTCAAAGAGTCTCCAAACGAATCACAAAAAGTAAGAAACCCCGTCTTTTTTCGATGCAAGCGATTTTGAGGACTAAAGTCAGTTTGAAAAAAGAAAAAAGAATGAAACCCCGGTAAAAAAGCATGCAAGCCATTTTACAGTATGAATTCGTTTTTCGAATTGCATTTTTGACAAAACCCCGTCTTTTTGCGAAGCAAGCCATTTTCAGTAATAGAGGAGAAGATCGCCCCAATGCAGTGACTTCCGCTCAGGTGAATTCTTGTTTAAGTAAATTCTTTAAATTCTTTTGGCGTGAGTAATACGGATCTCTTCCCCTCGCTTTATGACGCTTCGGGGCGAACAATTACCAAATCCATCTTTTTTTCTTTTGTTGATGCCAGTGGTTCTGTAGTGAGTCATAGCCTGACTTCCCCTGCTCTCTCCTTTGAGAGGTCCCACATCCATCTTTTTGACTTTCAATTGTTGAAATTGGAGCGAGTAATCCTTCTTCTTATGGGTGGGCGGAAAAAGGTCCTTAGTTCGGCTTCGCCCTCTAACTTACGGCCTTTGCCCTGAGCGCTCTTTTCTTGGTACGGCGTTAGGAACGGGATTACGTACAGGGTTTAAAGGATTTCACGCCTTAACTTATGGCTCGCCGGCACCCGTATTCTCTGTGAGCATGATTATCAGAGATATTAGTATGCTTTGTTGCAAGAACCCTCTTTCCACTAGTGAATGGGTCTGCTTTAAGATCAAGAACAGGCTTATCGAAGCCAGGATATCGCATCACGTGTCAACTTAACTCCTATCCCACAAGGGCCCTAACAACTATGACGCCTACCTATCCCTATTTTCTTAGTCGGCTAGTTATGCCCAAACCGCCCTATAGACTCCTAGTCGAGACATTGAATACCGGGTGCCTTAGACCTCGCTCTTTGGCTCCTGGGAATCTTATCCAACCCCTTATAGAAAAAGCCCGGATCCTACCCAAAGAACCATTGGAATTAACTACCGCTATAGGCCCCTACTCTTTGCCCTGGGATCTTCCCTCACCATATCATATTAACTTTAATCATTCTATTAGTCTAATCGACACTCGGATACTAGGAGTTCACACACAACCTGTGAATTGAATTGAAGTTGTCTTCATCCATCGACTTGTTCCACGGGATCTCGCCCATAGCCTTTAAGCCTCTTCGCCAAAGAGGATTTCTTCCCACCAAGTGGCGAACACTAGAAAGTGGAATTCCTCGCCCTAACGATCGAGTGGCTCCGCTCCAAAGAAAGCATCAAATTCATTTTCCAATGGTGGATTTCTTGCCGCTGAATGTATCGGTGCACTAAACGTCAGAGTGGCTTACGGTAGTGCAGAGTATAAAGTCAACTTGAGTCATGTCATTGGTGCCTGTATAATGTGGTCGTTGGTGCGTTTGTTTTCAAATGGTATTACGGTTGACTTTATTACGGTAAGCCATTTTACGCCTTTATTGTATCCTGTACCAGTTGGTCCAGACTCTGTACCTAATATTCCTGAACTAGTGAAGATCCTCTCCTGGCTTGGCGCCCGTGGTTTTTCCCTTAACATTTAAGGGTTTTTCCCACGTAACCATATCGTGTGTCTTGTTCTATTTTCGTTGTCTTTTATACATTTTAGTCCCGAAATCACATTCTACACAAAGCTGAACCTAAAGGATAGTACTAGTAGATCCACATTCACTAAATCGAACCGTGTGAGAAAATCACCCCGAACACCTAGCTTACCACTATATCTTTTAATCCTTTTACTCAGCACATGGTTGACAAAATGTGGCTCTACCATTTATTCTTCCAATTCTTTTATTCTTTTAATTAATTATACTTCAAATTATAAAATTATATATTGTAAATTATACACAATCTATTATTGGTCGTAAATTTATGAACAACCATAGAGCCACGAGCATAATTTTCCAAATATTTAGTTAGTGTTAGGCTCTGTTTGGAAAAGCTAGCTGAGAAGGTAGCTGAAAGCTAGCTGAAAAGGTAGCTGAAACTGAAAAGCTAGCTGAATAGGTAGCTGAAAATAACAGACTGATAAGGTAGCTAGCTGAATTTAATTATATTGTTTGGTAAAACAAGCTGAAATAATAACTGAAATAAATTAATTGACATAAAAGAACATGATTTTTACTTTATGAATAAAGTTATAAGGATATAATAGTAAACAAACTTGTAACCAGCTAGCTTATTTTTTTAATAGGCTACCTGAAGTAGCTTTTTATTTCAGCTAGCTGAAATAAGTTTTCAGTTAGCTGAAATATTTTCCAGTCAACCTTCACCAAACACTTCCAGGAAAAACAGGTAGCTGAAATTTTGGTCAAACCAGCTAGCTGGTCAAATAAGCTAGCTGATTTGTGCAACCAAACAGGGCCTTAGTTCGTGTAATAGTTGATAAAGTACTTACTCCGTATAATTATGTAATTAGCAATATAAATTGTAAATAAATTATACACTGTATAATTTGCATGAGCATAAATGTCAAAATACGAGCATAAAAGAATGAATGTTCAATGTACTAATGATTATACAATGTATCACCTTATTGTTGTATTATTTCCTTTCATCTTTACTTTTTTCTGTAATGCTTTAAAAAATTTAATTAGTTATTGTTGTTTGTCATATAATTTTAAACAACATACCCATGTCTTTGAAGAATTATAGTGTCGTGTACCATTTTATTGTTTTATTATTTTCTTTTGTTTCTGTAATGTTTTGACTTTTTCAATTATTTATGGTTGTTTGTCATATAATTTCGTTGTTTGAAGTGCTTTCAGTGATACATATATACATTTGATCATTTTAAAGAACACGATTATTTAAACACTTTATACAACGATTTCATTATTCATATATTACTACATGGATTTCATAAACAATATACTCGTACAACTTGCACGGCCATGAGATTAGTAGCTCAATAAATACTACGGAGTACTAAAAAAGAGACAAATGAACTTAAATGGAAAAAATATATAATACAGATTATGATCTCTCGGACATGGACAGTCGTGGACCTCGTGGTGTAAGTGTGTAACTGCACATTATGCAATTGATGCAATCGAAAAAAAAGAAAGATATTATGCCAAGCGAATCCATTACAGTGAGTATGATGTTGGTAAGGCCTATCAAAACATATTATAATCACAAAACCCTAATTAAACAATGAATTTAATAAGTTCTTGAAAGGACCGTAGTGTATCTAATATACGCAGCGGAAGACAAAAGAACAGTCCTTATAAGATCTATTGCATTTAAAAGATTGGAACAAAAATAAATGGGAGAAACATATACCTTTGTGAGAGTGCAAAATATATATATAACTCCGAAAATACGGAGTCCCTAGTGTATCCACACCGGTTAATATAACAACGTTCTCAACCCTTGAGACGATATCGAAAATACGGAGAAAACTCTTTTCCCTTAGTTGAATATGTACGAGAGTCGAATAAATATTACTCCGTGTATAGTTATTGTGCTCTACATAATCACTAAAATGCTTCTCTTGTTGTAATATTATGCTTCTTGCTGCTTTTTTGTGTGTATTACAATAATAAGCCACATATGCATGTTAGTATAGGATACTAATTACTCTAATTCATTAGTCATCCAAGTAGACTAACGTGGCAAATAACATGAAATATGGTGGCCTTACAAGAGTTGTGTCATCAATATGATACTATTTATTTCGACCTCTCATACAAACGTCTTTCCGATATTTACTATATTTTCCGTGTTAGCAGAACAATATAAAAATATATCGCCCAAATTATTTCATTAAATGAAATAATCGTAAACGTTAAATATCGACCGTAAGTGTGTGACCACATAGGTTCAACATTAAACCAGTAGTAATTAATCTTACGAAACGATTGGGTTTGGGACACAATTCCAACAATCTCCCACTTGACCCAAAGTCAATCGCATTAACTACTAATCGAGGTTGGCGTCTGACAACACTCCTCAACGACTGGATAATGTGAAAATCAACATCCAATGTAGGCGAACCTGAGCTAAGTTAATGTATTATTTCCTTCCATCGTTTCAACTCCGGATCACTCTAGGGTATGGTTTATCTGTCAAACCCTATTAAGTGACCACTATGTTACATGTCAATCATTAATGGTTGGTAAATGACTATAAGAAACTCCTTTCTTAAACCATTCTTTTGCCTTGGCCAAGGTCTTTATACAACCAATAAGATTAATGACAACATAGAGTTCTAACTCATTAATTACCTTGAGCTAATGGATTCCATCTTGACTCACCACTAATTAAACAGATACTTAATTATACCCAATGACCATTCATCTAGTATTTTTACACACTAAATGTCCGGTATCAAATCACAATAAGCAGTCTAATAATTACAATGATGATCTCAGGTCAAAGGAAAATATATACTATTATTCCTTAAGAGAATTTTCTTATTGACAGATTATAGGTAATATTATCCATTAGAAAATCTCACTTTTGGTCAGTTCAATGATCATATCTCCATATGCATCATTTATATATATAACTTAATGAATGAGATCCATTAATATTCATCCTAAGAATACTGCTATACATATATTGATCTCTCCGGATTATTATAGTCCCATAATAACAATCCTATGACCAAGAACAATTTTAGACTAAACTCTATAATACTTGACTCTCATTATTATAATCTCTATTATAATGTCAAGTATACCAGTTTAATCAAGGACTCATTATAAAATTAACTCCTTAACAATATAATGATCAAACGCCATATTTATTAATCAACATTAATAATTTACATTATATAACAAGTGTTCAACGTGCTTCATATATATTGATCTCTAGGGTACAATTCTTATAATTTACCACTTGACCTAGAGCCAATCAGATATGAACTTTAATCCCATATTCCACTTGTGCTTGTCAAACTCTTTTGCACCAAGCGCTTTAGTGAAGGGATCCGCAACGTTTTCCTTTCCGTCTATCTTTTGGATCAAAACATCTCCCCGTTCCACAATCTCACGAATCAAGTGAAATTTTCGTAGAACGTGTTTAGACTTTTGGTGTGCTCTTGGTTCTTTAGCTTGAGCAATAGCTCCAGTGTTATCGCACAAAATAGGAACCCCTTGCTCAACTAACGGAACAACACCAAGTTCAGTTAAGAACTTTTTCATCCATACAGCTTCCTTGGCAGCACCACAAGCAGCAATATATTCTGCCTCGGTCACCGAGTCAGCTACAGTTTGTTGTTTGGAACTCTTCCAACTCACTGCACCACCATTTAAGGTGAAAACGTAACCAGAGGTAGATTTGCTATCATCTTTATCTAATGCAAAACTAGCATCAGTAAAGCCAAACAACTTTAGCTCACAGTCTCCATAAATAAGGATCTGGTCCTTAGTCCTCCGCAAGTACTTGAGGATAGACTTAACCACTTTCCAATGTTCCTTGCCTGGATTTCCTTGAAACTTACTCGCTACTCCTAGCGCGTAAGCAACATCAGGCCTTGTACACGTCATGGTATACATGATAGCTCCCACTGCGTTTGCATACGGGACTCTACTCATGCGCTCTCTTTCCTCTAGGGTCTTAGGACAATCTTCTCTAGAAAGAGAAATTCCTGTCCCTATAGGAAGATAGCCCTTTTTGGAATTATCCATGTGATACTTCTTCAAGATAGTATCAATGTACATAGATTGGGAGAGCCCAAGCAGCCTTTTTGATCTATCTCTATAGATTTTTATTCCGAGAATATAAGCCGCTTCTCCCAAATCCTTCATAGAGAACTGTTCTGACAGCCAAATCTTCGTCTCTTGCATTGCTGGTATATCATTTCCTATTAACAATATGTCGTCGACATAAAATCAGGAAAATTACTGTACTCCCACTAACCTTCTTGTACACACATGACTCCTCTTCACATCGCCCAAAATCAAAATTTTTGATTGTCGTGTGAAAACGGATATTCCAACTACGAGAAGCTTGCTTCAATCCATAAATGGATCGCTGCAACTTACATACTTGATCATGAGCCGATGGCGATATGAATCCCTCAGGTTGGGTCATACAGACCTCTTCCTTCAGCTCTCCATTTAGAAAAGCTGTTTTCACATCCATCTGCCATATCTCATAATCATAATATGCAGCTATGGCTAACAGAATCCGAATAGATTTGAGCATTGCTACAGGAGAAAAAGTTTCCTCATAATCAATACCTTCCTTTTGATTATACCCCTTAGCAACAAGACGGGCTTTATAAGTTTCAACTTTACCGTCTGCTCCAATCTTTTTCTTAAAAACCCATTTGCTTCCAATAGGTTTTATGTCCTTAGAGCTATCAACCAAAGTCCATACTTTGTTGATTCTCATAGACTCCAATTCGGATTTCATGGCCTCTAGCCATTTATCATGATCTGAACATGTCATGGCCTCTTTAAAGTCCTTAGGATCGTCATCAACATGAGTGATATCATCAGCATGAACATCATTATGTACCAATAGATTCAATCGATCTGGTGGATGACGCTCCCTAGTAGACCTTTTAAGAGGTTGGTGTACTTCTTGACTTTGTCGTTCCGTCGATACCTGAGCTGGTTCTTTAAGCAGCTCAGTTTCCTCAGTACTAGAGGTTGATATCCTTGGTGGCAACTTCAAAACGTCAAGAAAAGGTAACTCAACAGGCATCACATGCTTTTGAGCTACTATCGACTCATCAGAATCTTGAATTTCATCAAGATCTATTTCTACATCACCACTTCCTTCTTCAAGGAATTCCCTTTCTAAAAAAGTTCCACTTCTATCCACAAACGTGCTCAGAAGGATGATAGAAATAATATCCTATCGTTTCTTTAGGATAATCAATAAATCGACACTTATCAGATCGACTTTGCTTCAAGTTTGTCTGATTGCAGTCGTTTGACATAAGCTGGACAACCCCACACCCTTAAGTGTTTTAGGTTAGGCTTACGTCCCTTCCATATCTCATATGGAGTTCCATTAACTGCTTTAGTGGGAACTTTATTCAATACATACGCAGCCGCTTCCAAAGCATATCCCCATAGAAATATAGGAAGATCAGTGAATCCCATCATGGATCGTACCATATCCAATAAGGTTCGATTTCTCCTTTCTGAAACACCATTATGTTGTGGTGTTCCCGGAGAAGTCCACTGAGACAAGATACCATCATGTCGTAAATAATCAACAAATTCATCACTAAGATACTCACCTCCACGGTCAGTTCTTAACGCTTTAATACTCTTACCAGTCTGCTTTTCCACTTCACTGCGAAATCTTTTGAAAATATCAAAAGATTCAGACTTGTGTCTCATAAGATACACAAATCCATATCTAGACATATCATCAGTGAACGTGATAAAGTAAGAATATCCATCTTTAGCTTGAACTTTCATTGGTCCACATACATCACTATGTATTAGTCCAAGTAGTTCACTGGCTCTCTCTCCTATTCCGGTAAAAGGAGATTTGGTCATCTTTCCTAGGAGACAAGATTCACAAGTTTCATATGATTTATAATCATACTGTCCAAGACATCCTATCTTGTACAACTAGTTCACTCTTTTCTCTCCAATATGACCAAGCCTACAATGCCAAAGATAACTTTGGTTTGCCTGATTATTTCTCTTCCTCTTTTGGCCAGAAATAGTCATTATAGAACAAGGTGTCACTTCAGGTAAGACATACAAACCTTGTTGTAGATAACCGCTCGCATATAATTCATTACAGTGAAATATATTACAACGATTGTCAGAGAAAATTGTTCGAAAACCACACTTGTCTAAAGACGATATGGAAATTATGTTCGAAACAAACTTAGGAACATAATAACAACTTTCTAACAACATAGTTTTGCCCGTAGGCATTACAAGAGAAATTTCTCCTACAGCAAGGGCGGCAACATATGCTCCATCCATTCCCTACTTGTAGATTCACTTCTCCTTTCTTCAACCACTTATTGATTTTTAAACCCTGCAACATATTGCAGATGTTAAAACTACTACCGGTATCCAATACCCATTTGGTAGTATCAATAGTTGCTAAAGCAATCATGAAAACACTTTTCACAAGTATCTCACCTGATTTCTTGTCCTTTAGAGTAGCTTTAAACTCTGGACAATTCCTTTTCCAATGTCCTTTCTTATGACAGAAAAAACATTCAGCATCCGTCTGATCAACTTTCACCATCTTACCCTTAGATTTACTGATAGTATCCTTTGAAGGAATTATGTCCACTGTCCTATAATAATTAACCCGCTTAAGTCTATGTGGTCAACACGTCTTGCTAGAGACCAATGTTGATCTGATACATAAATAAGTTATGTGTCTAGTAGCTCTTAAGTGGGCCCATTGGGTCACACACAAATGTACAGGGTAGTTATAATATGAGTAGAACTCATTAATTAATTACCGGGTCTAAAGCTAGTTTAGCCCAGCTACAACTCTTCAGGTTTATGGAAACCTACTAGGATTAGGTTTATGGAAAACCTAGATCTTCCTCTCTTCTATATATATGGGGTTCCTGTGAAGGAATTATTAATTCAATTCAACTCAATTCAATTATGAGATTAGTTCACATATTATATAGAGAGAAAATAGTTTCTCTAGAGAGAGGTTGAAAAACTCTTCGGTACTAGCATACCAGTTGTAGCTCCGTACGTGTGGATACTAATGGAGGCATCACAATTGGGGTGTTAATTATTATTATGGGATTCTTATTCTTATTCTGGGTTCTCAAAGATTTCTTATATTCTACATACTTCTTATTATTATATTATTCCGCTGTGAGAAGGTATGTATTTCATCTTACTTGTATTTGTTAATTCGTTCAATACTTGCGATTTGATCTTGGCAAATTGGGTTTGTATAAAACTTGTTTATGTCCTCAAAACCCTACAGTGGTATCAGAGCCAATTTCGCGTAGTATTGTTCAAATTAACTATTGAATCTTGGCTCATAATTTGGTTATGAGAGATTCAATTGATTTGATGAATTTGAATTTTTTGAGATCTATTAGAAACATGTTTAGGGTTTTTCAATTTATGAATTTAATTTGTTGAATTATGAAATTGAGTTTTTGATTTATGTAAAACCTTGTTGTTGTTTTATTTTATCGCCCTAAAACGTTTTCTAAAGGACCCTAAGATATTTATTCCTTTGTTGACGATGAAAGACTCGATTGGAATAAATTGAAAGGACAATTTTAAGAATCCTAAGAATTAATTTCATTGTTGACGATGAGCCTTAATTTAATTAGGGCAAGACTCGATTGAAATTAATTGAAGGGTCAAAGAAAAGTTGTAATGAAAATCACGAAAAACTTCTGTAAAAGGTTGGAACCGATCGGTTTACCTGAAACCTATCGGTTTTACATGTTACTGGGAGTGATGTAAAATCGAATAGCGTAAACCGATCGGTTTGGACTAAACCGATCGGTTTGGGGGTCGAACCGACCGGTTTGACTTGTGAACCGATCGGTTCACTTGTCGAATCAGTCCAGTTCGTGTTGTTCTTATGATTTTTGTGTATTTTCTGTTTTTATCAACCAAAATAAATTTTGAATTGAGTTCGATTATGAATTGTTTTACAATCAAGGATTGTTTTATAATTATGAATCGAAGTGAGACTCAATTTGACTTATGAATTGTTTTACAATTATGAACCATTAATCGGCTTAAGTGATCGGTTTATGTTGAAACCGACCCGTTTAGCGGCGATTTTGAGAGTGATTCTAATTTTGTTGAATTAACGAATTAATTAAATCACGATTATGAATTGTCATACAATTGCAAGTTGTTATACAATTATGAATCGGATTTGGTATAATTTATGATTATTGAATTGTTGTACAATTGTAAATTGTTATACAATTATGAATCAAAATTTGAAGCATTGTTTTATTTCTCAAGTTTGAAAAGGAGTTTTCTAAGAGAGGAGAAATACAATGCTCATTAGAGGTCAAATTTAGCTTGACTTGCAATGAAGATTAATTTGGGTACCATGCTTTTCTTAATAATAAATTGAGATTTGCATGCTTAGAACTCATATCTATAATCCCTCCGGAATATTAAGCATTGCCTTTCCACATTTGAACACCACAATAAATTTGCTTCACTAAGCTAAGTGACTGCCAAAGCAGTGCTTAGCTGGTTACGTAAATTGAGTGGAGAGATGAGTAATAATTTCATCGCAATAAGTTTGCTTTATTGGTTAAAGTGACCGCCAAAGCGGTGCTTCGCCAGTGACGTAAAATGATTGGATGAATAACCGTTTCTCATAAGTTCTTTTTGGTTAAACGCTTGAGGCCAAATCGGTGAGGCCTGAGCCTTGAGGCAAGAGGTCGTTTTTCATGTCATGATCGACTAACCGACCGACCAAGAATTACATGGAGATGTAATTGACATGCGAGGATGTCTACCTTTATATTTTGTGTTTTGGGCGATGAGCCAAAGCTCACTCAAGACACCTAATATTTGGGATCTTGGAATAATTGTACATGTATGAGGGAAACGTGTTCAATTCATATTAATTATCGTTCGTGTTGCATATATTTGGTCATATGTTATCACAATTTAATAAACGAGCAGTTTGAAATAGTTCAAACTCATTGATTGGTATTTTGAGAAAGAGTTCTCAAAAGTGAGATATGATTTGTCCTTATAAAGGAATTTCATATAAGCTAAAACCAATGTTAACATCTGATTTAATTTGTGTGGTTAAAGTCATGGTGATGGCTCTACGTTTCAATTAAACAATCGTCTAAATTGAGGGGAAATTGTTCCCATTAAGTGAGAAAAATAGTGAAAACTATCCAATTAGCTTGCATGTCATACGTTGATGACAAGATTATAATGATAATCTAGAATGATTGGATATTTCTATTGGTGTTACTGAAAATTGTTTCAGTTATGCTTCAAGTTAAAGTCGGTTAATCATGAATGAAACATGTAACTTGAATTTCTTATTTAATAGTATAAGATGCTTTAATTAGCATATGATACTCAATATAATTAAACGTCATATCAAGAAGGCCAAATTATAATGATATTTGAGTTCATTAGGTAAATGGCTTGAGATATTAGACTTAGACGATGTTAAAGGGCTTGAAGTTCGGTGAGTTAATGATTGTTATCATACCTAAAGCCTAAGCATGGTTTAATTGAGTACGTAAATATTTGTCATTAGTGTAATGATTTAATCATTGATGTAATGATAAATTAACATTGGAAGAGCAAGTCCTAGAATTATCTAGAAGATCTGCGAATGAATTTGGAGTAGTGACTTCAAATATATATGTTGTGAATGTAAATGTCAATATTCTACTTTTGGTATGAGGTACCAAATGCAGCTCTTACATTGATAATGTAGTGAGTTCGAGAAGAGTAGAGTAATGACAAAAAGTAAAGTGATTATGTATATGAAATGAACACTTTTTGTTTTTCACCTACATAAAAGGGATCACTTGACTTAATTTTAAAGTTTAATGCTAAGATTGGATAAATTGTTATTCATGTACCTAATATAAGCAAGGCTTGAAATTCTGGTTCATATTCAAACATGAATAGAATTTATGTGTTTTTGATAAAACGTTGTTGTTCAAATACCTTGCTAATATACAGTACTAAAAGACTAACTTTAATGTTGGGTCTTATATTCTTAGTAAAAGGTAACTTATTTCACAACATAATGATCTGATCAGTTGAGAGCAAGTCTTACATTTTGTGTTTCACTAATATGACACGTCTTTAAGGTTGTAAAGATGATAAAATGGCGTCTTCTACTTGGTTTAGTGGGAGGACGGTCGATTTGTTTGATCATACATATACGAGATATGTGTGCATCAATAGTCATATCGTGAGAAAGTGAAATTCATTTATACTTCACCACATTTACTACGTTGTAGTTTTGTGGTCATGTTCATTGGATGATGAAACGTAAATCTGAAATACTTTGAGAATCTCAAGGATATTCAGATGGAAGTATATGATCAGCTTGATGAGTTGTTCAAGTAAGGCAGAGCTCAAGAAAATCATTTGTGATCATCGTAGAAATTAGTGAAATGAGTTTTACATTGAATCTTTTAAGGTTCGTTCTACTATGAGTCACTTGGATCTTAATGATATTTTGGAGGCTTTTGCACTATAAAGTCTACGTACACGAGTAAGATTATGTCCATACAAGTTGGTAAAAGACATGATATGGGATATGGATTGAAAAGTTCCTAATTGTCTTTTATGATTTGAGTTTTGAAGTTACAAGAAAAGTTGTTTTCTAAAACTTAAGCTTAAAATTACAACATATGCTATTATGAGTTATTCTTAAAGGATATACATTCTACCACTTATCCAAAGAACAAAGTTATATTTTATTACGTGGATATATAAGTTTCTATTTCAGATATGTGATCTCTAAAAGAAACGGTGGGGGAGAATATATGTCACGTAAGTTTGACCTATAAGGAAGCATTGATGGGCTAGAACTCCGTATATATATGAAACATGGATGGACATAAGATATCTATTGGTATGATGGATATATGATGTTAATAAGCACGGTTGGTAATTAAAGTAATGACTTTAGTGGAGATTATTTACCATATGCTTAAATCCATGAAACTAGTAAATGTCGTCATAGTCTCATAAAATGAGATTTGGTGGTTGAGTATGAAAAGCAATTTCACATCAATAAGAATGCGCTAGTTGTGTGTGAAAATTTCAAAGTTGTTTGAAATAAGTATCTTGGAGTTGAAATCTCTGTTCTTGATATTTTGGTTTAAAAGGTGTTTTAATCCATCTAAGACAAAGAAATCTGTATACTTGTGTACATGAAGACTAGTGGGAGTGCATATGCATTTACAGCTTGTTATGATCATGACATATTTCTTTCATTGTTGGACTTTTATTGTTTAAAGTATTTTGTACTTAGCATAAAAATTCTTCAATGTGTTCTTATGAGAAACACAAAACCAATCAAATGCTATCTATGAATGTTTCTATGTGTTTAAGAAGGCTTGAGGAAATCCTATGTACTTGAGGAGTCATGAGGAAATCCTATGCGCTTATGAAACTTCAAGGAATCATCATGAGATACAAATTGTGATAAAATATATCATTGTAAATGTGTTACAAGTGATTTAAGTTTCATACAAGTAAAGGTGGTCATTGATGACTATCTAGGTACCTCTTTGTTTATATGAAATGAGTTATGCGTTGGAAATGGTTCCAAACATAAAATGATGACTAATACTGAGTGTCTTGTTGCTGGTGAAGCAAATGATAGATGTTTGATTTATAAAACATTAGCACACTCGAATAATATTGTTTATGAAGCGCCTTATTGATGCTTATGAAACAAAATCAGTTTATCTTAGTAAGAGAAGGTAAATTGTGTATATGCAAATGTTATAACTCGATGCAATGGTGATTGCATGTCACGCTCAAATACCTATTACGCAACTAGAAACATGTTGTTGCGAATTGTATAAGACGCATGGGCGAATGGTCTTGATACTAATAAGAGGTGTTTATTTCAGTGGGAGTTATTTACGATAATTGATATAAATATCGCATTTATTTAAAATGCAGTCCCAAAATAACAAAAACATCGATTGAATAGGTTTACTAAGTACGTGACTTAGTAAGTGGAACCCTATTAAATGGAGGATGTAGTTATTTTGTCTCTAGTCAGAGTATTATATTGGGACAAATCGAATACTTGAAAATGACTAGTATGTGGGTTGGTTGATGGCTACGTTCCATGAGTCATAGGTAGCGATGTACCAAGCCAAGCACATAGGAGTGTATGTGAGGATACGCACTAGACTGACCTGCCGAGAAGAACTTTACTAAGGATTCGCCTAGTGTCAGTAAAGGTTCTTGGGAATTGTTTGTTTGTTTGGTCTTTTGACCTGAGTCTTTGACTATTCTGTACATGTGAAGTGTATACTTTGATACTATTCCTCGTCATCTGTTAAAAGGGACTACGGATGGTCATTGGGTATGCATGAATCATGTGATAGGATGTGGTTAGACAAGATGGGATTTACTCCTCTCTTGTTAGAGAGTTTATTGTTTCTTGGCCCCTCGAAGAGTGTGACTTGTGTAAATCCGTGGCCGCGGTCGGATGGAATGGTTTGTCATTCATCTGTCTTTTGACAAGTCAACTCGGAGATTCGAGAAAACGATTGAGACATATGAGGATGACACTTAACCTACCTCATTCTCAATTAGAGACAATAGTAGCAAAGAGACTTATTGTTATTCTTATAGGGACATGTACAAGTGGGAGACTGAAGGAATTATGTCCACTGTCCTATAATAATTAACCCGCTTAAGTCTATGTGGTCAACACGTCTTGCTAGAGACCAATGTTGATCTGATACATAAATAAGTTATGTGTCTAGTAGCTCTTAAGTGGGCCCATTGGGTCACACACAAATGTACAGGGTAGTTATAATATGAGTAGAACTCATTAATTAATTACCGGGTCTAAAGCTAGTTTAGCCCGGCTACAACTCTTCAGGTTTATGGAAACCTACTAGGATTAGGTTTATGGAAAACCTAGATCTTCCTCTCTTCTATATATATGGGGTTCCTGTGAAGGAATTATTAATTCAATTCAACTCAATTCAATTATGAGATTAGTTCACATATTATATAGAGAGAAAATAGTTTCTCTAGAGAGAGGTTGAAAAACTCTTCGGTACTAGCATACCAGTTGTAGCTCCGTACGTGTGGATACTAATGGAGGCATCACAATTGGGGTGTTAATTATTATTATGGGATTCTTATTCTTATTCTGGGTTCTCAAGGATTTCTTATATTCTACATACTTCTTATTATTATATTATTCCGCTGCGAGAAGGTATGTATTTCATCTTACTTGTATTTGTTAATTCGTTCAATACTTGCGATTTGATCTTGGCAAATTGGGTTTGTATAAAACTTGTTTATGTCCTTAAAACCCTACATCCTTGGGTGCAAGTGAATTTTTATTAGCACGCTTCTTTCCCTTCCACTTATTCTTGGAAGACTTGGAAGACGTGCCAACCAGATTCACAGATCCAGATACTTTCACCTTCCCAGATGTGATTTGATGTTCAAAATCGACCAATAAATTGAGCAATTCATGAAGATCACAATCCATCTTATTCATGTTATAATTGACAATGAACGGTGAATAAGTATTATCAAGAGACTGCAAGATCAAGTCTTGAGACAACTCTTTGCCTAACGAGCATCCTTGCTTCTCAAGCTGTTCTACAAGATCAATCATCTTTAGAACATGGATCCCTACCGGCTCCTTGGGTTTCAATTCAGATTTGAACAGGGACTTAGATATCTGATATCTAGCTGTTCTACTTTGGGACCCATACAACTTTTCAGATGTTCAATGATCCAGAATGTGATTCATAGTTTAAATCTTTGTCTCTGAAGTTCAGGACTCATTGACGCCAAAATTATACACTGAGCCGTAGTACTTTGTTCCAAATACTTTGAATATGCATCTGATGCACCGACATCAGTTACTCCCTCTAGGGGGGCTACTACAGCAGGCTTATTGATCACATCGATGAGCTTTTCATGCATGAGCACGATTCTCAGGTTGCGGTACCAATCATCAAAATTGTTACCAGCCAACTTATTAGCATCAAGTATGCTCCGCAGTGATATTGTAGCCATTTTAATATCTGATTAAGAATGAAAAACAATATCAACATGAACACAATTATACTTCATTAAGATATGGACTTTATCAAAATGAAAAAATTAAACTTCTAAAACATGAGTGAGCCCCTTGGTAGTCAAGTCGTTTCTCACACATAATTAAAGTTTACTAATTTTATCCAATAAAATAAATACTGGCTCTATACTACATAGTCCCCTGGAAGTCAGGTCGTTCCTATTAGTATAGTTGAGTTTATCCACCCTAGTGACAGAAAACTAATTAATCTTTTACCCTCTGGGTAGTCCAGACTATAAGTAAAAATTAAGTAATTTTGCTTCACCCTTGTATCATTCATACGATAGACAATACATTATTTATTTCTGAACTACAAGTCCCCTGGTTGTCAGGTCGTTCCTTGTAAACAAAAATAAATTTTATTATCTACTTGATGGAAAAGCCAATTAACAAAATATACCATATTTTATCAATAAAACTCAATATTTTAAATGGTCAAGATTTTGTTACTAAAACAAATATATTACAGTTATTTCTGAAATAACTCCGTATACCTTTTGATAAGATACAGTACAGAATAGCCAATAACACATGAAAATTACGTGTGTATATACAAGCTGATCTCTCTACCAAAACACAATACTTAACACATGTTAATCAAAAAGGTGTCAAAGAAGCACAAAGAAAACATCATCATGCATAATACACGTCCATGATTGTATTCTTAGTCATAAACATGCTTTGGTAAACTTAATAGGTGTGCAAGCAAAAACACACAATTTAGCACAGTAACCGAAGATACATGACCTCCAAAAATAATAATAGTGCAACCCAAATCAATTCCACATTATATAAATGCAAAAATTGGCTCTGATACCAATTGAAAGGACCGTAGTGTATCTAATATACGCAGCGGAAGACAAAAGAACAGTCCTTATAAGATCTATTGCATTTAAAAGATTGGAACAAAAATAAATGGGAGAAACATATACCTTTGTGAGAGTGCAAAATATATATATAACTCCGAAAATACGGAGTCCCTAGTGTATCCACACCGGTTAATATAACAACGTTCTCAACCCTTGAGACGATATCGAAAATACGGAGAAAACTCTTTTCCCTTAGTTGAATATGTACGAGAGTCGAATAAATATTACTCCGTGTATAGTTATTGTGCTCTACATAATCACTAAAATGCTTCTCTTGTTGTTGTAATATTATGCTTCTAGCTGCTTTTTTGTGTGTATTACAATAATAAGCCACATATGCATGTTAGTATAGGATACTAATTACTCTAATTCATTAGTCATCCAAGTAGACTAACGTGGCAAATAACATGAAATATGGTGGCCTTACAAGAGTTGTGTCATCAATATGATACTATTTATTTCGACCTCTCATACAAACGTCTTTCCGATATTTACTATATTTTCCGTGTTAGCAGAACAATATAAAAATATATCGCCCAAATTATTTCATTAAATGAAATAATCGTAAACGTTAAATATCGACCGTAAGTGTGTGACCACATAGGTTCAACATTAAACCAGTAGTAATTAATCTTACGAAACGATTGGGTTTGGGACACAATGCCAACAGCTTCTTTGCCAATTTTCTGATTATAACAACACGTGTAAGTCTTGTGTGAAACGGGTAACCCGTTTCTCACAAAAAACGGGTCAAATATTAAGCAAAAAGACAAAGGACAAGTGGGGAAGAACATCTTTCTTCCCACTTGTCCTTTGTCTTTTTGCTTAATATTTGACCCGTTTCTCACAAGAAACGGGTTACCCGTTTCATATGAGAATTTGTGATAACAACAACTATCTTATGACTGATCTACTGATCTGTCTCCAGACTATCCTACCATTAACAGGAATGACAATAACATCACGTCTCGCTCAAAGTATATACGAGTATAATACCAAATATTTTACAAATTCTCTTTCCATTCTTGTAATATTAGTTTTATTACTTGTTTTTTAAATAGGGTTGTTCATTATGGAAATACGAGATATTACGTAATAATGTAATATAGCTTAAGCAGTAAAACCAATTAACCCTTGTTATTGGATGAAATTTTTGACGTAAGTCTAATGTAATAATAATGAACGCAATCAATCATTCTACCAAAACCCTAAGGTAAGGTGATGGTTGAGTCTCAATAATAGGTCTTATATATTTATATATCATTTCCCTGTATGTGTGAAGGCTTGAAAGCTTCAATCTGTGGAGAAACACAAAACATAATCGACTGTGTGCTGAGACATTAAGATTTAAGACATGACGCTTTGTTGCCATATATATTAGGAACCAACTCAACCAAAAACCTTAAGGGTGTGTTTAGATAATAAAATAGGAAGGAAATAGAGGGGAAAGAAAATGAGGGAAGGGGAAGGGAGGGAGAATGAAATGATGGTGTTTGGATATATTTTCCTTCCAAATCTTTCCAATCGTGGGGAGATTTTGATTACACTTGAATGATGGAAAACGGATCCCTCCAAATCTCTCCCCCTTCTGTTACGGTTTTAAATAATAACCTCTCACGCAAGTATACATTAGTCGTTGTAGCGTTGAGAGGGTCGAACCACTGAGGAGTAGGTGATTATGAATGTGACTTGTTCACGTGTTTATCTAGATCGATGAAGTGATTAGTATTAAGATTACTAAACAATTCTAACGAAACTACTAACTACAATTATCAACGACTAATAATAACTAAGGAAATAAAACGGAGATAGATCAAATAAAGAAAGGCCTAGGGATCGATTGCTCCTCCTTATAGTCTCGCTAATGTGATTTCGTCTCGCTTGTACATTGTAATTGTGAGACAAGGGTGGACATGCCTCTATTTCTCTTAAGACTCCCCTCCCGGGTTTGAAATAAGACTCTTGAATTCGACCACAACCCCACTCCCATGGTAGTTTTCATCCAATCCAAGGCATTAAGAATGACATTATCAATGAATCGTCCTCTCTCTCATTCCCATGGTCAAGATCATCAAGGGGTGCTCTATTGTGTTTTCTTTCCCAAGTTTAACTCAAAAGCATATTAGTCGGTGTGTAACTCATCCTAAACCTAGCTGTTGGAGTGTTATTACCCACATGTGAGAGTCCCACATTGATTGTGGAAGAGAGTTTGGTGTGGTTTATAAGTCCTAAGGGAACTCCTCTCATTGCCAATTGGTTTTGAGAAATGTGGATACCTTTGGACTTGTAAACCGGGCTCGCTCTCTTCCACTCGGGTTTGGCCAGGCCCGTTTCATGATTCTGACATGGTATCAAAGCCTTGTGACTAAAGGTCACGGGTTCGAATCTCACCACCCCTCACTTTCAAAGTGGTATATTTCGCACCAGGTAAGCGGGCCTGTAGTTGCGTCCACGCTTCAAGCCCAAAAAAAGGGCATTCGCGTGAGGGGGCGTGTTAGAGTATATAATCGATCTTGGGCCTCCAACCATTAGCTTAAACTTTTGGTTGAGTTGGTTCCTGACACTAGCCAACTCCCATTGACGGTCAAGGGTTGTCGGAAATGTCGTCACAACTCCCAAACTAACCATGAAAACCACCCCCTCGATGAACCCAAATTCCATAATCACAATGTTTCGCGAGATTAATCACAAAAGTTCAACATGGAGAATGTAATCGACCCCTAGTTAAGAAACTACTCACTAATCATACCCAAATCGACAATAATCAAGCAAATACTCATCATCCAAGCAAAGCCCATAATCAAAGTTTCAATCTTTGATGAGTAAATTGCAATTAAAGAGAGGGATAATAACTTGAAATATAAATCTAAACTTAAATCAAGAGAATTATATAACAATAATAAACATCCAACAATTTAATCAAACTACAAACATTCAACTACCAACATTCAAACTAAATAACAACTAAAATAGAAGGAGAAGAGAAATTGTACCCTTAAACTAGAAGAAGAGATAGAGATGATATTAGAAGAAATTGAAGAACAATTAACCCCAATTACAACTTGAGGAAGAAGAAAACCATGAAAACCCTCTAAACCCTAGCTAATCTCCTCTAAAATATCTCCTAAAATGATTTTATATTACTTAGAAATTACTTAGGGCTGAAAAATGTTGGTTTAAACATATATATAGTTGCCCAAAATAAAGCCGAAATAAGCCGTGGAAAACATATATCTCCTGTCGCCTGTTCCCCCCGAAACTATATACCTTTGTGAGAGTGCAAAATATATATATAACTCCGAAAATACGGAGTCCCTAGTGTATCCACACCGGTTAATATAACAACGTTCTCAACCCTTGAGACGATATCGAAAATACGGAGAAAACTCTTTTCCCTTAGTTGAATATGTACGAGAGTCGAATAAATATTACTCCGTGTATAGTTATTGTGCTCTACATAATCACTAAAATGCTTCTCTTGTTGTTGTAATATTATGCTTCTGGCTGCTTTTTTGTGTGTATTACAATAATAAGCCACATATGCATGTTAGTATAGGATACTAATTACTCTAATTCATTAGTCATCCAAGTAGACTAACGTGGCAAATAACATGAAATATGGTGGCCTTACAAGAGTTGTGTCATCAATATGATACTATTTATTTCGACCTCTCATACAAACGTCTTTCCGATATTTACTATATTTTCCGTGTTAGCAGAACAATATAAAAATATATCGCCCAAATTATTTCATTAAATGAAATAATCGTAAACGTTAAATATCGACCGTAAGTGTGTGACCACATAGGTTCAACATTAAACCAGTAGTAATTAATCTTACGAAACGATTGGGTTTGGGACACAATTCCAACAGTTCTTTGCCAATTTTACAGTATAACAACACGTGTAAGTCTTGTGTAAAACGGGTAACCCGTTTCTTGTGAGAAACGGGTCAAATATTAAGCAAAAAGACAAAGGACAAGTGGGGAAGAACATCTTTCTTCCCACTTGTCCTTTGTCTTTTTGCTTAATATTTGACCCGTTTCTCACAAGAAACGGGTTACCCGTTTCATATGAGAATTTGTGATAACAACAACTATCTTATGACTGATCTACTGATCTGTCTCCAGACTATCCTACCATTAACAGGAATGACAATAACATCACGTCTCGCTCAAAGTATATACGAGTATAATACCAAATATTTTACAAATTCTCTTTCCATTCTTGTAATATTAGTTTTATTACTTGTTTTTTAAATAGGGTTGTTCATTATGGAAATACGAGATATTACGTAATAATGTAATATAGCTTAAGCAGTAAAACCAATTAACCCTTGTTATTGGATGAAATTTTTGACGTAAGTCTAATGTAATAATAATGAACGCAATCAATCATTCTACCAAAACCCTAAGGTAAGGTGATGGTTGAGTCTCAATAATAGGTCTTATATATTTATATATCATTTCCCTGTATGTGTGAAGGCTTGAAAGCTTCAATCTGTGGAGAAACACAAAACATAATCGACTGTGTGCTGAGACATTAAGATTTAAGACATGACGCTTTGTTGCCATATATATTAGGAACCAACTCAACCAAAAACCTTAAGGGTGTGTTTAGATAATAAAATAGGAAGGAAATAGAGGGGAAAGAAAATGAGGGAAGGGGAAGGGAGGGAGAATGAAATGATGGTGTTTGGATATATTTTCCTTCCAAATCTTTCCAATCGTGGGGAGATTTTGATTACACTTGAATGATGGAAAACGGATCCCTCCAAATCTCTCCCCCTTCTGTTACGGTTTTAAATAATAACCTCTCACGCAAGTATACGTGGTCGTTGTAGCGTTGAGAGGGTCGAACCACAAGGGAGTAGGTGATTATGAATGTGACTTGTTCACGTGTTTATCTAGATCGATGAAGTGATTAGTATTAAGATTACTAAACAATTCTAACGAAACTACTAACTACAATTATCAACGACTAATAATAACTAAGGAAATAAAACGGAGATAGATCAAATAAAGAAAGGCCTAGGGATCGATTGCTCCTCCTTATAGTCTCGCTAATGTGATTTCGTCTCGCTTGTACATTGTAATTGTGAGACAAGGGTGGACATGCCTCTATTTCTCTTAAGACTCCCCTCCCGGGTTTGAAATAAGACTCTTGAATTCGACCACAACCCCACTCCCATGGTAGTTTTCATCCAATCCAAGGCATTAAGAATGACATTATCAATGAATCGTCCTCTCTCTCATTCCCATGGTCAAGATCATCAAGGGGTGCTCTATTGTGTTTTCTTTCCCAAGTTTAACTCAAAAGCATATTAGTCGGTGTGTAACTCATCCTAAACCTAGCTGTTGGAGTGTTATTACCCACATGTGAGAGTCCCACATTGATTGTGGAAGAGAGTTTGGTGTGGTTTATAAGTCCTAAGGGAACTCCTCTCATTGCCAATTGGTTTTGAGAAATGTGGATACCTTTGGACTTGTAAACCGGGCTCGCTCTCTTCCACTCGGGTTTGGCCAGGCCCGTTTCATGATTCTGACATGGTATCAAAGCCTTGTGACTAAAGGTCACGGGTTCGAATCTCACCACCCCTCACTTTCAAAGTGGTATATTTCGCACCAGGTAAGCGGGCCTGTAGTTGCGTCCACGCTTCAAGCCCAAAAAAAGGGCATTCGCGTGAGGGGGCGTGTTAGAGTATATAATCGATCTTGGGCCTCCAACCATTAGCTTAAACTTTTGGTTGAGTTGGTTCCTGACACTAGCCAACTCCCATTGACGGTCAAGGGTTGTCGGAAATGTCGTCACAACTCCCAAACTAACCATGAAAACCACCCCCTCGATGAACCCAAATTCCATAATCACAATGTTTCGCGAGATTAATCACAAAAGTTCAACATGGAGAATGTAATCGACCCCTAGTTAAGAAACTACTCACTAATCATACCCAAATCGACAATAATCAAGCAAATACTCATCATCCAAGCAAAGCCCATAATCAAAGTTTCAATCTTTGATGAGTAAATTGCAATTAAAGAGAGGGATAATAACTTGAAATATAAATCTAAACTTAAATCAAGAGAATTATATAACAATAATAAACATCCAACAATTTAATCAAACTACAAACATTCAACTACCAACATTCAAACTAAATAACAACTAAAATAGAAGGAGAAGAGAAATTGTACCCTTAAACTAGAAGAAGAGATAGAGATGATATTAGAAGAAATTGAAGAACAATTAACCCCAATTACAACTTGAGGAAGAAGAAAACCATGAAAACCCTCTAAACCCTAGCTAATCTCCTCTAAAATATCTCCTAAAATGATTTTATATTACTTAGAAATTACTTAGGGCTGAAAAATGTTGGTTTAAACATATATATAGTTGCCCAAAATAAAGCCGAAATAAGCCGTGGAAAACATATATCTCCTGTCGCCTGTTCCCCCCCCCCCCCCCCCCCAATTTTGCTCTTCTTGCTTCCTTCTTGCTTCTTTAGCTTGAATTCCTCAAGTACGCTCCCTAGTACCTGCATACAAACCACAATAGAGCAGTACATCGTCCAAAAAGTGGAGACTTAAAGCGAAAAGACGGAAAACAGGCGAAAATAAGGAAAACGGGTCAAAACGATGACTCATGTGCATGAAAAATAAACGAATAAGAGTTAAACGTAACATCGCAAAATAGGTGGGCTAGATCTAGGCTAACACCTTCATTTCCCTCTGTGGATACCCATATCCGTACCCTCCCAACCAAAACTCTGTGATGTAACACGGACTTTTATTACGCATGTTTTAACGCTAACTTAAACGGTTCTAATAATGTCGAATTCATTTTGAGTCGTTTTAAATGTTAAAATGATTTAGGTCGCTTCACATCACACTTAAATAACGTTCATTTTGTCCATTTGGAGTCTAGCTTGGTCCGCGTCCTACTTCATTTGGCATGAGCTTCGCATCCACACTACAATTGGCCCTTTTACATTAACAAGGACTAATTCAGCATTCCTAAATTCCTAAATTTAGGCCCGGTAGCTAAAACCGCTATTTAGCCTCCCCTTACACAAAATACAACCTCACGTCTTACCTTATTTCACAAAATCCATGCAAATACACCTTTTTCATTTTTCCGGGTCTTGGGCCCAAAACCGAGCCCAAACCTAGCCTTTGGCCCTCACTCCAAAGCCCTGAACATCATAAAATATCTCAGAAATATCCCAGCTCTTTTCTTGGTACGCAAGTTCGAGATTATACTGTATCTTTCAAAGATATTATTCAACCGAAACTTGGAAAGCAGACCTAGAACCACACCCTCAAACCGCATAACCTTATGCGGTTTGGGGAGGCAACCGCATAAGCCTATGCGGTTTGCCCTGGCAACCGCATAAGGCTATGCGGTTTCTAGGCCTGGTTCTATCCCCGGATTTCCTAATTTCTCCGAGGTTTTTGGTATATATACACCCCTATACCCCAACCTCAGAAACACAATTGACAACCAGAATTGCTTTTACACACAATTTCTCATCACAATTTACACCCTCCATAACTTTTCACAACATACACTACAAAACTCTCCACAAAAGCCTCAAGCACTCAAATCCTTGAGTTCAGCATACCATCCCGTGCTGAATTCATCCTCCTTTTTAGTTCAAGAAGCGAAGCTCTGCCCAGATCTGAAGCGTCAGGACAAGGTAGGTACCGATCCACTTGGATCAAAGCTTTTTCTTATTTTTTATGGACTAACAAAGGAGACTACACTCTACCCCCGGCTTTGGCACCGAGCGCTTGCCTTCCAAGTGTTCTTATTACTTGGTACACTCCATATCCGATGACACGCCAAAGTCGCGCGCATAAACAGCAAACCTCTTAAAATAAACCAATGGACAATTGAACTTTATTTTAATTGCATGCATCTTGCACCCTTCTTGTTTTGCATTAAAATCAACTTAAACAATGAATTCGACCTTTAACTGAACCGTTTTCGTTAACAAGTTAAACATGCTAAACTGAGGGTTTTAATCAATCTTTTTGCATCTGCATCTACATTCTTTTACATCTTTTTCGCACTTGTACGTAGCGATAACATTAGCTCAAATATCATCTTACAAGGATTGTTCTAGGTCAGTAGAGGCTATTTTTACATAGGCTTTTCTAAAAGGTTTTCATAAATCATTATTTGAGTTAACTCTTTTTCTAAAGTAGCCTCACTTTAGAATCCAATCTGGTTTCACAACCTTAGATCTAGAGGTGTCGGCGTGCTCCGAAATCTAAGACATGTTTTTAGCTTAGAACATGGTAGCAGGTTCCTAATTTCCGCGATAATTAGGTGGCGACTCCAAACAGTTCTTAAAGGTTTTTCTAACTTAATCTTTTTTAACTTTTAATCCTAATCGCCCTTATGCAAGACGCCGAGTTGGGTCCCTCTCGATTACCGGGTTCCACAGTTTGGCGACTCCGCTGGGGAGATTTTCTTTTTAAAACTTAAAACTAGCTTTTTCTTTTAAAAATAAAGAGGTGAAACTTGAAAGCCTTGAACAATCCTTGTATACATATTTGAGCTATGCACATTCGTTTAGAGTCCATTCCTTTTGGAATCTAGGCACCCTTTGCACCCTTGAGAGGTGGTTCCAACACGCAGGCTTGTCCACTCGATAAAGCACGTGCAGGACTAACTTTCCTCTCTCCCCTCCACGGCTTGCCGTAAACGACTATCTCGATCGCCCCAGTGCTCCCTCTAGAAAACCTATCACTCCGGCGTAAGGAAATAGAGGGGTTAAGTATCTGCCAAAGCGTACTCGAGGTAGTTGGAGGTGTACCCGACTGACCCTTTTCACCCTTTGAGTCATACGTACAAGTTCGAGGCCATGCACTCCGTGGTCCTTTTCAAAATGAGCATATGCATTCATATCTTCGAAAACTCGCTCAAACGTTTCAAAGATAAATGAACCTAACATCTAACACCTAACACCTTTTCAAACAAAACTATCGCGAATTTTTGAAACAAGCTTTTTCAAAACTTCCTTTTTCACTAACAAGCAAAAACCCGAGCAAGGATTAAAACCCGAGCCGAATCCTTTCTCTTTTACACATCCGACTCGAGCTCACCTCGGTAAATCACCGATATCAGTTCGACGGGTGCAAAGCAAAACAATTTAACATCGAGACGAGATGTGCGCACGCATCCTCACCTCAAAAGCTTCCCTTAGCAAAACCTTTTCAAAAATCTTCTCTTTTCAAACATAAAAGGTCTTTCTAAACAACGAAATGAGCTTAAAATGAATGCTTAGAATGTTCGTGAGTCTAGTGGGTCGAGTCGTGTCGCTAATATGCAAAGTGAAATGCAGGCCCCAGCTGGATACTCATTGTTGGGACCAAAATATTCACATGGTCCAATAGTCTGAACAAAGCAAATATGCCCAAGCCAAGGAAAGGAGAAAACAAAACTCAGGTCCAGGACCAAGAGCATAGCAAACTTAAGAAGCCTGGACCAGGGCTACGCCTGGGCCAGGAAGGACAACAAAGGCATCTCCTCACCCTGGCTCAAGATCCGGGCAAGGAGATGAGAGACAAACTGTTGGGACTAGAAAACCGGTGGTCCAGATCTACAACAGTCCAGTCAGACAGACAGTCCAGATCCACGAGGTGTCCAGGACGCATGCACAAAACAAAGGTGCAGGTCAGGAGAGGAAAAGGTCAAGGTGGGCCAAGCCCAACAAAAATGAAGTGAACCCTAAGAAACAAGCCCAGAAGTACAACAGCAACCCTAGGAGTGGAAGTTGTAAGACTAAGTCAAGGAGCAGAAATCAAGCCTAAAAGATAGGAACTGCTGGAGAGAAAGTTGGGGAGGTTAGCTACAAAGAGGGAGAAGAACGTTGGACCCAAGGACACTATAAAAGGAGTAGAATTCAGAGAAGAGGATCATGACAAGACACACAACTCGAATTTACTTCATACTACGCAATTCACAAGCAGCAAAACACCACTTAATTATTTTACGCTTTTTGTATTCTGTACCAGTTGGTCCAGACTCTGTACTTCCTGAACCAGAACTAGTGCATAACCTCTCCTGGCTTGGCGCCCGTGGTTTTCCCTTAACATTTAAGGGTTTTTCCCACGTAACCATATCGTGTGTCTTGTTCGATTTTTGTTGTCTTTCATACGTTTTAATTCCTAAATCGCATACAACATAAAACTCAATCTAAAGGATAGTACTAGTAGATCCACAATCACTAAATCAAACCGTGTGAAAATCACCCCAACAGGTTTGGCGCCGTGCGTGGGGATACTAGTTTATTAATCCTACAAGTTTTCCAAATCAACAAAATCATTAGCGTGAAAGATGGAAGGACCAAGCGCAGAAGCCATGCTGAAGCTCCAGGAGGAATTGCAACAAGCCAAGCAAGTTGCAGAACAAGCCAAGCAGGCTGCAGAGGATGCCAAGGCTGAGGCAGCAAGACTGGCGAGGCCGAGGTCGCCCTCAAGAAACAAATAGAGACCTCTCGCCGTAAGAAAGCCTCAGGATCCAGGATCCCACCAGGTACTCCATTTTCTGATGTGATCAAGCAAATTGACTTTTCTATTTTTTCTTCTGGTTCAGGATCCAAAAACAACTCGGGGGGCAACCCTGAAGATGACTCAGGAGTCAACCCTGAAAGTAGGGACGACGATCCAGGACAGCCAGAAAAGATCGATGCAGGACAGATTATGCTGTACATGGTCCAGGAGATCCAAAAGTTGTCAGACATGGTGCAGAAAGTCCCAGGACTGCCTCCACCAATAGAGCCGCCAGGCGTAAAGTTCCGCTGATTCGCCCTTTGATGATTGCATAGCAAAGGTGGAGATGCCGAAAAAGTATACTCCGCCAAACCTGAAACTCTATGATGGGACAACTGACCCTCAGGAGCATGTTGCACAATACAAACAAAGAATGATCAATGCGGCTATTCCCATGGAGAAACGTGAAGCCTGTATGTGTAAGAGCTTTGGCTCTACCCTAACGGGTCCAGCCCTGCAATGGTTCATCAATCTGCCAAACAGGAGTATCAGGACCTTTGCTGACCTGGTCAACATCTTCAACGTCCAGTTCGCCAGTAGCAGAAAGTTGGACAAACAGACAAGTGACCTGTACAGGGTTGTCCAGGAAGAGGATGAGACCTTGAGAGATTTTCTGTACCGCTTCAACAAGGAGAAAATTTCCATTCCGAGATGTGACATCGGCACAGCAATAGAGGCTTTCCGGCAAGGCTTGGTAAGAGATTCTAGACTTTATATTGAACTAACCCGTTATCCTTGTTCTACCTTTGAAGATGTGCAGGCCAAGGCTCTGGCCCAGATCAGGGTAGAAGAAGACATCTTTGCTCAGACACAACTCCAAGAGTAATGAGGATAAAGACGCAGAATCCGACCTATAGGAAATAGTACGGACACGCCTGCACTAAGCGAACCACAGATCCACAGCGCAGGAATGTTACAGGACAGCCCTGAAACCTTCCTGCCCAGGTAAGGATGTCTACAAATTAAAAACCCTAGAAGGTAAAATAATCCCTAAATCGTGGTAGGTCACTCATTTCAAAGCTTTGTCATATGTAATTTTTTATCTCATATCAAAACAATTACTGACTTGAGCGTCGGGCCTGGCAAAACGCCAACCCGGCCTCCCGACCCAAATCTTCTTGTGACAGGATCGAAAAACCAGACAGAGCAGACTCACAGAGCAGACTTACAGAGCAGACATGCAGAGCAGACAAGCACACCGGATCAACAAAACAAACTGACAAACCAAATACAAAAATAAGGGCATCAGCCCCAGCACGACTACAAAAACGGGACAGGGAGTAATGTCCGTTAAGGGAGCCCCAAGGTGTGGTCGCCTAAACTTTCAAACGCATGCATGCTACTTGACAAATTCAAAACAAAATTTGTGCGCACCAAAACAGATGACAAAACAAAAAGACTCATGACATATCCACAAAACAAAACAAAACAAAACAAAACAAAACAAAACAAAACAAAACAAAACAAAACAAAGCCACACAACCATCTATGATGTCCTTACCGTTACAAAGACAAAATGATCCCAAGACAAAACATGTCCAAATAGGGGCCATACCCCCACCAAATTCAGAATTCCAATTAACAAGACAAAGTTCCTTGCAGGACTCACACTACCAGCCTCCCAAGGAACCTGCGCTCTGTCCTAGCCAAGACACCATACACTTGATCACCAATACTAATCCTGAACCAATGGCTTTACCCTGACCCTCAGATGGAATACATTTCCTCACTTCCAGGCCAGGCCAGAGGCGAGGAAATGGGGGGCAAATGTTGGGACCAAAATATTCACATGGTCCAATAGTCTGAACAAAGCAAATATGCCCAAGCCAAGGAAAGGAGAAAACAAAACTCAGGTCCAGGACCAAGAGCATAGCAAACTTAAGAAGCCTGGACCAGGGCTACGCCTGGGCCAGGAAGGACAACAAAGGCATCTCCTCACCCCCAGTTCAGCACTGAAGGGCAAGGAGATGAGAGACAAACTGTTGGGACTAGAAAACCAGGCTGGTCCAGGATCTACAAACAGGTCCAGGCCGTACAGACAGGTCCAGGATCCACGAGCAGGTCCAGGACGTACAGACAAAACAAAGGTGCAGGTCAGGAGAGGAAAAGGTCAAGGTGGGCCAAGCCCAACAAAAATGAAGTGAACCCTAAGAAACAAGCCCAGAAATACAACAGCAACCCTAGGAGTGGAAGTTGCAAGACTAAGTCAAGGAGCAGAAATCAAGCCTAAAAGATAGGAACTGCTGGAGAGAAAGTTGGGGAGGTTAGCTACAAAGAGGGAGAAGAACGTTGGACCCAAGGACACTATAAAAGGAGTAGAATTTAGAGAAGAGGAGCATGACAAGACACACAACTCGAATTTACTTCATACTACGCAATTCACAAGCAGCAAAACACCACTTAATTATTTTACGCTTTTTGTATTCTGTACCATTTGGTCCAGACTCTGTACTTCCTGAACCAGAACTAGTGCATAACCTCTCCTGGCTTGGCGCCCGTGGTTTTCCCTTAACATTTAAGGGTTTTTCCCACGTAACCATATCGTGTGTCTTGTTCGATTTTTGTTGTCTTTCATACGTTTTAATTCCTAAATCGCATACAACATAAAACTCAATCTAAAGGATAGTACTAGTAGATCCACAATCATTAAATCAAACCGTGTGAGAAAATCACCCCGAACACTCATCATGAATCACGTCATCACCCTTCGCTTCAAACGCACCTCAAAACTGGTCAACCTCAATAGATTGAGGACTCTCCGTAGTCGTATCAACCAACTCACCAAAAACATTGACAACTTGAAGGCCTTGCATCAGTTTGAAGTTGAACGCTTGGAACAACGCTCCAAGAACAAGGCCGACGAGCATGTCTCCCTTTATGCTCTCACAACTCCACGTCAAAAGGACGAGGAAAACTTTACCCATTACCTCGCACGATGGAGAAGACTACAAGCCCAAGTTCCAAACCCTCCACATGAAAATGAGCTCATGGACATATTTCTCACCAGCCTGCAACCCAAATGGCAAAGGCATTTCGACTACGAAGACGCCGAGAACTTTGAAGAACTCATTGGGATCGGCATCCGAGCCCAGAATCACGCGATCCTCGTCGAATCAGTCCCGATCATAGACTGCTCTTACTTAACCGCACCCAATGACAACCAAATCAACGGCGTCTGGTTCAGTGACGACGAAGACGAGGAGTGGCCACCCACTAACAAAACGGTAGCTCAACTTTCAACTACTTCTTCCCCAACCAAAAGCAAAAAGAACAAGAAAAGGAAGACGAAGAAGGGCAAACAGCCCGAAGACAAAGACACTAAGAAGGTCAAACAGCCCGAAGACAAGGACACAAAGGATAAGGGCAAACAGCCCGAGAAGAAAGACCAAGACGAGGTCTCACACCTCACACGTTCCGGTCGTCCTTATCAAAATATCTTCACCGACGAATACGCTCAAAAAGCAACCGCGGCCGAGAAAGGCAAGGCCGTACTCCAGGAAGATGCTCCTTCCACAAGCACACCCTCTACATCCACAGTAATTCCACCACCAAAAACGAGTGAGGTGCTTCAGAAGCAACTCACTCGCACAAAAGCAGACGTTTCAATCTGGGCTCTTCTACGAGACTCGGCGGAACATAGAAATGCATTCATCCGTGCCCTACAAATAGCATGCGCAGATTCTGAAATCTCTCCAAATCAAGTAATTAGCCACGTTACAAGAGATTGGCTGCCGGGGGCTATTACCTTCTCAAACGATGACCTACCGGCAATTGGACCAAATCATAACCTTGCACTCTACATCAGCGTAGAATGCATGAAGAAAACTCTACCCGTGTCCCTCGTTGACAACGGATCTGCAGTCAATGTTCTACCATTGGCCACCGCACATCGCCTCGGCCTATCCGACAAAGACTTCACCCCAAGCATGGACGGAGTCAAAGCTTTCGATGGAACCCGACGTCACGTGAAAGGAACCATTTCCCTTCACATACGCAGTGGTCCCATAGAGAGGAAGGTCGAATTTCAAGTCATTGACATGACCCCTTCGTATAACATACTTCTAGGGCGCCCGTGGATTCACTCCACCAAGGCTGTGACTTCCACTCTTCACCAGAAAGTCAAAATCCCTCTTAACGAGGAAATCATAACCCTGAACGCCTCAAACTTCCGCGCTCTTTTCGATGCACCAAGGGAACCCAATTCTGCGGAAATTGTAGTTGAACCCACGGAAGATCTATGTGATTTCGACTTTGAGGTCGGCGCCATCACACGCATGCCGATCAGAACTTACAAACCCTTCAAGACAACAAACAACAATAGCCTTTGGCTCACCATGGGCCTAGGCTACAAACCCAATGACGATGACCGAGAACAAATGGTCAAAGAAGTCCAAAGGCGCAAGTCAACCCATAAGGTCACTCTACGGCCTTACGTCCTTGATTTAGGCGCATACTTCACCCCTGAAGGAAAGGTCGACGGAAACACCTCCCTTTGAAACCTCATCCACACAACAGAAGCTTGCTACTCTAGTGAGGTCGAGCATAATGCACCTACGGTCTCACCGAGCATCAAAAATGAAGAAATCGTCGCCACCATCATGCGTGATCGACGTTTCGACCCTAACCTACTTATAGCCGATGCCACCGATAAAACCCTTAATGGATGGTATAAAACGTTGAAATGGACTGACGCACAAGGCCACCATTTTCAGCTTATCACCGGCGAAGGACCACTCTTTGACCATATCACCAACCTCAAAAACAAGGAAACAAACAACCCAAGCACCTCAAGCACCTCAAGCACCTCAAGCAGCTCCTCAAGCAACGAAGACGATGAAGAAGAAGAAGAAATTCTTTTAATTTCTAGTGCTCTTAGTGTCGGGTCATCTGTAGACCCATCTATCCTAGACTCTAGCTTTAGTTTAGATTTTTTTTTTACGGAGGCTAGCTCCAAGCAATTTTCTGAATTGTCGAATAATTCTCTTCAAAATAATGAAATGAATAAATTTGCTTACGTCTTGTCTCAAGCTAAAACAAACAACAAAGTACAAACAATTAATCAACTAACAACAAACAAATCACAAAACACAAAAGACACTAGCTCATGCGATAAAAATAAACAAAACAACGAACAATCTTTAAACAAATACATTCCAAACCTTGTCTCTCCCAAGACACTGGACCCTATCATCGAGGAAACCATAACCATAAACATGGGAACCCCCGAACAGCCAAGGGAATTACAACTAGGCGCCTCACTAAACGAAGACGAACGCGCCCAATTTACACAGCTCCTAAGCGAATTCAAGGACGTATTCGCTTGGTCATACAAGGACATGCCCGGAATCGAACGAAGCATCGCCGAACACCACATCCCCATCAAGCCTGGTTACAAACCAATCAAACAAAAACTAAGGAGATTACGTCCCGAATGGTCGCTTATGGTCAAGGAAGAGATCGAAAAGCAACTACAAGCCGGTTTCATTCAGGTCATCGAATATCCTGAATGGGTCTCAAATATGATCCCAGTCTTGAAAAGGAATGGCAAAATTCGAGTATGCGTTGACTTTCGCGACTTGAAAAAAGCCAGTCCCAAAGATGACTTTCCATTACCCCATGTGGACGTCCTAGTCGACAACACCGCCGATCACGCCCTCCTATCCTTCATGGACGGCTACGCAGGCTATAATCAAATCAAAATGGCTTGCGAAGACATGGCAAAAACGGCCTTCATTACACCGTGGGGCACATACTGCTACACGGTCATACCTTTCGGCCTAATCAATGCTGGCGCCACATACCAACGCACCGCTACAACCCTCTTACATGACATGATGCACAAAGAAGTCGAAGTCTACGTCGACGATATGATCGTAAAATCAAAGGAGAGAAGTGGTCACATCACTAGCCTCCGCAAGTTCTTCACTCGCCTACGGCAATACAAAATGCGCCTGAATCCCCAAAAATGTACTTTTGGAGTCAAATCCGGCAAACTACTAGGACACGTAGTGAGCCAAAGAGGCATCGAGGTCGATCCCTCGAAAGTCAAAGCAATTCTAGAAATGCAACCCCCGAAGAACCTCGACGAAATTCGAAGTTTCTTGGGCCAAATCCAATACATCTCGCGTTTCATCAGCAAACTTACCATGATATGTGAGCCAGTTTTCAAGAAGCTCAAGAAAACCGACCACGTTGAATGGGACGAACAATGTCAAAAAGCATTCGACAAGGTCAAAGAATTGCTAACTAACCCGCCGGTTCTACGACCACCCCAAAAGGATCTACCTCTTTCCTTATACCTTACAACAACACCTACTGCCATGGGCGCCATGCTCGCTCAAGAAGTAAACGGCGAAGAACACGCAATCTATTATGTTCGGGGTGATTTTCTCACACGGTTCGTTTTAGTGAATGTGGATCTACTAGTACTATCCTTTAATTGTGATTGTGTTTATGGAGTTGTTACGTAAAGAAAAGCAACGAAAAAAGAATAAGACACACGATATGTTACGTGGGAAAAACCCTTAAATGTTAAGGGAAAAACCACGGGCGCCAAGCCAGGAGAGGTTATGCACTAGTTCTGGTTCAGGAAATACAAGTTCTGGACAGACTCTGGACCTACTGGTACAGAATACGAAATGAGCAAAAATTAATTAAGTGGTGATGAATGCTTGAAAATTGCGTAGAGTGTTGTGTGCTTGAGTTGTGTGTCTTCTCCCCTTTCTTCAACTGATTCCCTTCTCTTTTTATAGTGTCCTTTAGCCCCCAACGTCTCTCTCCTTGATTGTAGGCAACCTCCTCCTTCTAGTTCTCCAACAGCCCCTATCTTCATGGCTTTGTTTCTGCATGCTTGACTGGGTCTTTCCAACATCTACTTCTAGGTTTTGCTGATACATTCTTGGGCTTTGTTCATAATGACTTTCTCCCTTGTTGGGCTTAGCCCATCTTGACCTTTCCTCTCCTGGCTTGGACTTTTGTTGCATGCATGCGTCCTGGACTCGCTCGTGGATCCTGGACTGTCATGCGGATCCTGGACACATGCCTGCGTCCTGGACCTGTTTGTAGATCCTGGACCAGCCTGGTTTTCTGGTCCCAATAGTTTGTCTCTCATCTCCTTACCCTTCAGTGCTGAACTGGGGGTGAGGAGATGCCTTTGTTGTACCTCCTGGCCCAGGCGTAGCCCTGGTCCAGGCTTCTTAAGTTTGCTATGCTCTTGGTCCTAGACCTGAGTTTTGTTTTCTCCTTTCCTTGACTTGGGCATATTTGCTTTGTTCAGACTATTGGACCATGTGAATATTTTGGTCCCAACATATTACATAAGCAAAAAGTTTCTCGATTACAAAACTCGATATTCACCTGTCGAGAAGAGTTGTCTAGCTCTAGTATGGTCATCCAAGAAACTCCGTCACTATATGCTAGCACACCAAACAAGGGTCCACTCCATAATGGACCCCGTAAAGTACCTCTTCGAGAAACCTGTGCTTAACGGACGAATGGCCAGACGGACATTGCTCCTAGCCGAATTCGACCTTAAGTACGTACCTCTCAAAGCAATCAAGGGACGAGCAGTCTCCGATTTCCTAGCCGAAAACGCGATCACCGAACAACCAATCATAGACACCACATCCCTTCCAGACGACGGGATTTACAATATCAACCAAGAACAATGGGAGTTATACTTCGACGGCTCCTCTAACTACCGAGGATGTGGAGTAGGAATACTTCTCATATCCCCGAACGGCGAACATACACCTTTATCCATCAAACTAGACTTTGACGTAACAAACAACGCGGCGGAATACGAAGCGTGCTTGCACGGTCTCCAAGCAGCGCTTGTACTCAACGCCCGCAGCATAAGAGTTTATGGGGACTCCTCCCTCATAATCAACCAAGTATCCGGAGCATGGAAGATACTTAACGAAAACCTAGCACTATACCAAAACAAGATACAAGAACTCATAAGCGAATTCTATCGCGTAGAATTCATACACCTCCCACGCGAAGAGAATCAATTCGCCGACGCGCTATCCAAACTCGCGTCACTAATCAACATACCCCCGGGAATGGAAACATTACCCATTGTCGTGGAAAGACGAAACGAACCCGCATACATCTGTGACATCGAAACCGAGGAAGAACAAACCGACCCTTGGTACCAAGCAATCATCAATTACAAAACAAACGACGAATACCCACCAAACACTGACAAGCGGGCCAAGCGAGCCCTACGCCTATTATCGTCACAATTCGTGATGGAAATGGGCAAACTACTCAAACAGACGCCTCAAGGTACACTCCTCTTGTGCGTCGACCACAAAAAAGGACACGAAATCATGTCCCAAGTACACGATGGCGAGTGCGGACCACACATGAACGCACGAGCCATGTGCAAACAAATCATAAGGCTAGGATGGTACTGGACAACCATGGAAGCCGACTGCGCAGAATATGTCAAACATTGTCATAATTGCCAAATTTTTGCGAACGTACAACACATACCCCCCTCACCGCTATACAGCCTAACCTCGCCATGGCCCTTCTCCACATGGGGTATCGACGTCATTGGCAAAGTGCAAGCCGTTGGAGCAGGAGGACACTGCTTCATCCTCGTGGCCATCGACTATTTCACCAAATGGGTCGAAGCCGCGTCATACCGCAAGCTAGGCACAAAGGAAGTTGCAAAATTCATACAAAACAACATCATTTGTCGCTACGGTATACCCCACGAGTTCATCAGCGACCAAGGCACACACTTTCAAGAAGAAGTCGAACCACTTATCCTTAAATACAAAATACAACGACACAAATCATCACCCTATCGACCACAAACCAACGGCGCGGTCGAGGCAGCAAACAAAACCGTCGTATCAATCCTCAAAAAGATGATCGACACCTGCCACGACTGGCCCAACAAAATCCCATTTGCATTATGGGGATATCGCACCGCTATCCGCACACCCACGAGTATGACACCCTATTTCCTAACATACGGGATGGAAGCCGTCCAACCTGTAGAAATCGAAATGCAATCCCTTCGAATCCTCATGGAAGCAGACATTCCTGAAGCCGAATGGGCACGCGAACGCTATGAACAACTCATCCTCCTGAGCGAGAGGCGCTTTGCATTCACTAAGTACGGTCGAATGTATCAATCTACTTTCGCCGCAGCGCCTACAACAAACGGGTCAAGCCACGAAACATTAAAGTGGGTGACCTAGTACTCAAATCCGTCCGAGCACCATTACCAGTCGACCCAAGAGGGAAATTCAAACCCAATTGGGCCGGACCGTACTTGGTCAAGGACATCCTTCCCGGAGGAGCCGTAACGATAACTGACCTGGACGGTCAGGACTTCCGACTACCAACAAATCTTGATCAACTCAAAAAATACTACCCTTAAACAAATTTGCAATGTATTTCACAAAAAGAAATTCACTCTCGCACGGGTGAACTACGCTCGGTTTGATTCCATACACTGTGGATACGTAGGCAGCTTTGCAAAGAGCTCAACCGAATCACACGAACTACGCCGGTTTGATTCCGTGAAACGCGGATACGTAGGCAGCTTTTCAAAGCACAACCGAACTTCCTTAGCACGCACACCCAAAGCTTAAAAAGGTCGAGGGTTTTGCACTCACAAAATGACACGCTCAAAGCTTAAAAAGGTCAAGAGCACAGTCAACACAAAAAACAAAAATCTAAGTCCAAAGCTTAAAAAGGTCGAGGACTTAAGACAAAACAATTCAAACATACGAATCCGAAGCTTAAAAAGGTCGAGGATTTGAAGGCAAAACACGAGTGTTCAAAGCTTAAAAAGGTCGAGAACATTTTCAAACAAAACAAAGAAAGCAACGAGACAAGACAAAAGCAAATTAATTCTATTTTATTACTTTATTTAGAATTTTTCAACATTTAGAAATGAGTTAGGAACAAGCCTCCTTAACCCTTTATTCGAATCTAAAAACATGCATTTGAATAAAGAAATTTTCTAAAGCAAAACAAAAGCAAACTACTAAACCCTCCTTTGTCGTTTCGGATTGGCCTCTTCATCTTCAAGGGGCCGATTCGCCACAATCTTCGAGCTAAGAACGGGAGTAGATCTCTCAAAACCTGGGGGCTCGATCGGATCCTCGTCCTGCTCGACTGGGGGCTCCTCGACCCTTGACCCTAGGCGATCTCTAACGGTCACCTTTGGCCCAAGCCTCTCCCGCACCGGCCTCGACGTAGAAGCATCTGCACCAATAGCACAAAGATCACCATAGTCCCTCCTGTCGCGCACCACCCCATACGCCAAGGAGGGCCTTGGCCCATTCTTCTCCCTCCTCCTCTGATTCTCCCGTTCCTGGGGATCATTGGAACGATACCACCGTGTATAGAAGTCCGTGACACGGGTAGACTCTATATGCTCCGGAACAGCCCACGTAACACGGTCCGACCATCCTCGGATCCAAGCATCAATCATCTGGTTGTTCAGGACAACAACCCCTCCAACCTGAGTATCCTGCTCGGGTATGGTCTGAGCAAGCCCGATTTGCCTCTTCAAACGAAGAGGATGAATCCACACACCTCGTTCAAACCCACACAACATCAACCCACGAGCTGCGTTCGCAACAGACGGTGCCGTAATGGCCGTAATATGCCACCATGACACATGCCAGTGAATGGTGCTCTCCTTCACAAACCCTCGGTAGTAGTTGAGTGAACGCTCCCGAGGGTTGGCCCACTCCATCTTTCGCGACGTCGTCGCCGCAGCCTTGAAGACACTGCCAAGGGGAAGAGCTTTATACACACTCAGCCTCTCCATGAGCCAAATGTTGAGGATCCTAGCGCAACCCCTGTACGAGCTCAGACGATTAGCATAACGGTCGTCCAAGCCCAGTATGGTCTCCGCTAGGATCAACGCAGAAGGATCATATCCCCGTTCCATCTCTTCGACAACGCGAGCATACCTCGCGTTCCCGAACACCCCATCTGGCATTGACCCCGCAAAAGCATAGCGATGAATCAAACAAAAAGTAAGGGCCCTCCGCCTCGAACGGTCCGAAATACTAGTGTCAGTTTTATTCATATACCGCTGACACAAGAGAAGCATATTCACCCTACCTCCCTCAAACAAACCCGCAGCATGAGCATTTGTCATGCCAAGGAAGTTTCGCAACATCCCGTTATAACAAAGCTCACTCCTCACAAACACAGGAGTAGTCCGTTTCGACGACCCAGCAATGGCCGCGAACTCCTCCATCAAAGGACACACCTCTCCCCCGGGAAACCAAAAAACATGCAAACTAGGATCCCAATAATCCAAGCACGAATCAAGGAAGTCAAAATCAACTTTCATTTGACGAAAGCCAATAAAAACACCCGCACCGTCATCAAACACCGCCTTCTTCATCCCCGGACTTAGCGAGGAAGTCCACCTCTTCAAAAGAGCATCAAAATGCTCAACCATTTTTCTTGAATGCAAAAACTTTTATAAATATACCTAATATATTTATGAGAGCAAAAACCTAAAGCAAAAGAAGAGAAAAGAAGTGATTGTGAATGAAGATTATGGCATGCACACCCTCTCCTTATATAGGAAACGCACATCCGAAATATGGAAATACAGCGCTACCAGCCAGGACACAAAACCGCACAGCTCTATGCGGTTTGCACCCCAAACCGCATAAGCCTATGCGGTTTCTCCCCCAAACCGCATAAGGCTATGCGGTTCAAGGGGCGGGTTTTTCTCACCGCTTTCCTAATTTCGTCTTCCCTAAACACGACATTCACACTATACTTGTTGTTCCCCATGCAGCAACATTACACCTTATCTTAGCAAAATACGATTCTTGCCACAAGTCCAAACGAGTAATTTTTAGCACTCACGCGAGCTCATTTCAACACTTAAAATGAAAATTTTGCTATTACATTTTCACAAATTACTTAAAATATCAAAGCATCCCACTCGGGAATCATTTCGTTTTCAACCAAGCATACTAACGCAACAGGTTTACTGAAGACAATCAAGTTCAAGCTACAACGACATGTAAACAAAGGATCATACAATCTTTATTACACAAGTTCACTCAGGATGACGACGACGATACTCGTCAAATTCACGCCGAATTTGAGCCGTCTCAGCACGACTCTGACACAACTGGGCCGCTTGCTCAGCCCAAGCCATCCTCCATCTGTTAGCTGTCCGCCACAGCTTCTTATGCACCTCCTTGGCCACCTGCAACACAAGCAACAAAAAAACAAGTTACATTCTTCTCCATTTTGTCTTAATTTCATCCAAATTAAGTCAAACTTAGGGGGGAAATCTCAAAACCAGACGCAGCCGACCCCACTTTGCCTTAATTTCACTCAAATTAAGACAAACTCGAGGGGGTAATACAAAAACACGGATCACGCTAGTTTGATCATCGCTATAGTCCATACCTCGATCAAACTGGGGGCTTACACATACACAAAAACAGATACATACCTTCTTCACCTTGCCACTCCAACTGTCCATCCCTGCGTCACAAGAGTCACCAAAGAAGTACGCTTGCGGCAAAGGTACGATTTAACACCTGAATCATCATACTCAACGGCAGTAGGGAAGTCACCGGGCTGCTCCGCCATCTCAGGATCAAATTTCTGCAAAACAAAACACGAATGCACACGTAAGGGAAATTTTTCGCAAAATTTTACCCTACGCACAAGCAAACCAGAACAAACATACCTCGATCGGCCCGCAAGCAAGCCGAGACTGAGCAAACTGGCCGTAGTCTTCCCCAGGACAGAGAAGACTCACCGACTCCCCCTCTCCGTGCAACGTCACGCGATCCTGTGCGGAAACCCCTCTCTCAAAAAGGACTCTCGGCGGGTCCTTAGGCACTACTGGAGCCGGCCACCCGGCCTGGTAAACCAAGCGCTCCCCAAGGTACCAAACCGGCCCGTACGGCGTCGCCAAATACAGACGCTGGGTATCACGCACTGCAAACCTAGCCCCAATGCCCTCAGGAATACCCGTATACTGACTCAAAGGGAAGGGCTCGAACTGCAAACGAAAAACAACAACAACACCATCAAAAACACATACTATCATTTTAAGTACACTCTATTTAAAATGGTTCAAACACAAACCTGATTAAACTCCATAAGGTTCAGACGCACCCGAACCTCATCATACGACCAGTTAAACACCGCACGGTTACACGTACCCCAAGTACGCACCGCCGGATACTCCCTCACGATCCTCGTAGCATGCGCAGGCAGCAGAAAAGGAAAATGGCTAAGAATCCATGACTGCACATACCAAAGAAACAAAAACACATCACAAAGACAACAAAACAAGTATGCAATACACCCAAAACAAAAACAAAATCCACGCGTACCTCCATCAAGAATCCAGGCGAGACTAAGGACAGTCTCGACCCCCGCTCCATGGCCCGCGGTCTCACCGCATCCATACAAAAACGAATGCACAAGCCCAAAGACGGCGTCACCCAGTCAAACGTCCCAATCGCATTCCAATCCAGGAGATGCATAAGGACCGACGTCGACGCCCGCTCACCCTTATCACCAAAATACACGGCACTGACAAATCACCACAACCACATACGAGCGTTCTGCTCATCACTCCACTCAGAAGGGTCTCGCTCCGTCTTCCCCTCAAAATACTCCAAGATGTAGCTCGTCTTGAAAATGTAAGGTGGTGTACCCTCACAGACCACCTCCAAACCACCGCCAATCGCAGCAGTCACAACCTCGTCCACAATGGACGGCGCAAACTCAAAACTCATGTCACGGTCCCCGAACGGCAGCCCCGTCATGACCGCATACTCAGACAAGGTAATGCCGGCTTCGAAGCCGGGCATATGGAACGTCGTCGTGGTGTCCCAATACCTGTCTAGGAAGGCCCTGATCAACATCAGGTTTGCCGTCTGCTTCCTCCTCGCAATCTCCCTCCAATGGCCGACCAACGGGCCAAAAGCACTATGCAGCACCCAAGCTTGCGCTCTCGGCGAAAGTTTCTCCTCAAAAACACACATCACGGACGAGACGCCCGAGAAAGTCCTCATCGAACCCTTCTGCCAACCCATCGTCGCTCGATAGGAAACATGTCTCTCCGGAGCAAGCAGAAGGTCGTGGCCATCCCAACCCTTCGCAAAAGCCCTGTTCACACGCGACTTTCGCGGCCTGGAGCTACTTGCCCTAGGCGCAGCCTCCTCGGCTTCCTCCTCAACATCCATCTCAGCCTCAAGCTCGTCCACCAGCTAAAGAGCAAGGTCATCCTCCTCAACAGGGTTAGGCGCAGGGACGTTCCTCCCACGACCTATGCCTCGTGACTGACCACGCCTCGTGCGCAAGTTACGAGGGTCAGCCTCCCTCTCGCTATACGAACGCCTCATACGACTCGAACTGGGGGCTCCCTCAGTCCTCGAGCCCGTACTCTTACGAGCCCTCGATCTCGTAACACGGTCAGAACCCGCTCCTGCAACAAACATGACCAATACGCACAGTTATAACACTCATACAAACACTCATACACAACCCTCATACACAAATAATACACACATAATACATATACATCCCCCTGCACACGCATACACTTCACACGCACAAAGCATTTTTAGGCCTAATTCACAATTAAGCCGAAAACCGCTCTCTACATATCAAAACCCCAACTTTATGGTTTCTATGCGCCATAATAGTCCCCAACGACAACCCAGTACAAGCAATTGCATTTTGGTCACTCCGATCAAAAACCCCCAATTCGTCCTAATTACTCCGTATAACTACGACTTAAGACGACGAATTGAAGGCCTTAGCTCGACATTTTCCCAAAATTAACGCTATAGGCATGCTATACACACTATGGGCATCCTACACCAAAGTTTAATTGAAATTCCGGGTCGGAAAATCCGGGCTCGTTTTCGGGTCGGAAACCTAATTTGGACATTTTTCACACAAAGACGGTCTAAATCATGATCAATTCACACACACACGCTAGCACGGCATAATGCAACGCAATGACGACAATTTCAAGCATCCAAACCGCAAAATTCGAGCAAAACTCGGGTTTTCATTCAAAACCCGTCTTTTCAACATTTCAAGGCAAAACTAGCTAATTACAACAACAAATAATGCAAGAGCAAGTTAAAATGGAGCATTACCTGATTCCATAGCAAGGCAACGCAAGAAAAATGAGCAAAATCGGTTGAGAAATCGAAAAATGACGTTTTTAGAGTGAAGAAATCGAAAAATGAAGTACGAGGCACGAAGCTACGGTTCTCGAGCTTTATACAGCCCCTACAGCCAGCAGGGGAAACCGCATAAGCTTATGCGGTTTGCTTCCTGAACCGCATAAGCTTATGCGGTTTCAGCCTCTGGTTTTCCTCGTTTTACGCCTACTTTTCGATTCCTAACTCATCCTAGCTCAAGTACAACTCCGAGTACGTCCCATGCCTGGGTCAAAGCATCACCTACAACCCGCCATACGCGTATATTAATCATTTAATGTACGGTACAGAAGCAGAAACACGAACGCTCTTCACGAGCATTTACATCATTTTCTCCTCAACGGAAGACAACCATATGCAATAGCAGCTACATAAACACTCCTCGGCGAGCCCAAGCATAAACGCTCTACAATAAGCATTCAACTACAAGCACAAACGCTCCTCGGCGAATTCAAGCACAAGCACTTTACAAAGGACATCCAAGCATAAGCATTACAACACCCATGACGCTCGGCACCCTGCATCCCTACGCGAAACAAGCACCTATAATTACGAAGCACCCCTACACAAGCATAAACATTCCCAGGCACACCTGCACCCCCACCTAACCCTGATACACTCGCACCCTCGCACTTTAGCCCCTCTACAACATGATACACTCGCACCCTCGCACTTCAGCACACGCAACATGAAGACAATAAGCAACAACAGACAATGACATTAAGCATCAACAACGGTATCACAGCGCGACAAGCACAACGAAGGCACTCTGCAGGCCGGCAGGCCCTTATAATATGCACGGACCGCCAAGTCCTTAAAATGCGCACGTCCCGCCCCGCATAGCCCGGTTCGAAGTCCTCGTCTCACCCATGGACACATGCTTCGTTCCGCTGATCATATCGAGACTGTAATGGTCCGGATATGGTCGTGGAGTTTGACTAGCGCTCTAGTCCGAGCTCAGTCAAACTGGGGGCTCTGTGGATACCCATATCCGTACCCTCCCAACCAAAACCCTGTGATGTAACACGGACTTTTATTACGCATGTTTTAACGCTAACTTAAACGGTTCTAATAATGTCGAATTCATTTTGAGTCGTTTTAAATGTTAAAATGATTTAGGTCGCTTCACATCACACTTAAATAACGTTCATTTTGTCCATTTGGAGTCTAGCTTGGTCCGCGTCCTACTTCATTTGGCATGAGCTTCGCATCCACACTACAATTGGCCCTTTTACATTAACAAGGACTAATTCAGCATTCCTAAATTCCTAAATTTAGGCCCGGTAGCTAAAACCGCTATTTAGCCTCCCCTTACACAAAATACAACCTCACGTCTTACCTTATTTCACAAAATCCATGCAAATACACCTTTTTCATTTTTCCGGGTCTCGGGCCCAAAACCGAGCCCAAACCCAGCCTTTGGCCCTCACTCCAAAGCCCTGAACATCATAAAATATCTCAGAAATATCCCAGCTCTTTTCTTGGTACGCAAGTTCGAGATTATACTGTATCTTTCAAAGATATTATTCAACCGAAACTTGGAAAGCAGACCTAGAACCACACCCTCAAACCGCATAACCTTATGCGGTTTGGGGAGGCAACCGCATAAGCCTATGCGGTTTGCCCTGGCAACCGCATAAGGCTATGCGGTTTCTAGGCCTGGTTCTATCCCCGGATTTCCTAATTTCTCCGAGGTTTTTGGTATATATACACCCCTATACCCCAACCTCAGAAACACAATTGACAACCAGAATTGCTTTTACACACAATTTCTCATCACAATTTACACCCTCCATAACTTTTCACAACATACACTACAAAACTCTCCACAAAAGCCTCAAGCACTCAAATCCTTGAGTTCAGCATACCATCCGTCTTTGAATTCATCCTCCTTTAGTTCAAGCGAAGCTGCCCAGATCTGAGCGTCGGGACAAGGTAGGTACCGATCCACTTGGATCAAAGCTTTTTCTTATTTTTATGGACTAACAAAGGGGACTACACTCTATCCCCCTCCCCCTCCGGCTTTGGCACCGAGCGCGCTTGCCTTCCAAGTGTTCTTATTACTTCGGGTACACTCCATATCCGATGACACGCCAAAGTCGCGCGCATAAGCAACCGACCTCTTAAAATAAACCAATGGACAATTGAACTTTATTTTAATTGCATGCATCTTGCACCCTTCTTGTTTTGCATTAAAATCAACTTAAACAATGAATTCGACCTTTAACTGAACCGTTTTCGTTAACAAGTTAAACATGCTAAACTGAGGGTTTTAATCAATCTTTTTGCATCTGCATCTGCATTCTTTTACATCTTTTTCGCACTTGTACGTAGCGATAACATTAGCTCAAATATCATCTTACAAGGATTGTTCTAGGTCAGTAGAGGCTATTTTTACATAGGCTTTTCTAAAAGGTTTTCATAAATCATTATTTGAATTAACTCTTTTTCTAAAGTACCCTCACCCCGAATCCAATCTGGTTTCACAACCTTAGATCTAGGGGTGTCGGCGTGCTCCGAAATGTAAGACATGTTTTTAGCTTAGAACATGGTAGCAGGTTCCTAATTTCCGCGATAATTAGGTGGCGACTCCAAACAGTTCTTAAAGGTTTTTCTAACTTAATCTTTTTTAACTTTTAATTCTAATCGCCCTTATGCAAGACGCCGAGTTGGGTCCCTCTCGATTCCCGGGTTCCACACCCTCCCTCTATATTTTATAACCAAACGATGGAAACTCAATCCCTCCCTTTCCCTCCCCTTCATTTCCCTTCATTTCTCTCAATCCAAACACGCCCTAAGAGTAGAAATTTGTCAAAATCGACCCGACTCAGTAAACCCCTCAAAGCAGGAGCACGAAAATAACCGAAATAAACACGCTTTTTTACGAAGCCAAAAGCGACCGAACACAAGCGACCGAAAAAATGAGTCACAACCCGACCCGTAGCGGGTTAACCCGTTAAGTTAAAAATTTACGTTCCAAGATAGAAAATGTCAATATCAATTTTTTTTTTCACATGAAATTTTTTATTTTAAATCAATTTTAAACATTTCACACTGACCAAACTATTCATAATTGACAATTTTCTTTTAAATATAATATTTATTATTTAATAATTGTATAAACAATCATACGTCGGAGTTCAGTTGGTCACCAGAACTGATTGGATGAGGTTGTGTAAACGCAAGGGTGGATCCAAATTTCAAAGGCAGATTGTTTTCGCTTTTATAGCTGGATTGATTTATCACATATGGCACGTTAGAAATGATTGTAGACTGTATGGTCGGGTCATGCGTCCGCAGGTCGTATATAAGCAACTTAGAGATGAGATTAAGCTGAGGGTTTATAGCTTAGCGTCCAATTTGAAAATGAGCGATAGCATGTGGTTTCGACAGATTTGTAATTAGGTACATGTCCAGGAACACGTGACTTGTACATAAACAGTTTTGATATTAATGATATTTACCATTTACCAAAAAAAAAAGTAATGATGTTTGTTAGTTGCATTGGACATTATGAATTTGAGACATCTTAAATCACTATTTATGAAATTTTGAAACAAAATTACATGTGGAGAATAAGTGAAAAAATGTGGAAAAAAATATGATACTATAAGTAGGTAATTCGGGGTAACATAGAATTTGAAGACATAAGTACGGATCAAAATCTTCATTGTTATATTTTATTGTTTTACTTTATAAATGAAAGTGTGTAATATATCCACATCAGCTTATAATTAATACTCCGTATGTTATACGTAAATATTGACTTAATAATTACACGTCTATATATACTTATTTTGAAATATTATCAATTTTTAATTTATAATTCAATTTTTTTTTTTTTTATTTATATTGTATCATCAATTAAAGTATTTTTTTCTTAGTGAAAACTAAACCGGTATACAAAAAAGGAAAAAAGAAAATATCGATAAAGGGCGTTAATTAACCCGTATTTTACCCTAACCCGACCTGGAACCCGTATACACCCGACCCGTATATTACCCGAACCCAAAATACACCCGACCCGTATGTTATCCGATCTTTGGTTATCCGAATCCGAAACCCGCCCGCGCCGACCTGTTTGACAGGTTTACCTAAGAGTGATTCAAAGGGAAAGGAAAAAGATGAAGAGTGGGAAATTGAAATTCGTTGTTTGGTAACAAATAGCGGCAAAAGGAAATGATGTGTGGGGATTTGGGGGATTCATTATCCCTGTTTCAAGTTTCAACAAAATCTCTCTAAAATAGGCAAAATTTAGAGGAAAAAATGTATTAAAACACTAACCTCTCATCCTTTCCTTTCCTTCCCTTCCCTCTCTATCTCTCCCCTCCTTTCTTCTCTCTATTTTCCTTCACTTTTACTATCCACACACACCTTACGGTAATGATTGAGGCTCAATAATAAATTTTATATATTTATCACTAATAACATGTTACATATATCCACAAAGGTAGATTATATTTAGGAATCATGAATCGTCACTACAAGAGAAAGTCAAATTAACAACCAACGTATAGCCTTAAATTTGGTCGCAAAACGGATTTAGTGACTAAATTAAATTGGTCACAAAAGGCCTTAAATTGGTTGCAATAGATCATGTCGCTAATTTAAATTGGTTGTTAATTGGTCGTATGAATGTTTTTTTTTTTTTTACTCTTATAGTGTGTAATCCAAAAAAAAATCTAAAGAGTATGTATATATTAAAGTAAATGAAATCATATTCTTATTAAATGTTAATTACTTTTGTAGCAAGATCTTAACAAACAACTATTGAAATGAGACATAATTTAATTTTAACAAAGTCTCAAGTGTGACTGTCTTTTAATAATTCTAGTAAGAAAAATGAGTTTGCGCCACCAGGCCAGGTGATCGATACTGAATTTGAGTACCACCTAGGGCATAATGGAAAATTTATTAGTTTAATTAATTCATTTTTAAGTTTTTGCGATAAAAAATTATCGACAATAAGGGTATTATAGAAATTGAATATGACCATCTCTAGCACGAATGAGACAATTTAACAAATTATCCATTATTTATTTATTTATTTATTTATTTTTGCCTATTTTTACTTTATAGGAGAAGATTTAAGAGTCCATTTGTAACTTTTTTTTTTATTCCATCATTACCGCACTATATTTTGTTAAGTACTCCGTATAAATTTGTTTGTTTTTCAATAAAATGAATAAAAATAGTTGCAAAAGAAAATTCAAACATTGATTGTTTATAAATTTGTGTTATACCAATTAGGTCTATTTAAGCTATATTTCTCATATATAAGATGATTTGAATAATATTGGTATCTCGTAGTATTTTTTAGATAATCGAACTATCTGAATATATTATATATTAGTGTCTTTTATCAACAATGTAAGAACAAAATACATAAATAGTTGTATAAGAGTTTGTGTTTAATAATAACAAAATTTTCAAACGATATTCGAGAATCCACAATTTTTTTTTACAGAATATCATTTTACATTTTTACGAAAATGTGCATGTTATTTTTTTTTTAAATTAAGTTATATAGAATATATGTTAGCTTTAGGAAGAACTATAATTCTTAACTAAATATATTGTGAGTATCAAAATTCAATAAATTGTAGTTTTGTAAATTACATATTTGCCCTCTAAAATTTGGCTTAAAATGAATTTTTTTTTTTTTTTTTTTTTTTTTTTTTTTTTTTTTTACTTTTGTATTCAAAATATCACAAATTCTTTTGTGAGTCAAGCCTCACAATAAGTTATTGCAAGCCAGCCTTATTTGTACTCGATTATGTAGCAACTTTTACACCATTTTAGTGATAAATTATTATATATTGTAACTAAATTTTTTAGTACCCCTTAAAGTGATTTTCGTTGATTTGTTTCATGTTTTTGTACTCTTCTAACTATAATTTGTGCTTTAGTGTCGCATTAACTTAGTTTAAGCCTAATCTCACAGGAGACTTACGGTTAAAATATTAAGACGCCCTACCACTTTTCTTTTAGTAATGTCAGACCTCTCGTATGCATATAGTTTATCCATCATATTTTTGTTTTTCTTTAATAAAAAGTATATCTGCCGACATTAGACGATCTCCGGGTAAATTTACTAATTACACCGCAATTATTGTCAATCTGTTACGGAGTACGTGAGGCGTCATGGGTATATATAAATAGGCGTAAGGTGAGTATTTCCAAGAACGAGTCGGTATTATCCATTGTCGATATTATATAAAATAGCAAGTGGAAGAGCTACCGTCTCAAGGTTTACATTATCAAGAACTTGCCCGTGTTTACATTATCAAGAACTTGCCCGTGCAATTTGCACGGGCATAACACTAGTTGTATTATACAACTAGTGTTATGCCCGTGCAAATTGCACGGGCAAGTTCTTTATAAAATTTAAGTATGAATATACGAATAATGAAGTTGTTGTATATTTAAATTAATAAAAACGTCTTTTAAAAAAAAATCAAATGTATATACGTATCACTAAAAATCACTTAAAACAACAAAATTGTATTGTAACAACCTGGATTTTCATGACTTTAATTAAACTAAGGCGGAAAATTAATTAAGTCTAAATATTACAAACCAGCTGTTATCGTCTTACAAACTCAGTATACATAATACGAGTTTAGAGATAAAAACAGAGTATTTAGATTTCAAATCTCTCCAAAACAACGGAGTACAAAATAAGGTAAACCATCCCCAGCATTTGATAAACATAAGTCCTCGGGGTACCTGCATTTGATCTCGTAATTAGTATTTTCTCCCCCACACATACTAAGCAACATCAATAGTTCATGTAGTATAGCAACTCTAAACATATGCGATATACATAATAAATAATTAAAACAAATAGCAAGCAGGCAAGCAAAGCACATAAGGAATTCATGAGGATTCAAACATGAGTATAAATCAAATAACATATCGTGCCACACTCATAGACAATCATGCTCAAAAGTTGTACTTCAATACTCAGGAAACCAAGTCATTCAGACAATAATCAATCAAACAAGGAAATGCATTCAACATGTGATAACAAATGAGTCTTCGTTAGTAAGGCGGAAGCATGCAGACATAATCCGCGCAGTAGCAGTCATGGCCGTCAAAGCGGACGTGTCTGAATATGCTAAAGATACCTAAGGTAATAAGGACGATTCAATCCCTTGTCTAATGTATGCATACACTACTTATCGAGGATCATACGTATTCGCTATTCAAAAGGTATCACCGACGAAAAAGTTCGACTATCACCAGAGACGGGTACCCCCAGATGGGGCTGGCGTTTCCAATTACTATTCTATGGGCCCACGGAAGTATCAAGTATGCCCCATCCCTGAGGTTGATACCACGTGTCAAATAGCAATTTTAAGATCGTTAAATAGTCTTGGGCAACTCTGGGAGGGAGTCCAAGTCCCCATAGACAGCTACCTCGTTAACTTCGAATTTCAAGAGTCGCAACATGGCGAACAATCCTAGTATTTTATTCAAGTAACTCGCTTTCTCAAATTCTTATTTTCTCGTTCACATGTAACAAAAATGACAATCCTGTAACTTAAATATATCGTCGAACTTGTATAATGAAATTTTAGTTCTAGCAGTTCTTCAGGTAAACAGAACACATAGAAAAACTTAATTAATTATTTTGAGTCCGTTCGTAAATTTTAAATATTTTCACTATTCATTATTTTACTATTCATTGTATTTACTATTCATCGTATTTACTATTCATCGTATTTACTATTCCCCGTATTTTTATACGTATTCGTATTTTCGTATTTCGTATTTGTACGTATTCTTATACTCCGTATTTATACGTATTTTTATACGTACATGTATTCTTATACTTAGTATCTTTTTCTATACTTAGTATTTATTATTATATTTTCTTTATACTTAGTATTTTTATACTCTACACAAATTTTATACTTAAGATATTTTTAGATATAAAACTAAGCTTTTTATTTACTAAGTATAAAATTCTAGTTTCAAAGTCGTTAAGTTCGTTTTGTACTTAGTGATTTTAAATAATAATTCGGAAGTAAAACTCGGTTAAATTTAAGTATAAAATTCTAGTTTCAAAGTTGTTAAGTTCATTTTGTACTTAGTGATTTTAAATAATATTTCAAAAGTAAAACTCGGTTAAATTTAGTCATATACTTAACTAAAATTTTAGCGGTTTCCATTTTTAGCGAGGTTGTCATAGTTCATTTTAAATAGTCTGTATGTCCATATCCAAATTTAAGCAAAGGTAGTAACACTCGAATTGATTCATTTTAATACGTGTAACGTTTATTCTTGCATCGGTTTTGTTGATTCTTTTTATTAACGATTTATTATACAATCTAATATAATCCTAATTACTAATCAATTTTAGTGACTATGTGACAAATTCATTTTGATCAAAATTGACCCAAAAATAAGGGAAATGCCGTAGCCCCCTTCACACTACTCTATTTATTTCTTTTTTTGTTCCTATTAATAATTCAATACATTAACTAATTAGATTACCTAAGTGATAAAAATAAAAAGTGACAAAATCAATTTTGGTCCAAAAACAACCCTAAGGCCGTGGCCTTCTATACTTAGCTATTTATTTTCATTTTCTAATTTTATCGGTTTTCGACTTAAAGTTTTTATATACTAATTATTTAAATTATACTAAAGTGAATTAACTAGTTTACGATTTTCACTAAATATTTTATTTCATCTATGAATAGTGTTTTTACTCACTTTAAATTCCTAACTTTTTCATTATAAAGATTTAGCTTATTTAACTTATATAATTAGTATGGTATTTATTCACTAGTGGATTAAAACAACATTTAAGGAAAACTTTATAAAAATTATGAATCAAACTAGTTACATAAATGAAGAACACATGAATATGTGAAGAACTCTAATATTTTTCATATGAACATCAATTAGTCAAATTTTTATATGTTTATATAATTCCCTCAAATTTTTCCTACAAGTCTAATTTACCTAAACTAATCATAATATGTTATTTAGAAAAAATAAAACTAAAAATTGGTCCATTTTATTTAAGTAAACCGTGTATATATATATATATATATATATATATATATATGTTCAAAATTTTATTTTTGATTTTTATACTTCTAATTCAACAACTAATTTCCTTTATATCATTTATGTATTTAACATAGGTGAAAATCATATACAAACATTAATCATATAAAAGTAAATCATTTCAAACATCAAAATAACAACAATAACTTCATGCACATAAATACTTTAAAACATTTTAATAACACAACAATTTCATCTTAAGTCCAAAACATAAACTAATTATATTTTCATATACATCTTATACCTAGTATTTTAAGCATGCAATTAACAAAAATTAAAACGAAAATTTAAACCAAAAATATAGGGAATGCCGTGTGGTTTTCCTATGTTACACTAATGTTATTTTTTCGATTTTTGTCTCCTAATTTAACATGTGATGCTAGGTGATCATAAACACAACAAATATAACACATAACATTTATAGCATGCGATTTACAAAATTTAAACTAGTGTGCGGGGGCACCTTAATTAGGTTAATGAAAATGAAGCCTAGCAATTGTCGGGGTCTATGATGTTGTCGAATTGGCTCAAGTCGATACCTCCACCTTGCTCCTCGTCTTTGGTTAGGATTAGTACATAAAAATGAAAGAAGCAAGTTAGTAATTTATTTTAGCTAGCTAAACTATACTAACAAAATTTAAGTGTAGTATTGTTTTTAGGTTTAGGTGATGTTTAAATTTTAAGTGATTTTGATTTATGTTCTTAATTAATTACAAGTTTAAAGAGGTAGTGATTAATAATTAAAAATGGTGGAGAAGCATCTTAAGAGCTTAGGTGAATTATTAAAGATAAGAAAATAAATGATTTAAAGAAGAAAAGTGTAAGGAAGAAGATGAAGATCATGGTGTTCTTGAGGTTGAAGATGAAGATATGCTTACTTGTTCTTGAGTAGTCTTTTTATTAGAGAGAAAAGAGTTAGAAGTTTTTAATGTGCTTGTGAGTGATGAAAGTTGTAGTAGTAGAAATAAGTATACTAGTAAACTTGTATGTACTTGTGTATTTGGTTTGTATTTGCAATGTATAAACTTTAAATTAAAATAAGCTAAGAAGTGATGATGAATTAGTAGATGTGTAAGAGGATTAGATGGTTGAGTAAAGTAGAGAAATGGAAGAAGATAACATTGACCAAGGAGGTCCCAAAATCTCGGCCAACATGCATGCATTAGGCCTCGATTTTTCGTTTTTGAAATTTTCGATTTGCGCGTACGCGAAAAGTCTCGAAATGAAATATATAGTCTTAAAATAATGTTTAGAAGTAAGATCGAAAATAAAAATGAAAATAAACCTCAAAACGAAATCAAAACAAAAATTGGGTATTAGTTTCCTCGCAACTTTGAATAAAAATTTTATTCGATCGAAATACTTATTTTTTTTGTTGAATGTTATTTATTTAAATAATTATACTCAAACGTCAAAAAGTTTATCAGTTTAGGCTTAGTGTAACTCATTATTTCGATTTTTAGTGAAAGTGTTAGTTAAATCAAATTGAAATAGTAAATTGATATTAATATTATAAGTTTTGTTAGTAATAACTAAAATGATTAAGCTTTAACTAATTTTGTTAGATTTGGATTATGAGTAAGTATATTTGAAAAAGGAATTAGGTGATTTGATCACCTTAAGTGGCTCGGCCATTTTGGTCAACATTGACCTCGATTTGCGTGCCGAAATTTGTCGTTGAGAAATTTGTCGTCGATTCATCATTTGATTTATCGAGTTTGAATATGTAAAAATAAAGTTCAAAATCGAAGTATATCAAAATGGTTTTAGTTTAGGTGCGAGAATAACTTGTAGTGTATTATTTTAGGAAAATAATTGAGCGAGATTGTTTAATTATTGATTTCCTAATTATGATTAGCTCAAATTAACATGGGGTGTTACATGTATGACAAACAATCATAATCACAAATAATACAAAATTTTAAACCATTACAGGAAAGATTAAAATAAAATGAAATAATAGTACAATAAGATGGCAAACGTACTATAATTTCTCAAAAACTTTACTATAAACTACTACGTTATTTGCTTAACATAAAACCTATTTTTCACTATCGCAAATCATAATTTTCAGATACTTTTTAATTGTGACTCTTAAAGTAGGGACAAATGATAATAATGAGTATTAAAATGAGTTTTTAAAGGGCGTCTTTTGAAATGACCAGTATGAATTAGTATCATCAAAAGCACCTAAAAAGGATATGTCAATAAATAATTTTATACATGTATAAATAATTTTGTCAATAACAATTTTATGCTCTTGCAAATTATCATTATTATATGACAAATAAAAATTTTATGCTCGTACAAATAACAATATTATTTTATGCCCGTGTAAATTAACATTATTATATGAAAAACAACAATTTTATGTCTGTACAAATACCAATTTTATGTTCGTGCAAATTATCATTATTATATGACAAACAACGATTTTATACCTGTATCATTATTATATGAAAAATAACAATCCTACGCGTCCGCACAAATAACAATTTTATACCCGTGTAATTAAATTATCATTATTATATGACAAATAATAATTTTATACCCGTGCAATTTATCATTATTATAGGACAAATATTAATTCTACGCCCGTACAAATAATAATTATATACCAGTGCAAATTATCATTTTATATGACAACTAACAATTTTATGCCCGAAAGTAAAACTATTAAGTTGTGGCAATAAGGCCTCAAATAATAATGCCTGAAATTTATTAAGGCCTTTTGGGTAAAAATTTATTAAGACTTTTAATACGGAATACATTGAGATTTGAACAATAATAATAATAATAATAATAATAATAATAATAATAATAATAATAATAATAATAAGGAAGCTCAAACAAAGAAGGAGAAAACCCTAGGTAAGCCAAAAAAGAAATTGAAAAAAAAAAAAAAATGAAGTAGACATATACGGAGTATTGTATTGTCCTTGTCCTTCTTCTCCTCCCCCTTGTTTCATCTTTGTTTCATTTCAATTTCCCATTATCATCCCCCACTTAACACACCGCCATCAAATGACGCACCACCACAATGACATCAGAATATTCTTTTACTTCATTTTATTTCAATAGATTACTTATTTCTTTTTATGAGATCCATTAATTTTTTCAATGAGAGTGTTAATTATTTTCAAATTTTTAATATGTACTTCGTATTCAGTAATTTTTTCCATAGTTTTTCCCTTGTCTCAAAATTGACTTGTTCAAAATTTCAATTAATTCGTAAGTTATCTTTTTTTTGTAAATCTATTTATTTAATTTTGAAATTAGTTTGAAATCATAATTTTTAATTAATTGTAATTTTTTTTATGTATTTTATTATGTTTCCTTATAATTTGGGTAATTTTGGACCAACAATGAAATTAACTTTTGAATAATGTTACAAATTTGATTTTCGTTCATATCAAATTAATTTTCTTACGCAATAATTGGTCAATTTCATTTTTTTTCCTCTTCTTTTTATTAATAATCAAATTAGATTTTCAATTTACTCTAAAACGATTTTTTTTGTTCATAATTATTGGAGTAATATTTTATTTAGATATTTGAATTTAACAGCCAAAATTTGGCTAGTAGATTAACCCAAAATGTTAATGTTAATTGTGTGGAATTTTCTTGTTTCCTCAAATGTTTGATTTTTTTCCCAAATTGGTTTTATAATAGAATGATATTTCGTATTACTATTTTTAATACCATGTAAATTTGTAATGATAGACTCAATTAATTAATTGAGAGTAAGTGGTGGGGTCATATTGACCAGTCAATGTACAACCACAGGGTGACACGTGTCCCTGTGATTGTTGCATTGTAGATATGATAAAATAAAATATATAGTGAAGAGCAATGGAGCATGCAGTGCACACCCCAATATACAACACATGCAAATTTCGTAACAGTAAAATATATACCAATAAATTGCTTCAATTTCCTTTCTATAAATAGTAGGAACGTACTTTTACTAATATAAGCTATCAACTTCTACTGAGTATGTCTTGACTTAGTGGTTAAAATTGAGCTACTCGTGACGATAGGTCACAAGTCGATAGCTTAGTAAGCTTAGTAATTTGCATATGACCTATCATAACGATAGTACTTACTATATATATTATCTGGTAATAATAATAATAATAATAATAATAATAATAATAATAATAATAATAATAATTATTATTATAATTATAATGCGAGGATTAATAAGTGTTTTACTAGTTTTATGTTGCTCGAGTTTGTACTTGAGAAATGTTTGTCACATCGTGCTATGTTATGAAAGATTGAAAGTTTTGAATAAGATTAATAGGTAACTTATTTTTTTTTGTCTTATTAAAGTTGATTTCATAAGAGCTAAATTTGTTGAATTTGAGTTAACCTATAGGAGCAGACATTATTTTATAAGATCTAAAATAAATTTTTTTGTTTGTAAATTTATCCTTTTTAAGAGACAAGGTTACACTCATAAAAGTTAAGGTGAACTTATAAAATCCGAAGTTAAAATGGGATAAAAATCATTAAATGAAGGGAACAATAAAAAAATTACTTTGGGTTATGTTATATCTATAATCATTTTTTTTTACTTTGCTTGAAATCATCAAAACTATGTACACACTTCCTTTCGCTCAATAAGTTTTATTTTCCTTTAAAGATTTTTCTAATCCGTGTCAATTAACCTATTACTACATTCCTCAATATTTTGCCATATATTAGAATGAACATGGTATTGGTAACCATATTTTCATATTTTAACACTTTTATATTAAAAATAATATAATTATAACACTAAAGTTTTTTATTTTTTAATATATGTCGAACCCAATTAGCACTTACTCATTAAAATAGATAAATCATAAATTATTAAATACACATTATTAAAACCCGTGCATCACACGGGCTTTAAAACTAGTACTCTATAATTTACTCAATTTTTTAAATTTTACGCGATTATATCAAATTACCACATCCTGTAATCATTTTTTCAAATTATTTGTTAGGACGTACTATTTTTTTTTTTTTTATTATTCTTTTAGATTTTTTCGTGAAAAAATTATCTTATATTTGTAGTTATTATGTTTTATTTTGTTCTATTTTTAAATTATTTTACAAAATCGAAAACCGTCAATCCACAACACCACCAATCCACCAACCACCACCTGCCAAACTGTCGGCCGCTGTTGCCATTAGTCGCCCCACCTTGCTTACCATCCCAAACCTAATTCACACCGCCCATACAACCACCTCCTTCAAACCCTAATTTTTTCAACATAACAATAATAATTAGTAAAAATTAATTGATTAAATAATAAATTAATCTTAATTATTTGTCTTTTTTACTTGATTAATATCCATTATATTATACAAGCAGGATATTTAATACGAAAATATGGAGCGAAAAAACAAAAGTTGGGTAAAAGTTTATATGATGCAAAACTAACGATCAAATTTTATAGTTTACCCTTATTTGATCACGGTTGATAATGACTAAATAAGGTCAATGGTACAACTGGTAAAACTAACGCAGTTGTACCCTTAACCTTGTATAGTTAGCGCCAACTATAACCAAACAACAGTAAAGCGTTAAATTTAGCTTTTAGTTTTGTTTCATAAATATTTTTGTCCCTTTTTTTCAGTTATTCATTTTCTCTATGTTTTCGCATTAAATACTTGAACGAGTAACGACTAAATTTAATGATTTACTCTTATTTAATCACGGTTGAGATTAACTAAGTAACTATATAAATTTAAAGGGATACAACTGAAAAAAAAAAAAGTAAAAAGTTTGATAGTATAAATAGGAAAAACCAAAAAAATAATTAATAAATAGTTTGTTAAGCGCACGTACCCCGAGTCCCCGACTACTGATTTAGCAATAGTCAAATGTAAAACTCCGGGAAATCAAACACATTATTAAATAGGTTTAGAAATAAAAGGCAAGGTTAGCGAGGCCACTAATTTAATCCAATACATTCATATTCATCGATCGTGGACTAGTCATGCATGGTACAGTTGGCTGCCTCAAATCAGCTTTGGCTCGTATGTATGGAATATAATGCTTATTATGTGAAGAAAAGCTCCACGTGTAATGTCCCACATTGACCAATTTAAAGAGTTGAATACTATATAAGCTAAGGGGTTACTCCTCCCATCGCCAATTGGTTTTGGGATGTAACCTCCTTCGACTTATGAAGTGCTCACCTCTCTCGATGGGCGTGGTCCAGGCCCAATGCATGAATCTAACATGGTATCAAAGCCTTGTGACAAGAGGTCACAGGTTCAAATCTCACCACCCCCTCTCTTTCAAAGTGGATTATTTCGCACTAGGTATGGCGGGCATTTAGTTGCGTCCACACTCCAAGTCCAAAGGGCATTCGTGTGAGGGGGCGTGTTAGAGTATATAAAACCGATCTTGGGCCTCCAACCTTCGACTTATGAAGTGCTCACCTCTCTCGATGGGCGTGGTCCAGGCCCAATGCATGAATCTAACATGGTATCAAAGCCTTGTGACAAGAGGTCACAGGTTCAAATCTCACCACCCCCTCTCTTTCAAAGTGGATTATTTCGCACTAGGTATGGCGGGCATTTAGTTGCGTCCACACTCCAAGTCCAAAGGGCATTCGTGTGAGGGGGCGTGTTAGAGTATATAAAACCGATCTTGGGCCTCCAACCTTCAACTTAAACTTTTGGTTGAGTTGGTTTCTAACATGGTATCAGAACGAAACTGGGCCAACTTAACGAATGAAGTGCTACTCCTCCCATCGCCAACTGGTTTTGGGATGGAACCTCCTTCGACTTATGAAGTGCTCACCTCTCCCGACGGGCGTGATCCAGGCCCAATGCATGAATCTAACATATTACTTCGTACTCCCTCCATTCCAAATTACTTGTTCCTTTTTGGTTTTGAAAATTCCCAAATTAATTGTTCATTTGGAAAAATTATTAAATTACCCTTAGGTCACTTATTGTGGGGATTGCAATTTGCTTGATTGCTACTTTTCTACTTTCTACCAAGTCCTCCCACCCATATGAGTAGTATAAGGGTAAAATTGAAATTATAGGTAAATATTGTGAAAATTAAGATATGATTGTGGCTTTTTTCTAAATTTCTTAAATCTAACATTTTGGTAAAAGGGGACAATTAATTTGGGATGGAGGGAGTATTTATTAATCTAGCTTTATTTCAAATAATTTGTATATTCTCCATATTATATTACAACAAGGTCAACAACATACGGAGTACTTTATTAATCAAACTTTTTATTTCTCAATTTTATCGCTAAAACATGGAAAGTAAGAATAAGTAAAGTAAATGAAGGAGGTGATTGAGATAATTGTGTTGTCTATGCTTATTCATCTAAAACGATACATATATATACACCTATAGGTGTGAACATTTGAGAAGCTAATTCCTATTTTACATCCTTTAATAGAGGAAACATTAAACAATAGGGAACAAAATATATACGAATAACTAAGTTGCTGTGAATACGAGATTCCCGCAAATATATCGTTAACACCCCCCTTCAAGTTGGAGCAAGGATGTTAGAAATGCCCAACTTGCCGATCAAATCATGGAACCGTGGTCGGCCCAATGCCTTAGTCAAAATATCCGCAAGCTGAGAAGTAGTATGCACATAGCACGGAAGAATGAAGCCGTTACGAATATGTTCGCGAATAAAGTGACAATCAACCTCGGTATGCTTAGTGCGCGCATGAAACACCGGATTGTTAGCAATGTGCATGGCGGATTGATTATCACAATGCAAACGAACCGGAAAGGGAACGTCAATGCAAACAAACCTTTGAACCATAGAATTTCACAAGTGGCCGCGACCATGGCACGATATTCAGCCTCGGTCGAAGATAAAGAAACTGTATCCTGCTTCTTTGTTTTCCATGAAATAGGCGAACCACCGATACAAACAAAGTAAGCAGTGATAGAACGACGGGTAATCGGACAACTCGCATATGCCACGTCACAATACGCTTCAAGAGATAAAATAGAATCAGCCCGAAACACGATCCCTTGCCCTGGACTACCCTTTAAATATCGTAATACCCGTAAGGCAGCCTCCATGTGAGAGTGAGTAGGCTTTTGCATAAATTGAGAGAGTATATGCACCGAATAACAAATCTCAGGACGAGTTAGCGTTAAATAAATTAATTTGCCTACTAATCGTCTATACCGAACACCATCGTCTAAAAGCGGATCGTCAGCAAGAGCAAGTTGATGGTTCTCATCCATAGGAGTACTAGCCGGCTTACAACCGAGTAGTCCAGCTTCAGATAACAAGTCGAGGGTATACTTTCGCTAACAAACAAACAAGCCCTTCGAACTATGTGCCACTTCCATCCCAAGAAAATACTTTAATTTGCCCAAGTCTTTCATAAAAAAACACTTACTTAGGTAGGATATAAAATCAGAAATGGCAGTAGAATTGTTACCCGCAATAACCAAATCATCGACATAGACAAGAATATGTAAATCAACTCCATTCTTACGAAAAGTGAATAAAGAATTATCGGAAGCGCTCATAACAAAACCATAGGAACATAAGGCTGCGTTAAGCTTCGCATACCAACACCGTGGAGCTTGTTTGAGCCCATAAAGTGACTTACGAAGTCGACACACCTTACCCTTGACACCACGACTAAAGCCAGGCGGCATTCTCATATAAACCTCCTCCGATAAATCACCATGAAGGAAAGCATTCCGCACATCCATTTGGTGCAACTCCCATTTTTTAATGGTCGCGACAGCTAAAAAAGTACGAACAGTCACCATTTTAACAGTTGGAGCAAAAGTTTCAGTATAATCGATACCTGCTTCTTGGTGATTACCGAGTACAACTAGCCGGACCTTAAACCTCTCAATAGACCCATCTGCGTGACGTTTGATTTTATAAACCCACATACAACCAATAGCACTCTTTCCTTGCGGTAAATCACAAATAGACCAAGTGTTATTTGATTCAAGAGTCGCACTTTAAATCGCCATGGTCACGCGCCAACGTGGGTCACGCATAGCAGCAGTGAACGACGTGGGTTCAACATCATGATTCAAGGCTGCAAGAAAATGACGATGTGCACTAGAAAAAGTATTATAATTCACGTAATGAGTTAAAGGATAAAGGCTACCTGAGAACAGAGTACACGAAGATGACTCGGATGGCTCAATCGTGTTAATGTGATCCCACGAAATATAATCTTTGTGATTTTTGTTCGGAATTTTCTGACGTTTGCCTCGGCCAAGTTCGACTTCGCGGGCTGCATTTGACACGTCTTCACCCAGTACCGTTTCGTGCATACTGTCATGCTCGACATTATGATCAGCCGCATCAGTGTCGCCACGCAAAACAGCAGTAGCCGGTTGATCAAAAGCAGTAGAATCACCATTAATTTCGGCCAAATCAACAATAGAATTATCGCCACTGAGTCGTGGTTCCTGACTAACAATTCGCGGTTCCGGGTCAGAATAGAGTACTTCATCATCAACGTCAGTGCAGTCCGAAGAAGTGACTGGTACAGATTTATCGGCAAAAGGAAATTCTGTGTCAATAAAGCGCACATCACGAGATTGGAAATACTCCCCCGTCTCAAGGTCAAACAAGTTCCAACCTTTCTTACCAAAAGGGTAGCCAATAAAAATACAACGACGACTTCGACTCGCAAATTTATCAAACGGATTCAAGACTTTCGCATAGGCCAAGCATCCAAAAACACGGAGTAAATTAAGATCCGCTTTACAACCAAACAATAATTCAAACGGCGTTTTTCCTTGAAGAAGCCAAGTAGGGGTTCTATTAATTAAATGTGCAGCCGTAAGTACACATTCACCCCAAAAATCAATCGGCAACCCCCCTTGAAACCGTAAGGCACGACCCACATTGAGAATATATCGATGTTTCCGTTCCACCCGAGCATTTTGCTGTGGTGTGCGAACCATCGAAGTCTCATGGATAATCCCGTGTTCCCGAAAATAAGAGGCTAAAGGCTTAAATTCCGTCCCATTATCACTACGTACTCTTTTGACGTCACAATTAAATTGTCTTTTAATAAGAGCAAAAAACTCCTGTAAAAGTCGTGGCACTTCATCTTTTGTTTTCATCAAAAAAATCCACACGCACCGCGAAAAATCATCGACAATGGACAGAAAATAGCGTGAGCCACAAGCACGGTTAAGAACATAGCGACCCCAAACATCACAATGAATTAATTCAAACAAAAAAGCGGCCTTATGAGTACTTAACGGAAAAACGGAACGTGTTTGTTTGGCCCGAAAGCAAATATCACAAGATTTAAAAGCAAAATTGCGCTGACAACTACGAAATTGAGGAATAAACTCCATTGCTTGAGAAGAAGGATGCCCTAATCGTTTGTGCCAAAGTTCAAAATTCCCTTTGTCTTCGACCACATTAACACGATTTGGAGACGCCATACGTAATAAGTATAGCCCATCCACGAGTTCACCTTCACCAATCCGCGTCCTCAAGATAGGGTCCTGTATAACACAATTACTGTTAGTGAAGGCAAGAAATCAATCAATGGCAAAGCCACTCTGACGTATTCTTAGGGCGGATCCTATCCTCTGGTATAGGCACTTCTTGCTACAGGCACCAACGACCGCTAGGGCGAGGAATCCACCATTGGAAAATGAAGTTGTTTGTTTATACTCTGCACTACCGTAATAATAATAATAATAATAGAGTAATACATTTTTCCAAGATAAAAAGATAAACTAATGACTGAAGCAGAGGAAGTAACACAGAGTATTCGTAAACAGTACATCGTATAATATAATCTAACGTTAATTCACTACTCCATGCATTATCTACACACGATCAGTTAAATATTACCAATCCATACGGAGTACAAGACAAGAATGACCTTGAAGCAAACAACCATATTTTGACTAGTACATGATCCATGGGTAGTGGATCAAATAATATAAAGTGGTCATATATACTACGGAGAAATATACTGTACTCGAATTTACTTTTGTACTCCCTTTATTTACTCATTTAGGGCGCTTATTCTTTCGAGAACTATTTTCATTTCATTTCGATTCGATTCGATTCATTTCGATTCGATTCGATTCGATTCGATTCATTCATTCGATTCGATTGATTCGATTAATTTCAACTATATTAAATTCAGCTCAACTATTATTATTATTATTATTATTATTATTATTATTATTATTATTATTATTATTATTATGATTATTATTATTATTGTTGTTGTTGTTATTATTATTATTATTATTATTATTATTATTATTATTATTATTATTATTATTATTATTATTTTTATTATTATTATTATTATTATTATTATTATTACGACAACGACTAGTACTATTGTTTGTAAAATATTTGAAAGTAGTGAAAAGTGGTACATAAGAAGAAAAATTTGATAGCATTGAATTATTAATATTTGTTAATACAATCGAAAATCATAATCTTGAAAACATAGATATCATAAACACAAAAGAGATTATCTATGTGTCTTCGTTATCGACTTCCATACCATCTTGATGTGTTTCATCATCTTGTTCATTATATATACAAAAACAACAACAATAAAGATCAAAAAAGTAATAATAATAATAATAATAATAATAATAATAATAATAATAATAATAATAATAATAATAATAATAATAATAATAATAATAATAAAATAATAATAATAATAATAATAATATTAATAATTTTAATAAATAATAATAATATAATATTAAGAACAATAATAATAATAATATTTATCATAAAAATAATAATCAATTTTAAATTTTTTGTTCATTCATTTCATTCGATTCGATTCGATTCGATTCGATTCATTTCGATTGATTCGATTCGATTCGATTCGGCTTCATTCGATTCGATTCGATTGATTCAGCTCTAAAAAGTCAGAAAGAACAGGTCCATAGTCTCAGTTTATTTTTTCGACAATTTTATTTATTTAGCCTCATTACTATACTCAGTAGTCAGTAAGCTTTAATAAAAATCGCGTTTTTATCCCTATCAATATACTCATTTCATCAAAATATCAAACACTTTATCCTTTAAAATGGGACCCACTTAACTAAAATACCAAAATTACCCTTAACTTTTTCACATTGCTTAAAATTGTTTCATATCCTTATGGAGCCATCTCATTGAAATGGAGGGAGTAATAATTACCTACTTGATTGAAATGAAGGGAGTAATAATTACCTATCTCAAGTGAGCCCTACAAGTACTATTTTTTTGGTCGATTAACATTAAGTACTGCCTCCGTTCCAGTGAATTGTTTACACTTTGATTTTTTGTGAGGGAAATTTGAAAGAAGTGTAAACAAATGACTGAAACAGAGGGAGTACTAGTACTCTGTAGTATGTTTATACTCCGTAGTTAGTTTGCGTTTTAAGATCTTTCATTAATTTTAGTTGATTTACAAACTATTCTCTCATACCAAAATAAATTTTCCCTTTCTCATAAAATAGATGTTCCCTTTTTATTTATAGTAAGACGATACTGCTAATTGTCTATTCATGTGTCACTATTGTGTCACGATGAGGATATCATAAATTCATTTTATTTGCGTTTATGTCTGCCATGCATCTCTTTACATTTATTTAAATCAAATGTGAAATCTCTTAGATTAAGAATAATAAGCGTAAGAAACCAAACATACTTGATATTAATTGAGTATTATTATTTGTATTAGAAAAGCAAAAAGTACGAGTATTACATCAAATCAAGGATAGGAAATGTAATTACTACTCCGTACTCTGTGATGGAAAAAGGCTAGGCCTTCGAACAGGAGAATCCAACAAAAGAGGAATAAAATGAACGGGAAATGTTACGAGTAGAGACGCTCAATAGCATCGTCAAGCTGAACTAAGCAGAGACGAAGAAGGGGTGACAGTGAGTTGAGCAAGATCACGAATACTGTATGGAAAACAAACTTCAGAGTTAGTGATGCATTCTTCACTCAAAAGGCGAAAAGCAACTTCTGAAGGATGCGCAGCATCCCAAAATAAGTATTCATCTCGGTTGGGGCAATAGGTGCCTCCGAATAGTTTGCATTGCAAGGCGGTTATAGCACCAACTACTCTTAGCTCGCAACATGGACTTGTCACATTCGTCAAGCCTACAAATAAAAATTAAAGGAAATGAAAACGATATAATATATACCCCGTATGGCCGTATGTATATATTATAATTAGATAGATGGATACATAGATAGCGTATTGTAAATATATACCATATTCAGCAGGGTTGTGGACGGCATGAAGAGTAATGTCGTAAGTTTTGCCAAGGGAGATGTAAGAGTGCGGAAGCTGGGAAGACAGGCTCTTGAGGGTAAGAGCGAGCTTGGTGTTGAAAAGCGTGACAATGCTATTTCGAGTCTCATTGCATCTCCCACTTGCATCCACCGACGCTGGTATGCAACCAACCGGGGCCACTTCGAACACCACTATCTTTCTTGCTCCCAAGCCATATAGTTCCTACACCGCGCAAATTGAGTGATATATATATACTCCATGTAGTAGCAATAATTTGTTATAAGATCGTCTCATATAAGAATTAGTGTTTTTAATTTGAAGGAAACCTCCATGGTAGATGATTGAGCTTGCGGAAGCCATTAATGGTGAAGACAAAAGCTTAGAAAACAGAGGAAAAAACAGAGCAAAAACAAGAGTAAATAAACTGTGCAATATCTATTGAATGAATGAATGAATGAATGAATGAATGAATGAATGAATGTGTAGGTACATTTGTGTGTTAGTATAGATATATATACAAGAGAGTCTAACAACCTCTAACAACTTTGTAACAAACTTTGACTACTTGTAACCGACTTTGACTAGTGTATCTTCTATACTCCAACATAATTACTCCGTAATATATACGTACCTCTAGCCTTTCAGACAATGTTGAATTCAGGAGTTCGGCAAACTCTTCCGGGGTGTATCTGGTGCTTGTATCTTTCGTAGGGTAAAAATAGTTCAAAAGGTAATCGTTGTTGCCTACCCATACGAAGAATATGGAGTTAGCCAAGTGATTCTCCAGCTCTGCTGTGTCGTTGTTGAACGCCGGTCTTAACTTTGTTTCCTTTGTTACTTCGAACAATCGTACTTGTTCCATCAAAGTTAAAATACCCTGATGCATATTTTATAACTCACATTTACTAAAACTTATTTAACCAAACATAATAAAGCTAAATTAAAGCTGTATGTACATGTGTGTAGTAATTAAGAGAGAATGGCTTACGGGGAACGGGCTGGTGTCGGGGAGGATACCAGCTCCCGCCGAACCATAACTGTATCCCGTTAGAGAAATTGGCTGATTGGTGGGTTTGGCTGGGATCGGATGTGGCAACCCTAAAAACTCGGCTGCACGACATTATTTGACCATTTTTGTAAAGGTAGATGTTAGTCAAACATTAAAAACCTAATGAAGCAGAGGAAGTAAAAAGTGCTCTGATGCGGTAGTTATTAATGTACGCGAAAAAAATAGAGAGGGCATATATACATACCGAAAAGATCAGGAACAGTTTTGCCGTTAGAGACTCTTCCGGTAGGGACGGCACCGGGATAGTCGACACCGTAAGGTTTGTAATTAGCCTTAGCGGCAGTATTCCAGGCCGGTAGATTGTTGTTGTTGCCGTTCTCAACTAAGGAATCACCAAAAGCATACAAGGCTGCTACACTGTTACTTGTTTCTTTTGACCAACATTTTGTCATGCACAAACTAAACAAACATATAGCTACTACTACATCCATTGATTGCCTCATTATTTCTTACTTATTCTATTGATGTGCGATATGATGTAATCAGTATTTATTAGTGTAATGGATATCTTACTCGCTATATACGTCTCTCTATTTATATAGGAACCCTGACCTTATTATTATTATTATTATTATTATTATTATTATTATTATTATATTACTCCATATCCTTGTGTTAGACCGTCTACGTTAAATTATTTTAAAACCGTCTTATTTGTAATCACTTGTATCAATTTTAGTGGTGACTGTAATACAATATTTTTGTAACTATTTTCATGGTTTTTGTATCTCATCTAATGATAATTGTAACAAAATTTATGTGTGTATGATAATGAGTTTATTAGTTCTATTTTGTGTTTAACCTGTTTAATTGTAGTTTATTTTCATCCCATTTATTATTTTTTTTATTATTATTATAAACTTGAACTTTAGTTATTAATATTCCGTCCATTTCAACCTCTTCTTCTCACTTTCTATAAAAAGAAATTCCATATCTTCTTCCCTTTTCTATTTTTATTAATTCATATCCATTCAGTCTACTTTATTATCTTTCTATTTAATCTCACCCACACAATTCATCCACCTTAATTTTTGAGCCAAATCAAAAGGGGAAAAAGATGGGGTATGGATCCTCTCCATTTCTTGAAACACAAATTCTTGTGTGAAACGGGTAATATCCGTTTCACATAAGAAACGGGTCAAATAATTAAATAAGACAAAAGTTAAAATCCTTAAAATTAACAAAACTTTTGTCTTTTCTATTCAAATGTCTAATTATTTGACCTGTTTTACATATAAAACAGATAATCCGTTTTATGGGAGACTAACTCTTCTTGAAAAGAAATGCACATCCATTTCTTTCCAATGGTTGAGATCGATTTTTGTGAAAATCTAAGGGTTGTAATTGTTTGATAAAAATAATGTTTTAATGAAGGAAAGAGAGAATATATTAAAATATTAGTGTATTAGAGAGGAAATGGAGAGAAAGAAATAGAGAAGATCCAAATTGAAAAAGATGGTGAAAAGAAGAGAGTATTATTTTTTTTTGACTAAAATATTATTCTTATTATTATTATTATAATTATTATTACATGTGTAGTATATTTAGTTTGACTTTAAGATGTGGCTCTTCCAATTCGTAAGAGCTTCACCAACTAATCCTTTTTCTAATCAACTAGTTTTAGTTTCTTTTAATTTCATTTTTTAATTTGAAAGTAAAAAGTTTAGTAAAGGAGTTTTCGTCGGATCTTACTTACTTCCATGAATCAATGATTTGTTTACTTTTTTTTTTGGACAGACAAATACGGAGTATTAATTAATGTTTTTTTATAAGTCAAAATAATTTTTGGCCAAAAGTCAAGCAAACTAACCTATGTACGGAGTACAAAGTACGGATTATTATCTTTCTTTTAAAGCGATTTTAAAGTATTAAAAGATAATTTTATGCGGGAAAAAAAAAAAAAAAACATCAATTTATGAATATTTCTAAACTAAAAATTAAAGGTAACAAGGCCGACTACTATGTAAATGATTTTACCGTATACTCTTCATAGTTCAGCATGACTAGTCCACGATCGATGAATATGAATGTATAGGAATTAGGATTAAATTAGTGGCCTCGCTAACCTTGCCTTTTATTTCTAAACCTATTTAATAATGTGTTTGATTTCCCGTAGTGTTACATTTGACTATTGCTAAATCAGTAGTCGGGGACTCGGGCTACGTGCGCTTAACAAACTATTTATTAATTATTTTTTTGGTTTTTCGATTTATACTATCGTACTTTTTATTTTTTTTCAATTGTATCCCTTTAAACTTATATAGTTAGTCTCATCCGTGATTAAATAAGAGTAAACCGTTAAATTTAGTCGTTACTCGTTCAAGTATTTATTGCGAAAACATAGAGAAAATGAATAACTGAAATACAAAATAAAATAAAATAAAATAAAAAAAGGACAAAAATATATACGGAGTATGAAACAAAACTAAAAGCTAAATTTAACGCTTTACTGTTGTTTGGTTAAGTTGGCACTAACTATACAAGGTTATGGCCTTATGGGTACGTGGTTGTATGGGCGGTGTGAATTAGGTTTGGGATGGTAAGCAAGGTGGGGCGGCTAATGGAATAACGGCTGACAGTTTGGCGGGTGGTGGTTGGTGGATCGGTGGTGTTGTGGATTGACGGTTTTCGATTTTGTAAAATAATTTAAAAATAGAACAAAATAAAACATAATAACTACAAATATAAGATACTTTTTACATGAAAAAATCTAAAAAAAAAAAAAATAAAAAAAAAAAAAATAGTACGTCCTAACAAATAATCTGAAAAAATGATTACAGGATTTGGTAATTTTATATAATGGCGTAATTTAAAAAATTGAGTAAATTATAGAGTACTAGTTTTAAAGCCCGTGCGATGCACGAGTTTTAATAATGTGTATTTAATAATTTATGATTTATCTATTTTAATGAGTAAGTACTATTTGGGTTCGGCATATATTAAAAAATAAAAAACTTTAGTGTTATAATTGTATTATTTTTAGGCGAAATTGCATAAAACTACCTTATAAAATCACTTTTTTTTTCAAATAAATACCTTTTATAATTTTTTTTTTCAAATAACTACCTTTTAAGACGTTTTTGTTTTCAAATAGATACCAGACCACCGGAAATCCCATTTAACCCATAATTTGTAAATTCTGACCGTTTTGCCCCTATTAATTACTTTTACCCCTAACCCCCATTTTCCCCTCATTTCATTGCCTTTCTTTTATTTTTCATCTTCTTTCACTCACCCACCTTGTAATTTATTTTTAACCCTAAAATTGTCTGGGTAATTTCCTCAAACATTTCGTCATTGTTGGCTATGTAAACCAGTTCTTGATACTTCCTTCTCAGGCGCTTGATTTTCATATTTGAAAACTTTGGTTTTGCCTCCAACTTCTTCATTTCAAATGGTTTTCCCTCCAAGTTCTTCATTTCAAATTCAACTTTACTCATCTTCTCCCTGAGTTCTTTCTTCTCAATTAGTAACTGTCTAATGACATCTCTTTGCCAAAGAGTTTGGTCAATATCATACCACTTGAATCATGAACACCCACGACGACCACTGACACGATCATAGTTCGGACACGCTACGAATAGTCGGCCTGAATTTTGAAGTGTCCAGGATTTCACAGTAGCAACCCTATCCCCACAGTAACATTGTGCCGGAATTGAAGTTTCGGAATGAGAAACATAGTGCCAACACACAAACCCTAAATTTTAATTTGCTAAAAGAGGGGGAAAAATTAATAAGAATTAGGGAGTAAGTGAGGATGAAGAAGATAAGGAAAACATTAAGAAACAAAAAAATAAGGATGAAAAGAGCTGAAAATTGAAAGAATCATTATTTGATTGAATAATATGAGAGAAAAAAATATAAACAATTGAAGAAATTTAAGGTGAAGAGAATGAATGAAGAAGTTAGGTTAAATAGAGGAATTGTTAGGATCATGGCCCTAAAGGACTCCTCTAACCATGCCACTAATCACTTATAGTGGACTTCCGGACCTAGTTGTGCATGTTAAACTAAACGGTGTATAATTGAATTAAATTACGGTAATTTAAAACAAAAGAGTAAGGACCTTCTTTAAGGCCTCAAAATGGAGCTTCTTTAGTGTTCAAAATAGAACACCTTCTTCCTTAATCCACCCTAGGATTAAACCAACTTATACTAAATAATATATCTAGATTATTGTAGTATAATACTTAATATTATAGAGGTAATATTATAAGTAAAATAGTGTAAAATTGATCAACTTAATTTGATCAATTTTGATCAAAAACATATGGCCAAAATGGAGTAATTTTGGCTGAATTTTTTGACTTGATTTTGTGAATTATTATGTGTGAATTATTTTACTCACAACTTGCAAATGTTGAGTGTATATATAGGCAAATATGAGTGGAGAATTAGGCCAAAATATTGACCAAAATCATTGACCAAAATTGACCAAAAAAAATGCTCCTAAAGGAGCTTATGTTGCTCGGCCAACTTAGGCCCATTTTGGGTCATTTTTTTTTTGGTCCATTTTATTTGAGTCCATTTGATATTATTTAGTCCATTTAACACTTAAATAAACTAACTAATAAAAAAAATATATATACTTAACAATTTAAGTAATATAAATGACAATTATATCAATATATAATTTATCACTTTGGACTCAAATATTCTCCATTTTATTAACCTATAAATCTTATTAGTTACTAATCTTTATTAATAACAAATAACCCTATTAGTAAATTAACACTTAATTATTAATTCACAAAATCACAAAACCTTTTATTATTCAATTATCGCATAAAAGAATAATAACACTCTAGTTCCGTATCTTGTATACGTCTCATAATTTATTACCTCTTGACTAACATATTAGTCTCAATATTAAGTCTCTAGTTATACTATATCAAATATAAATAACTAGTCTCTGTTGGTCTTCCTCCCATTAGGTGTGACCGAAAGGGATCGGTTGATTACCGCCATCTCATGACAGTAACGTCAAACTCTAGCAAGCCGAGCGTTACCGCAATACGTTAATCAACTGACTTATATAAAGTTATATTCCCATTATTCCTCTTAATGAGATTTACATTGTATTCGCAACATTGTGGAGGACACTCACTCCAACAATCTCCCACTTGTCCTTACAAGTGTTGCGATACCGATTCTCTTGTCACTTTGATCTCCCACTCAATGCAAGGTGTCTTTCAGGTCGCACTTGCAATTGATCTGATCTAGAGTGGTTTTCTCGATCTGGAGAATAACTGTCTGACCGGAAGAATCTACCATAGATTACTTCCGAGCGTGGCCACGCATTTCCAGTTATTTCTCCTCGAGTGGCCCTGAGATACTGAACCCCGACGAGGGTAGACAATTCCTGTTACCCATGTAGGCCTGCAATCGAACACAGATCACCATGACCCAGAATATACCCTGTAGCCTCCTTTTACGGTACGACATAGGATATAAACCAAAGTCACTCGGAAACTGTACTGACTCAGACTAACAGTTAACAGTCTAAAGAACCGACTCAAAGAAATACTTCAGAAATTCTTGCCACGACCAGGCAACAAAAAAGAACTCTGGTTAATGGTCACTGCCCAGCAGAGTATCCCATAGCCTGCCAAAGTAATCGACTGGTCATACTGTCTATGACCTATGGTTACTGAACTCACCATCAAATCGACTTACAAACCAGTCACTAGAGAGACGTCACCTCATATAAGTGACTAGGGGCTGAATACTAGGTTGATCCCGCTCACTTTAACAGGGTTCAGTGTTGTCTCCACAACCTATTGGGACAAACCGAGTATAAACAATATAAAAATTGAATAAAAGTAAATCATAAATGCTATATATGTAATAAAATTAGATGATCATATATCAAAATAATTTTACAAATCCAAAACCCTTTTTATACCCATCGAAACTACATGACGGTTATGTTTCGATTGAGGTAATGGTTTGGTTAATGGGTCAGCGACATTGTCGTCTGTCCCTACATTACATATCATAACTTCCTTTCTTTCCACATAATCTCTAATTACATGGAATTTCCGAAGTACATGTCTAGATTTATTACTAGACTTGGGCTCTTTAGCTTGAAAGACCGCCCCATTATTGTCGCAAAATATGGGAACTGGTTCTTCAGCTTTGGGGACTACCTTTAGACCCTCTAAAAGCGCCGAATCCAAAGCGCCTCTTTCGCAGCCTTAGATGCGGCTATGTACTCAGCTTCCGTTGTAGAGTCCGCTATTACTGGCTGTTTGGAACTCTTCCAACAAACTGCACCTCCGTTCATAATGAAGACATATCCTGATTGAGATTTCAAGTCATCTCGATCAGTTTGAAAACTAGCATCCGTATAACCTTTATACGTAGCTCATTATCTCCTCCATAAACAATAACTGAATCCTTAGTCCTTCTCAAGTACTTAAGGATATTCTTTACCGCTATCCAGTGACTCTCACCTGGATTAGCTTGATACCTACTCGTCATACTAAGAGCATATGACACATCTGGACGTGTACACATCATAGCGTACATGATTGATCCAACTGCCGAAGCATATGGAATCAATTTCATGCGTTCAACATCCTTTCGTTCAGTAGGACACTGTGATTTACTCAGAGTAGTCCCATGACCCATAGGTAAGAACCCTCTTTTAGAGTTCTTCATGTTGAACCTGTCAAGAATCTTATCAATATAAGCTTCTTGACTTATCGCTAACGTCCTTTTGGATCTATCTCTATGGATCCTGATGCCCAAAATTCTCTTAGCTTCTCCCAAGTCCTTCATCTGGAAATGATCTCCTAGCCAGCTCTTTACAGAAGTGAGCATAGGTATATCATTCCCTATTAGCAGTATGTCATCTACATACAATACTAAAAATACAACTTGACTCCCACTGAATTTCGTATACAGACACGGTTCCTCAACACTTCGAGTAAATCCGTTCTGTTTAATCACCTGATCGAATCGGTGATTCCAACTCCTGGATGCTTGCTTAAGGCCATAAATGGACCTCTTAAGCTTGCAAACTTTCTTAGGATTTTTATGATCGATAAAACCTTCAGGTTGTGTCATATACACCTCCTCATCCAGAATCCCATTCAGGAAAGCGGTTTTAACGTCCATCTGCCAAATTTCATAATCATGAAATGCAGCAACTGCAAGAATTATCCTAATGGATCGAAGCATAGCTACTGGAGCAAAGGTCTCATCATAGTGTAAACCATGAATCTGAGTGAAACCTTTAGCTACTAGTCTAGCTTTGAAAACATCTGGGTTTCCATCCAGTCCGAATTTGATTTTAAAGATCCATTTACACTGAAGAGTTCTGACTCCTTCAGGTAAATCTGTCAGGTTCCAAACCTGATTTTCGGACATCGAATCCATTTCAGATTTCATTGCCTCAATCCACTTTTCAGAGTTAGTACCAGAAACAGCCGCTTTGTAGGTAGCAGGCTCGTCACTTTCAAGAAGTAAAACGTCCTGTTCATTTCCTTCTTCGATCAAACCTAGATACCGGTCAGGTGGGTGACTAACACGCCCTGACCTTCTAGGTTTAGAAGGCATGACAACTGAGTTAGCAACAGAAGAACCGATTTCTTGTGTCACAACCTCAGTTTGTGGCTCTTGAACTTCATCAAGTTCAAATTTTCTCCCACTCTGTCTTCTAGAAATAAATTCCTTTTCTAGGAAGACAAATTTCACGAGCCACAAACACTTTGTTCTCGTGACGGTTGTAGAAGTAATAGCCACGTGTTTCCTTTGGGTATCCTACAAAGATACATTTCTCAGATCTCGGTGCTAGCTTATCGTCAGACTTACTCTTGACATATGCATCGCAACCCCATATTCTGAGAAATGATAGAGTAGGGACTTTCCCTCTCCATAATTCATATGGAGTTTTCTCAGCTGCTTTGGTCGGGCTACGATTCAGGTTAAGAACGGCTGCCTCAAGTGCAAAGCCCCAAAATGAGTCTGGTAGCTCAGTCAGACTCATCATCGACCGAACCATGTCTAATAGAGTTCGGTTTCTTCTCTCGGCCACACCATTCAATTGTGGTGTTCCTGGAGGAGTCAATTGTGATAAAATACCACAATTTACAAGATGATCATCAAAATCATTAGATAGGTATTCACCTCCACGATCTGATCGTAAAGCTTTGATTTTCCTATCTAATTGATTTTCTACTTCATTTTGAAACTCTTTGAACTTTTCAAAGGCTTCACTCTTATGCCTCATTAAGTAGACGTAACCGTATCTACTTAAATCATCAGTAAAAGTAATGAAGTAGCTGTACCCACCTCTGGCTGAAGTTGTCATAGGACCACATACATCTGTATGTATCAGTCCTAGCAACTCACTAGCTCGTGTTCCTTTTCCAGTAAAAGGACTACGAGTCATCTTGCCTAAAAGACAAGATTCGCAAACACCATATGATTCGTAATCAAATGGCTTCAGAAGACCAGTAGAAACTAGTCGTCTTACGCGTTTGTCATTTATGTGTCATAAACGACAATGCCATAGGTAAGTTGTATCTAGATCACCTGTCTTGAGCCTTTTATTTTCTATTTGATAGACGTCTTTTGCCAAATCAAGAATATAAATACCAGCAATCGATATTGCACAACCATATATCATTTCATCGGATGAAATAGTACATTTTTGATTTTTTATTACAAAAGTAAAACCTTCTGTATCTAATACAGACATAGATATTATATTCTTACTTAAAGTTGGTACATAATAACAGTTATTAAGACACAATTCTAAACCGGAAGGCAAAACAAGTACATATGTTCCTACTAGGACGGCCGCTACTTTAGCTCCATTCCCCAAATTAGCGAGTCCACATCTTCTTTAGCTAGCTTTCTTGTTCTTTCCAGCCCCTGTAAATGATTACAAAGGTGAGAACCGCAGCCTGAGTCAAGTACCCAGGTACTAGCTGAAGTATAATTAACGTGTATCACATAGATTGAGTAGGAAAGCTTACTTTTGGGGACGACCTTTCCAGTCTTGATGTCCTCCAAATATTTCGGACAGTTTCTTTGCCAGTGTCCGACACCAGAGCAATAGAAACATTTCGTGTCCGGTTTGGGCCCGTTCTTCGAGGATTTGGACGTATTCGCTACAGTAGCTTTGCCCTTATCCTTCGTACTAGCCGATTTATTCTTTCCTTTTGGGCCGGGCTTAAACTTCCCTTTACCTTTAACCGACATATTGTACACCTCTCTACGACTGCTCCCACCGCTCATATCGCCCGCCTTGTACAAGCAGAGAGTGAAGCTCATGTAGGCTTTTGCTCATATTGTTCATATTGTAGTTCATACGAAAGTGAGCAAAGCCCTCATGTAGAGAGTGTAGAACTCGATCAACCGCAACTTCTTGCGTGATCGCAATACCCAACCTCTGTAGTGTTTCCACATACTCAATCATTTTGAGTACGTGGGTCGATACGGACTGCCCCTTTGCGAGGCGAGCCTCGAAGAATTTAGCAAACAAGGCTGCATCGCAGATTCGGGGAGCTTTCGAGAAACTGTTTGTCAACCTTGTGTAGATTTGATGCGATGTCAAACCCACACACCTCCTCTGTTGTTCTTGTTCCATCGAGAAGAGTAGAACATTCCGGATCGCATTGGACTCCCTATGATACTCATCATAGGCGTCCTTAACAACAGAGGTGGACGTTGGCGTCGGTACAGGAGGGGAAGGGTCAACCAAGTACCGTAATTTGCCATCTGCTATGGCAAAGACTACTGAGATCGCTTCCCAATCCAAAAAGTTGCTACCATCGTCCTTCAGGATATACTTATCCATAAAGGAGCGTAGCCAAGAATCTCGCGCTAGATGCGCAGCGGTAGAAGGAGGAAGAGTAGTATCATTATTAGGAGGAGGAGTAGTGTTTTGGTAAAAACTTCACAAGATAGAAAAAATAGAGAAAAATGGATCAACTAGTACTATTTGCGGAACAGAACAGAATTGATCAGAACTGAGCTATATGGGACAGAACTAAGGACACAGGGATTTGATGACGCAGAAGCCCCGAGAAGAAGATGGGGAAAACTGCGGGCTACCAAGCCAGGAGTACTTTTATTAATATCAGAGTTGGGGGTTACAGAGTACAACTGTGTAAGTGACCACTTCTGTAGTTACTTGTACAGAACTGACTGTTAATTACCGTAGTATGTTGTAGTGTATTTTCTAGTGCTTAAGTATGCTAATGAGAGTAAAAAGATCCATGAAAATGTACAAATGAGCCTCTATATATAGGCAAAGCTAGCTGCAAAATTAGTTCCTATTTTCTAGGCACGTTCTCCATGATCTCCACTACCTTTGGCGGTTAAATAACTTCCATTGACTCCACTTCTGCTCAGCTGTAACTTCTTCCATTATCCCATGACTTTTGTAACCGTCATAGTTGACCTTTCTGACCATAACTGCCATGCCTCTTCTGATCTGTTCTGGGTTATAACTGCTGTTGCTCTTTTATCCTGCTCTGTACCATATTTATGTCGTCTGTCCAGAACTGCCAGTTCTGGGTGGTGTAAAATCTGGTCATAACAAATGCCCCTTGTTTTCTCAAGTGCAGCGTTCAGCAATCTTGAGGAAACAATCCTGTACAAATACTTCTATACAGAACAGACTAGAGCAGAAACAACGGCTATAAATTCGAATAACAACTATGTACTTACCCAGACTTGCGCACAATATTCAAAGAGATAATGAGGGAATCAGAAGTAGTTGAGAATTTAAACCTGATTTGACATCCTGAATAGTAGCAACGGCTAATTCTGGGGTGTTTTGAATTTTACCAACGGTAAAGTCCTAATCCCACTTGAACTCTTTTAACCTCGAGTATAAATAGGAGCCTTGAGTAAATTTTCGAGAAAACTCACCTTGCCAACTTTATCTTTTACCTTCTACTGTTCATCATCTTCTTCCTTTGTCATCTTTTTCGATCATCAATTCAAATCAAACCAAAATCATCTGAAAATCATGGTGAACAAGACACTGATCTTGAAATCATCGAGATTAATGAAATCTTGTATGGGGATCACAAATTCATCAAAGGCGACTCTTTTGATGACGAAACCAAAACAGCCTTTCTCAAACAATCATAAAACACCTGAAAGATCACCAAATCGTGCCTGAATCTGCTGAAATTTTCGCTCCCGAGACGATTATGTTACAGCTTCTTGGACCTGTCCTGGATGGGTCTGCATCTATGAGTTCCCTTTCAGGGCTGGTCTGAGGATCCCCTGTAATTCTTGGATTAGTGGGGTGCTTTCCTCTATGAAGCTTGCCCCTTGCCAAATCATGCCAAGCATGTGGAAGATTATCTGTCTGGTTGATAAACTCTGCACAAAGTTCAGATTACAATTGACAGTGCAAGATCTGAAAAACGTTTATTCTGTAAGGACCCAGGGCCGTGGAAGATTCATCTTCAGAATCAGGAAGGGCCAGAGCAATCTTGTGGAGCATCCTGATACTGGGGATGATAAAGACTGGAAGACAGGCTTCCTTTTCCTGAAAAGCGATACTCTCGGCAATAGCGGCTGTTTGGACTACCCTATTGGTGAAAGAGGTTAGTCACTTCTGACTCAGATCTGTTATTTCTAGCTTTTCTATTCTGGGTAGGTCTGAAGGTTTCTTATGTTCTGTGTTCCCAGCGGATTCTTGGCAGCCTGTGCCAAGCGAGGATTCTAAGGCTAGGATTGCTGCGTTCATGGCCTTGCCTCTTGGGGAGAGGACTTGGTCTGAGGGGGATAACAAGACGTGTTTTCCTACTTTCTGTAGGCCACCAAGCAGGGCTGTAAAGGTTCACGTGCCTATGGTTTCTGCCATCAAGGGTAAGTTTCTCTACTGTTTCAAGATTGGTCAAGTCTGGTCTGGATCAGTGATTCTAAATCAAGTGTGGTCTTATGCTAGGTGAAACCTCTAGGCCACATACTAGGGGCAGGCTGAATCCTACTCTTCAGCAAGAGAAGATGGATGCTATCTTGGCTGGGGGTCCAGATGTGAAGCCACTGTTTGTTCCTACTGGTATTCCTACTCCAGGGTTCAAGGCGTTGAAAGTTGAAGAACCTAAGGTGAAGGTTCAGGTTGAGCCAGAGAAGAGTACACCAGACAAGAAAACAAAGAAGAGGAAGATAGAAGAAATTGAAGGTTTGTCATTACCAGGAACATCTCTGTCCAGCACGCCATCAACAGGCGTGGAGAACATTATCCAACAAGCAGCTAAAAGGTTCGACCCAGATCTGACTGGGATCGATACTACAGAACTGGCGTTCAGAGCCACTCACTCTGCCTTTCAGGTATTAGTCCTGACTTACTCCTAGTACAAATGCTCATGATAATTCTACCACTATTGTACCTTACACCATAAAATTCGCAGACTCTTGACTGTATAGCAAGTTTGGGGCACATTTTATCCACTTCTGGGAACCGTGTGACTGCGCTGGAGGACAAGCTTGCTCTGAAAGAGCAGGCTTATGCAGACTCGGAGAAGGCTTTGGACAACATGAAGGAGGTGGCCGAAAAAGCCAAAACTGCTGCTGCCAAATCTGAGGAGAGCCTGGCCTCATTGAGGTCAGAAAGCGAGGGTCTCCAGGCGCGTGTTCGGGAGCTTGAAAGCCAAGTCCAGAACCAAGAGACTGATCTGGCGCTGTTTTACACAGCCCAGACCAGAATTCAAATGATGCGTGCTCCAGAGTCCGAGCGTAGTGAGTGGGACTTAGATGCTGCTGTGGAGAAATTCAAACAGCTCTTCCCAGGTGTGCCAGTTCCAGGAGAGGAAAGTGCTGGCACTGATCAGGAAGAACCCTCTGCGTCTGGTGATGGTGGTGCTGGCGAAGATGCCCAAGCTGATGACAACCCTTCTGAAGAAGAAGAAGAGTGAAAAACAATTACTTCTGTGAACATTTTGTGTAAATTCAAACAATTTGCTATCTGTGGTCTGGCCTGGACTTGTATGTCCAGGTCTGTAATTATTCTGTGAACTTCTGTCTGTTGCTACTGTGAAACTTTTGTTTGGTCTGCAGAGCATGACATTTTCTAGTCTGCTCTGACGGACTCGGTTGCTTAGTATTTAGTCAGCCTTGGTGGTCCAAGGACTTAACTACTATCGTTCTGTTGCTTCTATTGCTGCTATTGTTCTGTGAATGTACTAACCTCGCAGGTGTACACCCCAGACTTACGTATGCATGATCATGGCTCACCTTAAGGGATATTATAGGACTCTCTTAACGGGCGGTCAAGCCCTGGTCCGTCAATCCGAGGACGCATCCTCACAGCAGGACTGGCTGCTCTGCAGGACTGGCTGCACTGTGGACTGGAGGAAAATCTCCACTGCAGGACTGGCTGCTCAAGGCTGAGGACTAAGCTCAAATCTGGAAGACAAGTTCCTTAGAAGCTGGGGACCAAGCCCAGAACTGGAGGTTTCACTCCTAAGTAGAACTGGAGGATGAACTCCTAAACAAGTCTGGAGGATAAACTCCTTTATTTGTAATATGTAGCGTACTATATTTACTTTGTTTTTATTTGTGGTAGAAAATATTTACTTCTGAACCAAAGATGTAATCTGCAAAACTTAGAAATAAAGTTAAACTACACCATTGGAGTTCAATGGTTTTTATTGAATGGAATTTGCAATATTTACAAAAACAATTAAAGAGTGCAGAATTGAAATTACAGAATTGAAAGTACAGAATTGAAAATACCGTATTAACAAAGATAGAGTTTGAGGTTGGTTGCATTCCATGCTCTAGGAATTAACTCTCCCTCCAGAGTTGCCAATCTATAAGCTCCTTGGCCCACAACTGAATCAATCCTGTATGGTCCTTCCCAGACTGGGGCCAGCTTCCCTGCAGACTTCTCTTTTGTATTCTCGAATACCTTCCTCAGAACCAAATCTCCTTCTCTGAATACTCTGGCCTTGACATGCTTGTTGAAAGTCCTGGCCACATTTTGCTGGTAAGCTGCTAATCTTATCTTGGCTGCATCCCTCAGTTCTTCTGCAAAATCAAGACTGGAAGACAACAAATCTGGGTTAGTTTCTAAACTGTTCAGACCATACCTCGCTGTTGGAACAGACACTTCTGCTGGAATCACCGCTTCACAACCATACACCAAAGAGAATGGAGTCTGTCCTGTGGAATTCTTTGGTGTAGTTCTGTCAGCCCACAGAACTAATGGTAACTCTTCTGCCCATCTCCCTCGTCGTTCCTTCAGCTTCTTTTTCAGGTTTTTGATGATGATCTTGTTGCTAGATTCTGCCTGACCATTACACTGGGGATATCTCGGTGCAGAAGTAAGCAGTTCAATATTCCAGGTTGCACAGAACTGCCTAGTCTTGTTTCCTACGAACTGTGTACCATTGTCACACACAATCTGGCTTGGAATTCCAAATCTGCAAATGATGTTCCTCTTGATAAACGAGATAACTTCTTTTTCTGTTACACTTCAATGCTTGCGCCTCTATCCACTTCGAAAAGTAATCTGTCATTGCCAACATAAACACCCTCTGTCCTGGAGCCATTGGGAGCTTTCCAACTATGTCCATGCCCCACTTCATGAAAGGCCATGGTGCAGAAATAGGATGCAGAACCTCAGCTGGCTGGTGGATCATTGGAGAATGCTTTTGACATGCTTCACATTTGCTTGCGTACTCCACAGCCTCTTTCCTCATAGTTGGCCAGAAGTAACCAAATCTCAGAGCTCTGCTGGCTAGACTTCTCCCAGCACTGTGGTTGCCACAATCTCCTTCATGTAATTCTTCCAGAACAGTTCTGGCTTCAGCTGGTTCCAAGCAACGCAAATATGGACCTGACATGGATTTCTTATACAGAAGATCATTAATCAAGACATACCTCGAGGCTTTAAGCCGAAAAGCTCTGGCCTCAAGTCTGTCTGGGGGTAAAACACCATCTCTAAGAAAAGCATAAAAAGGTGCAGTCCAAGAGACAAGAGTGGGGGTAGACAGGTTCAGAACAGGATCAGACTTCTCTATAGAAGGTCTGAGGAGGTGTACTATGGGAATCCTGTCCAGGTCTGCAGGTTTGAAGCTAGAGCCAAGACTAGCTAGAGAGTCTGCCTGTGAGTTCTGGTCTCTGGGGATCTGATCAATCCTAAACTGGTCAAACTTCAAAACCAAGGACCTAACCTTCTCTAGGTATAGCAACATCTTAGAATCTTTGGCCGCAAAAGAACCATTAATCTGATTAACAATAAGTAAAGAGTCGCTTTTTACCTCCAAATTCTTGACACCAAGACCAATACAGACCATCAAACCTGCGATTAAAGCTTCATATTCCGCCTCATTGTTGGTGGTACGAAATTCACAACTGACAGCCTGGGCTAGTATGTCCCCTTGTGGCGATTTCAGGACAATGCCCAGACCAGAACCTCTGACATTGGCTGCTCCATCAGTATACAGCACCCAAGTCTCTCCTTTTCTGCCCTGTGTAAGCTTCAGCACCTCCATAGCGCTACTCTCTTCCAGGGCTGGACTGAAATCAGCCACAAAATCTGCCAAGGCTTGTGACTTTATCGCTGTTCTGGGTTCATAACTGATGTCATATGTACTGAGCTGCACAGACCACTTAGCCATTCTCCCAGACAGTTCAGGCTTTCTCAAGACTGACTTAACTGGAAGGTTAGTTCTAACACAGATATGATGACTCTCAAAATAAGGTCGAAGCTTAGTAGTTGACATTATTAAAGCGAGAACATACCTTTCCAGAAGAGAATACCTGGTTTCGGCATCTAACAAGCTCTTACTCACATAATAAATGGGACGCTGCAAACCATCTTCTTCCCTGACCAGAACTGCGCTTACTGAATGCTCCGTAACTGATAGGTACAGACTTAACGGTTCTCCCTCTTCTGGTCTGGACAGCAGCGGTGGAGTTGACAGGTAACTCTTCAGATCCTGGAATGCTTCCTCGTGCTTCTCACTCCATTGGAACTCTTTGTCCTTTTTCAACATGTCATAGAAGGGCTTGCATCTTTCTGAGGATCTGGAAATAAACCTGTTCAGAGCAGCTACTCTCCCTGTCAACTTCTGGATATCTTTCACAGATCTGGGGGGTTCCAGATCTAGGATTGCTTTTATCTGTTCTGGACTTGCTTCAATGCCTCTTCTAGTCACCAAGTAGCCTAGGAACTTCCCAGAAGACACTCCAAAATTACACTTTGTAGGATTCAGCTTCATATTGAACTTGTCCAGAATTGCAAACGCTTGCTCTAGGTGCTTCACATGATCTTTGGCATCTTTAGACTTTACCACCATATCATCGATATAAACCTCCATTGTGTCCCCAATTAGATCTTTGAACATCATGTTGACCAGCCTTTGGTAGGTGGCACCAGCATTTCTGAGTCCAAAGGGCATGGCGGTGTAGCAATAGATACCACGGTCTGTCATGAATGACGTTCCTTCCTGGTCTGGAGGGTACATCTTGATCTGGTTAAAACCACTTGAGGCGTCCATGAAAGTCAGAACTTCATGGCCAGCAGTCTTGTCCACCATGGCATCAATGTGAGGAAGAGGGAAAGGATCCTTGGGACATGCCTTGTTCAGATCTGTGTAGTCTACACAGACTCTCCACTTTCCATTCTTCTTCTGCACAACAACCACATTAGCTAACCAGTCAGGATACATTACCTCTCTTACCATGTTCATGTCTAGCAACTTCTGGACTTCCTCATTGATGATAACATTTCTCTCTGGCGCAAACTTCCTGCGTTTCTGGTGCACTGGTCTGTACTGAGGATCAACGTTGAGCTTGTGCGTGATAATGTCAGGACTGATTCCAGTCATGTCAAAGTGGCTCCATGCAAAACTTGATTTCTTAGACTTCAGGAAACCGATCAGATCAGATCTGATACTGGATGGTACATCACTGCCTACTAGCACTTTCTTTTCTGGGCAGCTCTGGTCTACACTGATCTGGTCCAATTCCAATCCTGACTTTCTGGTTCCACTATTGACTTGACTGGTTTCTGTAATTGCTATGCGAGCGATTTGTTGGTGACTGGGGCTTCAAGGCTGCTCTGTAGCACTCCTGCGCAGTCTGCCTTTCTCCCTTGATCACCAGAACTCCCCATTGAGTTGGGACCTTCACACATTGATGGTAAGTAGACGCCACAGCCTTGAGATTGTGGATCCAAGGCCTGCCTAACAAAACATTATACGAAGTCATAGAATCAATAACATTAAACTTCTCAAAAGAAGAAACTCCCTGGGCATAGGTTGGAAGTGAGATCTCTCCCAAGGTGTGCTTGGTCTCGCCACTGAATCCTACCAGAACATTAGAGTTCTTGGTCAGCTTGTCCTGGCCTATACCCATCTCCTTCAATGCGTCCAGCATGATCAGGTTCACAGAACTGCCCCCATCAATCAGAACTCGACGTACAAGGGTGCTTCCAATCTGCAACTTGATCACTAGGCTGTCATGATGCAGGACTGGGATGCCTTCACAATCTTCATGATCAAAAGTGACAACTTCCCAATTCTTCTCTACTCTGGTTGGAGGTTGCATCTTTTCTTGCTTTGCTATCCTCTTGGCTGCAGAATAAGTCAAACCACAGATATCAGAACCACCATTAATAAATTTTACCTCGTGTGTGTAGGGTGGAGGATTTGGCGGCTTTTCTGACTCTTGTCCCCTGGAGTCCTGGGATCTGGCGCTTTCAGTCCTGGGCTGGTTCCTCTGGACTGGTCTGATGATATCCTTCAGACGTCCAGTTCTGAGCTGGTAGGATATCTCCTTCTTGAAGGCATAGCAGTCTTCTGTGCTGTGGCCGATGTCTCCATGGTATTCACAATACTTGTTTGGATTCCTGTTTGGGTTTGGATTGTCATTCCTCTTGGGCCATCTTGCAGCATTCCCAAAGCTCTCCAACTTTGCTATCAACTGTGGAACCTCTACACCGAGACTGCTGATATCAAGGGAGTCATCAGAGTTGACTGTCTCAGAACTGACAGCATGCACTTGTGTTCTGGGTGGCCTGCTGTATGGTGCTGGCCTGCTCTGGGTGCGTCCACTATCAGACTTCCTGTTCACCTTCTCGTACCCAGAACTATCCTGCCTACTGAAAGCATCTTCTTCAAGTCTAATCTGGGCCAAGGTCTTTGCCTGCACATCTTCAAAAGTAACACAAGGATACTTGGTTAGTTCACGATAAAGCTCAGAATTGACCACCAAACCTTGCCTATAAGCCTGGATAGCGGTTGCAACGTCACAGTTGGGGATAGAGATCTTCTCCTTGTTGAATCTCTGGAGATAATCTCGTAGGGACTCATCTTTCTTACGTACAATGCATGTCAGGTCACTTGTTTGCTTCTCTAACTTCCTGCGCTAGCAACCGGGCAACAAAGACATTCACAAGATTAGCAAACGATTTAATAGTACCATTAGGAATATTGACAAACCATTGCAGAGCTGGTCCAGCCAGAGTAGAACCAAAGCCCTTGCACATGCAAGCTTCTCTGTACTCCTTTGGGACTGGGACCGTGTACATCCTTTGCTTGTACTGGGCAACATGGTCCTGTGGATCTCTGTACCATCATCTGATTTCATCCCTGGAACATCAACTTCTTTGGGATGTCCTGCATAGTTATGGCCTCATTGAATGGTGAATCTGCATAACACTCTTGGGAAGCCTCCTCAATTGGTCTTTGGAACTCCTGGAATCTTTGCAACCTTGTCATGTAACTTCGGAGTTCTTGCATCATCATGAGGGTAAAGTTGAACTTCTTCTTGCCCTTCCTCTTGTCGGCATTCTCGGATGATTCTTCCTCATCTTCACCACCCAGGAGTTGGTCTTGAGATCCTCATCTTCATCCAGTTAGAGAAGTCTATTCTCTTGATTATAGAACTCAAAGATGCCCAGTGTCCGATCTTTGATGTATCGCCTTAGCGAGAATCCAACTTAGTCTTGAGCAGGACTCTGTTTCCTTGAGTCTTGCATTCTCTTACGAGATTTCTTTGAATCTTAGATTGCGCATCTTGTAACTCCTTGGACAATTCCTCCAAAGTTCTATCACCATTTTGAGTATAGAAAGGGTGATTTTTGTGAGATTTTTGTGAGAAAAGTTACGCAAATTAATAAACTAGTTGCCCCACGGTGGGCGCCAATTTGTTTTGGTAAAAACTTCACAAGATAGAAAAATGGAAAAAAGTGGATCAACTAGTACTATTTGCGGGACAGAACAGCATTGATCAGAACTGAGCTATATGGGACAGAACTAAGGACACAGGGATTTGATGACGCAGAAGCCCGAGAAGAAGATGGGGAAAACTGCGGGCTACCAAGCCAGGAGTACTTTTATTAATATCAGAGTTTGGGGTTACAGAGTACAACTGTGTAAGTGACCACTTCTGTAGTTACTTGTACAGAACTGACTGTTAATTACCGTAGTATGTTGTAGTGTATTTTCTAGTGCTTAAGTATGCTAATGAGAGTAAAAAGATCCATGAAAATGTACAAATGAGCCTCTATATATAGGCAAAGCTAGCTGCAAAATTAGTTCCTATTTTCTAGGGCACGTTCTCCATGATCTCCACTACCTTTGGCGGTTAAATAACTTCCATTGACTCCACTTCTGCTCAGCTGTAACTTCTTCCATTATCCCATGACTTTTGTAACCGTCATAGTTGACCTTTCTGACCATAACTGCCATGCCTCTTCTGATCTGTTCTGGGTTATAACTGCTGTTGCTCTTTTATCCTGCTCTGTACCATATTTATGTCGTCTGTCCAGAACTGCCAGTTCTGGGTGGTGTAAAATCTGGTCATAACAAGTAGTATCATTAGTTGCAGACGCCATAATTAATAGTTAATCTACAAGCGAAAAAGGAAAAACTATGAGCATTCATGATAAACGATTAAACATAAAAACATCCATATAAAGATCTCCCACTGATTTATATGAATGATCCCGAGATCCAATTTTAGTTAAAATTGGGGACGGTTTAGCCGTTCCATACCAATCTTAAGTAATCTTGGTGAGTCAACCTTTGACTGATTCTAACCATTTTAGAACTCTCGGTCGTCAGATTTTACTTAAATCCGACTACTAGCCCTAGAATGCAAGACTTGTCTTGCATTCTATTGAGTCCAACCAATTTTCACTCGTAATAACTCGTTTATTACCCTTTTTACCCAAGGTAGAAAGATTACACCCCGCGGAGGCGGACTTGCATCTGACGAACAAGGGATTTATAGGTGCTACTAATTGGTAAGGCTAATCTCAATTTTAAAAGTGAGAGATCTTGACGATTAATCGTTAATTCCCTTTAAAGTGAACTAAATAGGCGAATTCTAGACGATTTTTATCGACAATTTATACTACACTAGTCGGTTATTTGATTAGTTTGGCATGTTTTAACGGGTGACACTAACGCGCTAAAATAAAATGAAACAAACAAGAATTCCTAGTATGGCCATCTAGCTAATCTAATTAACTAGTGTAATACAATTATTTACAAATTGGAAGCCAACGCCTTTGGCCCCTATATGGAATCTTCGTTTGGAACTCCTTTCCAAAATGGCACCGTCTTGTAATTGGATCACCGTCTTCTTAAATAAATACAAGTATAATCCTATTATACATATATTTCTAAAAAGAATAAATAATCAAATACAAGGGTGATACGAGATCACAATTATATTACAAACCGATCGGTATTCCCTTTCATTACGGGTCCTAAATACCGATTAAACTAGGCCATACTAGAATTCATGCATTAAATATGAATCACATTCAAACCACATGCATAAACAATATAATCCGATTATATAAAATAAAATATGCCAAACTATCAATTTACCAATTTAACTTGAATATTGACTTATGATCTTTATCATCTATTTTACCAAGTTTTTAACCATTTAAAAAGTTGGATCAACACTCAAACCAATTTTGAGCTTACACTAAGTTTCTAAACTGATTTAGAATGGTAGTTTAGTCACCACTAATTTACTTAGCATAATTTGATCAAAATTGCTAGTTTTTATCGCTTTTATCGTAACTGTTACGATTGCTTGCCAACACTATCATAACCCTTATGAAATTTACCAAACTCAAACTTTTGAATTCTGGTCCATGTTCTACAAAAGAAAAAAAAAATGAATTCGACCCCAATAAATTGGGTGGTAATTCAGATATAATGAACTCGACCCCATAAATGGGTGGTAGTTCGATTAAAATGAACTCGACCCCATAAATGGGTGGTAGTTCGATTAAAATGAACTCGACCCCATGAATGGGTGGTAGTTCTATTAAAATGAACTCGACCCCATAAATGGGTGGTAGTTCAAAAACAAAATAAATATAAAAAATGGCAGCATTTCGACTAAAAATGAATAAATTTGACTTTACCGATTTAGCTGTTTTTAACCGTTAAAAACTAACTAAACTAAATGAAATTAATTCTTTTAATTTCAAAATTTTAAATCTCAAACACTTGAGTATTCTTGTGGTATGTCAAATTTACATTTTAGCTAAACCATTTTAGCCATTTTTAGTCGTATAAGCGATAAATAAAGCGAAATTTTGTAAAAATTAATTTACAACCAGAATGATATAAGGATCATAAAATGAACATGCAAGCCATAAAAATGTGATCAAACTCATTTTGGTCACAAATTTCAGCTCTAGGCCGAAAAAACTCACTTTTACGGTTTAGTAAAACATGCAACAACAGATGGCTCTGATACCACTTGTTAGGATCATGGCCCTAAAGGACTCCTCTAACCATGCCACTAATCACTTATAGTGGACTTCCGGACCTAGTTGTGCATGTTAAACTAAACGGTGTATAATTGAATTAAATTACGGTAATTTAAAACAAAAGAGTAAGGACCTTCTTTAAGGCCTCAAAATGGAGCTTCTTTAGTGTTCAAAATAGAACACCTCCTTCCTTAATCCACCCTAGGATTAAACCAACTTATACTAAATAATATATCTAGATTATTGTAGTATAATACTTAATATTATAGAGGTAATATTATAAGTAAAATAGTGTAAAATTGATCAACTTAATTTGATCAATTTTGATCAAACTATATGGCCAAAATGGAGTAATTTTGGCTGAATTTTTTGACTTGATTTTGTGAATTATTATGTGTGAATTATTTTACTCACAACTTGCAAATGTTGAGTGTATATATAGGCAAATATGAGTGGAGAATTAGGCCAAAATATTGACCAAAATCATTGACCAAAATTGACCAAAAAAAATGCTCCTAAAGGAGCTTATGTTGCTCGGCCAACTTAGGCCCATTTTGGGTCATTTTTTTTTTGTCCATTTTATTTGAGTCCATTTGATATTATTTAGTCCATTTAACACTTAAATAAACTAACTAATAAAAAAAATATATATACTTAACAATTTAAGTAATATAAATGACAATTATACGAATATATAATTTATCACTTTGGACTCAAATATTCTCCATTTTATTAACCTATAAATCTTATTAGTTATTAATCTTTATTAATAACAAATAACCCTATTAGTAAATTAACACTTAATTATTAATTCACAAAATCACAAAACCTTTTATTATTCAATTATCGCATAAAAGAATAATAACACTCTAGTTCCGTATCTTATATACGTCTCATAATTTATTACCTCTTGACTAACATATTAGTCTCAATATTAAGTCTCTAGTTATACTATATCAAATATAAATAACTAGTCTCTGTTGGTCTTCCTCCCATTAGGTGTGACCGAAAGGGATCGGTTGATTACCGCCATCTCATGACAGTAACGTCAAACTCTAGCAAGCCGAGCGTTACCGCAATACGTTAATCAACTGACTTATATAAAGCTATATTCCCATTATTCCTTTTAATGAGATTTACTTTGTATTCGCAACATTGTGGAGGACACTCACTCCAACAGGAATAAATATTAGAAAATGGTAGAATGGTAATTTGAAATGGCACTTTCAAATTAAAGACAACAAAAAATTTCAAATTGGTCGGAATTTTGAAATTTATGACGGTTTCCGGTGGTCTGGTATCTATTTGAAAACAAAAATGTCTTAAAAGGTAGTTATTTGAAAAAAAAAATTAAAAGGTAGTTATTTGAAAAAAAGTGGTTTTATAAGGTAGTTTTATGCAATTTCGCCTTATTTGTAATATAAAAGTGTTAAAATATGAAAATATGGTTACTAATACCATGTTCATTCTAATATATAGCAAAATATTGAGGAATGTAGTAATAGATTAATTGACACAGATTAGAAAAATCTTTAAAGGAAAATAAAGCTTATTGAGCGAAAGAAAGAGTGTACATACTTTTGATGATTTCAAGCAAAGTGAAAAAACAATGATTATAGATATAACATAACCCAAAGTAATTTCTGTATTGTTCCCTTCATTTAATGATTTTTATCCATTTTAACTTCTTTAAATTCAGCTCGGATTTTATAAGTTCACCTCAACTTTTATGAGTGTAATCTTGTCATAAAAAGGAAAAATTTACAAACAAAAAAGTTCATTTTAGAACTTATAAATTAATGTCAACTTTAACAAGACAAAAAAAAATAGGTTACCTATTAATCTTACTCAAAACTTTCATAACATAGCAGGATGTGACAAACATTTTCTCAAGTACAAACTCGAGCAACATAGAACTAGTAAAACACTTATTAATCCTCGCATTATAATTATTATTACCGACTTACCGTTATTATTATTATTATTATTATTATTATTATTATTATTAATACCAGATAATATATACGAAGTATAGTAAGTATTATCATTACGATAGGTCACATGCAAATTACTAAGCTTACTAAGCTATCGAACCTATGATCTATCGTCACGAATACCTCAATTTTAACCGCTAGGCCAAGACATCCTCAGTAGAAGTTGATAGCTTACTAAGAGTACGTTCCTACTATAGATAGAAAGGAAATTGAAGCAATTTAGTGTTATATATTTTACAGTTACGTAATTTGCATGTGTTCTATATTGGGGTGTGCACTGCATGCTCCATTACTCTTCACTATTTTATTTTATAATACGGCCCATGTATGTATTTGACTAAGCCCATAAAATAGTGGTTGTATCCTATATACATTGTGACTAATATTCAATAAGAATTTGGATTTCTCTCCCATGTTTATTTGTAATATGGTATCAGAACCTTTAATTAAAAAAAAAAAAAAAAAAAAAAAAAAAAAAGGAAAACAAAGCATTTTTTTTAATCACAAACCGTACACACAAGTTTGTGGGACTCCAAAAGACCACAATTCCTCTGCCTCTTCATCCCTACCCTTTCGTGTTCTTCCATGGCAGGGGAAACGAACCAAAAAATTGACCCCACCTCTCCTTACTACATCGGCATCCAAGATAGGTCCACTGATCTCCTCACCACGGTTCGCCTGACCTTGGACAATTTCGATGACTGGGCCCACGCGGTCCGTCATGCTCTTCGCTCGCGTCGGAAATTTGGCTTCCTCGACGGCACGTATACGTCCCCGCAACCACCATGTACCGCCGAGGATTGGGACACGCTTCAAAGTCTGTTGGTTACTTGGCTTAATAATACGCTTTCGCCCGAGGTACGTTCCCTTCTTTCAAAGTACGAGGATGCTAAGACCATGTGGGACGATATCCACGCTCAATTCAATGTTTCTGATGGTCCTCGCCTCTATCAAATCAAAGCCAATTTATATGATTGTCGACAGCGAGACGATATGTCAGTAACCACTTATTTCGGAAAATTGTGTCAATTGTGGGATGAGTTAGACAAACATGAACCGATAATTACTTCGAAACTCGACCCTGCTGTTGGTAAAGAGCATTTAGCGCGTCGTAATAAGGAACGTTTGCATCAATTCCTACTCGGTCTCCTGACCACTCCTTACTCTACCACGAGGTCTGTTATCCTCACTCAAAAACCGCCCCCTGATGTTCGCGAGGCCTATCAGCTTATGTTGCAGGAGGAACGGGTTCATGGTAGGGGGCAGCCCACGACCAAACCTTCTGACATTTCTAGTTTTGCTGTTCGTTTGTCGACTCGCCCCTCTCCTCGTGCTTCTTCATCGCTTTCTCGTATGGAACGTCGCAACCTTGTGTGTAGTCACTGTTCTCGCAAGGGTCATGATCGCAGCATGTGTTTCGACCTTTTAGATGAAATTCCCGAGTGGTGGTATGAATTAAAGGGATTGTCGAAACCTGCCAAGGGTACTACTTCACGTGGTGGGGCTGCCACCGTGTCCAGGGGGGTCGAAGGGCGGCAGCCACCGCTCCGATCGATCGTGCTCCACCTTTGCTCCCTCGCGAGTTGATGCTACGAATCTTTGTGGATCACGCCGCAGCGAGAATGAGTCCCCAGTTCTGATTTCACGGGGTGTCTAATCATCATTTTGCGGGTAAGTGGATGCTCGACACTGGGTGTTCTCACCACGTCACCAGTGATTTATCCGCTCTTCTTGATATACGTAACGTATAGGGCCGCGAGGTGGGGCTGCCGGATGGCACCCGTGTTTGTGCATCCCAAATAGGCCGTGTCTCTCTTACTCCGTCCATTACTCTGTCCTCCGTTTATTTTGTTCCTCGTCTCCAATGCAATTTAATTTCTATTTCGCAATTGTGTGATGACTTATGTTGTGAACTTGTCACTAATGCTGATACTTGCACTCTTCAGGACCGACGTACGAGAGCGGTGATTGGGCTGGGTGATCGCCACGACGGACTCTACTACGTTCGTCAGGATCCTTCTCTTGTTGCGAGTGCTGTGTCCACTGAGTCCTCTATTTCCCTCTGGCATCATCGTTTGGGTCATCCTTCTAAAGATGTTGTTAAATTACTACCTTTTCTCCGTAATAATAAGGCAAAGCTGAAGCAGCCGTGTGACATTTGCCATCGTGCGAAACATATTCGTAGTCGTTTTCCTTTAAGCACTAATAAAAGTTTGCACTATTTTGAGTTGGTACATTGTGATTTATGGGGACCGTATGATATTCCTGCCTCGTGTGGAGCACGGTATTTTTTCACCATTGTGGATGATTTTTCGCGTGCTGTATGGATATTTTTGATCTCGAATAAAACTGAGGTTCATTCCAAATTTCTGCAATTTGTCGCTCTCATTTCTCGACAGTTCTCCGCTGTTTTAAAAATTGTGCGCAGTGATAACGGTACCGAATTGCACTACTTGCGTCCTTATTTTGCCTCGCAAGGTATCTTATTTCAATCCTCCTGTGTTGGCACTCCACAGCAAAATGGACGCGTTGAACGTAAACACCGTCATCTTCTCAATGTGGCCCGTGCTCTGCGTTTTCACGCAGGTCTTCCACTTCGTTTTTGGGGAGAATGTGCTATGGCAGCTGCTTACCTTATAAATCGTACCCCGTCCGCTGTTCTCGGTGGTCTTACGCTCTACGAGAAGCTTTTTGGGTCCCCTCCTGATCTTAGCGCCTTGCGGGTATTTGGTTCTCTTTGCTTTGCCCACAACCAGCGCGCCAAGGGTGATAAGTTTGCTAGTCGGAGCCGTACATGTGTGTTTATGGGTTATCCCTCTGGCAAGAAAGGTTGGTATCTGTACGACCTTGAGTCTCATGAGTTCTTTGTCTCTCGTGATGTGATTTTTTATGAGGATACATTTCCGTTTCGTGACCCTGTCTCGTCGCCCTCTTCTGCTACGACGGCTCCTATTCCCCATGACTGGGACGTTGAGCAGCCTCCCCCACCTGCTCTAGTTCATCCTCCTTCCGTTGTGGATGACGACCCTTTGCCAGGGGCTGTCATCTCGTCCTCTCCTCCAGCCCAGGAGTCCTGTCCGGGCGAGGCCTCGTCACCTGCCCCGTCTCCTCAACAGTCGACTGCCACATCTGCTGTTGAGCCCATTCCTCTCGGTCGTGGGTTGCGTCATAAGATACCGAATACTCGACTTCGTGGTTATGTCACCGAAACGATAACGGGTAGTAGTACGAGTCCGTCTCAGGCCACCCATGTCCTTGTTTCACCGCCTCCGACAGGTACGCCGTATCCTTTAAGTCACTATGTCACTTCTACTGATTTTTCGGAGACACATCGTGCTTTTATTGCTGCTATTACAGTTAACACCGAGCCACGTTCCTTTAAGGAAGCGGTCCAGGATGCCGGTTGGCGTGCGGCCATGGAATCTGAAATCAATGCTCTTATCGCTAACAATACGTGGACTCTAGAGCCTCTTCCCCCGGGTAAGAAGGCTCTTGGTAGTAAATGGCTTTACAAGATCAAATATAAATCGGACTCCACGATCGAACGGTTGAAGGCCCGCCTTGTGGTCTTCGGCAATCATCAGACTGGGGGCGTTGACTATGATGAGACTTTTGCTCTTGTTGCCAAAATGACTACCGTTCGTGTATTTCTTACCGTCGCTGCTACTCAAAAATGGCATCTTCACTAGATGGATGTTCACAACGCTTTTCTGCATGGCGATTTGGAGGAGGAAGTCTACATGCGCTTACCTCCTGGGTTCGAGTCTCCCACTCCGGGCCTTGTTTGTCGATTGCGCAAATCGTTGTATGGCCTGAAACAGGCCCCTCGGTGCTGGTTTGCTAAACTCGGCGTTGCTTTGACTAAGTATGGTTTCACCCAGAGCGTCTCAGACTACTCCTTGTTTTCCTACACGAAAGGTGTTGTCCGCCTGCATGTGCTTGTTTATGTTGACGATTTGATCATTTCCGGGAATGATGAAATGGCCATTTCCATTTTTAAAAAATACCTGCACTCATGCTTTCACATGAAAGACCTCGGCTCATTAAAGTACTTCTTGGGATTGGAAGTTGCGCGTAGTGACACCGGCATATTTGTGTCTTAGCGGAAATATACTCTCGATATCATTTCCGAGGTCGGCTACTTGGGTTGTAAGCCGTCTACCACACCTATGGAGCAGCACCATGGGTTGGGCTCGACCGATAGTCCTCTCTTTGCCGACCCTGAACGCTATCGTCGGTTGGTTGGCCGGCTTGTGTACCTTGTTGTGACTCGGCCCGATTTTGCGTATTCTGTCCACATTTTGTCTCAATACATGCACGCTCCGCGAGATTGTCATTGGGCCGCCGCTCTGCGTGTTGTTCGTTACTTAAAAGGTGCCCCAGGTCAGGGCCTTCTATTTCGCTCTGATGCTTCCTTGCTCCTTTCCGGCTGGTGTGACTCGGACTGGGCGGCGTGTCCCACCACTCGTCGCTCTCTTACTGGCTGGCTCGTGTTCCTGGGCTCGTCTCTTGTCTCCTGGAAAACTAAAAAGCAGCCTACCGTCTCTCGTTCCTCTGCTGAAGCAGAATATAGATTGATGGCCGCCCTTACGTGTGAAATTAAATGGCTCCGGGGTCTGCTACGGTGCTTTGGTATTCCTCAGTCGACTCCTGTTCCTATCTCCTGCGACAGTCAGTCGGCGCTTCATATTGCCCAAAACCCAGTTTTCCACGAGCGTACGAAACACATTGAGATTGACTGTCACTTCGTTCGCGACGCCATTACGGACGGCCTAATTGCTCCTTCCTACGTCCGCACCTCCTCTCAATTGGCTGATGTTCTTACCAAGTCCCTTGGCGCAGCTCAATTCCGATCCTTGTTAAGCAAGATGGGCATCTGTGATCTGTATGCTCCATCTTGAGGGGGGTAATACGGCCCATGTATGTATTTGACTAAGCCCATAAAATAGTGGTTGTATCCTATATATATTGTGACTAATATTCAATAAGAATTTGGATTTCTCTCCCATGTTTATTTGTAACATTTTATTGTATTTGATACAGAAAACCTTAAGACGGTACGTAGTATTAACCATATCAATCAGATATTATTTGTCTCTCAATCAAGAATATTATTCCCAATATATTATTGTGTTTATATTGTAAATTAGGCAATCACATCTTTTGTAATTAAGAGTATATCTTAGGCAACACTCCATCTTGTAGTATATATACACTTGTATCATTGTTCATAACACAATGCAATTCTAATATATTAAAACCTTTCTTCTACTCATCCATAATTCTAATACGTAGCTCTTCCACTTGCTATAAGAGATGGGTAAAATTAAAATTTAAAAAATGGATAATATCGACTCGTTCTTGGAAATACCCACCAAACGCCTATTTTATGTATACCCATGACGCCTCACGTACTCCGTAACAGATTGACAATAATTGCGATGTACTCGTAATTAGTAAATTTACCCGGAGATCGTCTAATGTCGGCAGGGCCGACCCAAAAATTTTGGAGGCCCTGTTCTAATTTGTAAAATGGGACCTAATGTTTTGGTCGAAAAATTATATAGAACTGTTTGAATACGTTCCATTTTTAAAAAATAACACGAACGAGGCTTGAACCTTGGTGGCTTTTATAATAGTCACAATTTTTACCAACTAGACTACTACATTTTGCTACTACATATAGTTTTAGATAATTTTTAACCCTTAACATAATATCAGTTTTAACAAATTGGGGCCCTTATTTTTTTGGGCCCTGTTCCGAGAACCTAATAGCACGCCCAATGGGCCGTCCCTGAATGTCGGCAGATATACTTTTTATTAAAGAAAAACAAAAATATAATGGATAACTATATGCATATGAGACGTCTGACATTACTAAAAGAAAAGTGACAAGGCGTCTTAATATTTTAACTGTAAGTCTCTTGTGAGAATAGCCTTACACTAAGTTAATGCGAGAATAAAGTACAAATTATAGTTAAAAGGGTACAAAAAACATGAAACAAATCTACGAAAATCACTTTAAGGGTACTAAAAAATTTAGTTACAATTAATAATAATTTATCACTAAAATGGTACAAAAGCTACATAATCGAGTACAAATAAAGCTGACTTACAATAACTTATTGTGAGGCTTGACTCACACAATAATTGATTCCTATTTTGGAGAGACTCCAATTAGGCTTTGAGGAGGGAAAATTGTTTCCAATTAGGCTTTGAGAAGGGAAAATTGTTTCCTCCAAATCCCTTCTCCACCATTTTCATCCTATATTTTGTATCCAAATAATGGAAAATGTCCCCCTCCCATTCCCTCCAATTCCTTCAATCCAAACGGACCTTTAGGATTTTTGGTTAAGTTGGTTCCTAACATGGCTACAAATAAAAGTGTCATGTCTTAAATCTTAATGTCTCAGCACACAGTCGATTATATGTTTTGTGCTTCTCTACAGATTGAAGCTTTCAAGCCTTCGCACATGCGGGGAAAGGATATATTAAGGTATAAGACCTATTATTGAGACTCAACCATCACCTTACCTTAGAGTTTTGGTTGAATGATTGCGTTCATTACTATTACATTAGACTTACGTCAAAAATTTCATCCAATAACAAGGGTTAATTGGTTTTACTGCTTAAGCTATACTCCCTCCATCCTAAATTAATTGTCCCCTTTCCATTTTGGGTTGATTTAAGGGATATAATGAAAATAAGAAAATTTTGAAAATCATTTGTTAAAACATACTAAATATAGAAAGAGGACAATTAATTGGGAAAAAATTTAGTTGAAAGGGGACAAGTAATTTGGGATGGAGGGAGTATTACATTATTACGTAATATCTCGTATTTCCATTATGAACAACCCTATTTAAAAAACGAGTAATAAAACTAATATTACTCGTACAAGAATGGAAAAAGGATTTTTAAAATATTTGGTATTATACTCGTATATACTTTGAGCGAGTCGTGATGTTATTGTCATTCCTGGTGACAAATCAGTCATAAGATAGATGTTGTTATATTGTAAAATTGGCAAGAACTAATAAAATTCATTGTTTAATTAGGGTTTTGTGATTTTAATATGTTTTGATAGGCCTTACCAACATCATACTCACTGTAATGGATTCGCTTGGCATAATATCTTCCTTTTTTTTTTCTTTTTTTTCGATTGCATCAATTGGATAATGTGCAGTTACACACTTACACCACGAGGTCCACGACTGTCCATGTCCGAGAGATCATAATCTGTATTATATATTTTTTCCGTAATTGATTTTCCGTATACGAATTTTACTCCCGTTGTATACTTTTTTCATTTAGTTTTCAAACCCTACCCTTTTTTCCTCCCATGGTATACAAATTCTCTTTTTTTTTTTTTCCCCAAATTTTTTTAATCTAAATTCAATCAATTGTTCAATTATTCAATTATTAATTTAAATAAACAATTCAATGAAGTAATAATGACTTTCAATTTCAATTATTGTCATTAAATTATCAATTTTTATTAATTCTAAATGGATTTAATTTAAAATCAAAATTAGGGTTTGCATAAGGAAGAACTTGGGACGCGGTAGGCACCGACTTAGGGTGGCGGGAGGCGGTAGCGGCGACCGGAGGTGGCGGCGCCGACGTGGATGGGCTTGGTGGTCAATATGGTGGTGTAGTAAATTATGTTAGTTTGTGAGTTTTGTGGGTAACTAAGTAAGACCGGTCACCGGCGAGGGTGGGACCGCCATGTGTAGCCGGCGATGAACTCCGGCGTGGTGGGCGACCGGTATGGTGGTGGTCGAACTCGGTGGTGGCCGGAGGTGATGGTGGTCGGAGTAGCTTGTTGATTCATTGTTGGTCTTTTTTTTTTTTTTTTTTTTTTTTTTTTTTTTTGTATATTGTGAGAGTAAAAAGGATATAATTGGAAAATCAAGTGAAAAAAGTATATAACGGGAGTAAAATCCGTATACGGAAAATCAATACCCATTTTTTCTATTTAAGTTCATTTGTCTCTTTTTTAGTAGTCTTTATTGAGCTACTAATCTTATGGCCGTGTAAATTGTACGAGTATATTGTTTATGAAATCCATGTAGTAATATATGAATAATGAAATCGTTGTATAAAGTGTTTAAATAATGGTGTTCTTTAAAATGATCAAATGTATATATGTATCACTAAAAACACTTCAAATAACGAAATTATATGACAAACAACCATAAATAATTGAAAAAGTCAAAACATTACAGAATTAAAAGAAAATAATACAACAATAAGATGGTACACGAAACTATAATTCTTCAAAGACACGGGTATGTTGTTTAAAATTATATGACAAACAACAATAACTAATTAAAATTTTTAAAGCATTACAGAATAAAGTAAAGATGAAAGGAAATAATACAACAATAAGGTGATACATTGTACGGAGTATAATCATTAGTACATTGAACATTCATTCTTTTATGCCTGTATTTTGACATTTATGCTCATGCAAATTATATGGTGTATAATTTAATTACAATTTATATTGCTAATTACTAAATTATACGGAGTAAGTACTTTATCAACTATTACACGAACTAACACTAACTAATACTTGGACATTTATGCTCGTGGCTTTATGGTTGTTCATAAATTTACGACCAATAATAGATTGTGTATAACTTACAATATATAATTTTATAATTTGAATTAGAATTAATTAAAAAAATAATAGAATTGGAAGAGTAAAGGGTAAAGCCACATTTTGTCAACCATGTGGTGTGTAAAAGAATTAAATTAAAAGATATAGTGGTAAGGCTAATTAAAAAATAACAAAAACAATGAACTTAATTAAGCGAAAGTTAGTGATAAGGCCACTTTAAAAAGTCGCCAAACAACCACAAAGTGACACGTGATTTGGTGGTTGTTTGATTTTCAAATAGAATAAAGTTTCAAAATTCATCAATATATAATAAAAGTATATGGAGAAGTTATGCAAGATCATGTTTAATTTGTCTTTATTAATTGATACAATATCAATTTTGTTTTGCAATTTTTAGAATATGGAATTATAGCTATTATCATTTTAAAATATGTTCAATATATTGTACAGTTGTATATGTTAATGGACTATGCCTGGCTGAGTATAAAGTCTTTCTTAATAAATGGTCCAAGTAGGAGAATGTTAGAGTATCCATTAAATAAATAAGGTAAATATAATAATTACTCCGTATATTGTAAAGTTGTATATTTAAGAGTTTTGTTCTTTCATGCACATGATTTACTCAATCATGTACACATTTTTTCATTTTATACCCTTTATGTTTTACAACCTCTCTTACTCTTTCTCTCTCTTGTTTCTCTCTCGTTTTTCTCACCTTTTTTTTTTTTTTTTTTTTTACTTGTACACTTTTTTTTTTACTAATTTTTGTACACATTTTTACTCATTTTTGTACACTTTTTCTTACTCAATTTCGTACACTAAATATTTTATATATTAAAAACATTAAATATTTTATTGAAAATATTGAAATATATTTTTTAAAAAAAACACTAAATTAATTCACTGAAAAAAATAATTAAAAATAACATATTATAAAAAAAAAAATAATAAATAAAAAAAATAAAATAAAAAATAATTAGAGTAGTATGCTGTACACATTCCCCCCCAACCCTCCAAGTTACACATTGAGTCTTCTTTGTCAGCGGCACCGATCCCAGTACCGATTACCGCTACCGATACGATCTTACTCGTCTCTTCATCATTATGAAAACAATATACTCCGTATTATATCACCATTAACACTCAAAATAAAATCGTATTTATTAATAAACCGTTAAAATAAATGATATTTTAGTTGAATTATTCGCACAATCGTTCAAAAATTTAGATTTACCTCATGAAAGGGTAAATTATCCGTCATAATTGCTTGATTATAGTGAAACTATGTAATATAATTGTGAATATGAAATAGAGGAAAAATTGTTATTGAAAAGAAGTGAAGGGTATTGAATGAAAAAATTAGGGTAAAAAGTGGATAGGAATGAGTAGTTGTGTACATGAATGAGCAATACCGATATTTAATAGACTCTGTTAGTCGACCATTTAATTAAGCAGTCAAATAAGAATTAACATGCCCTTGATTTTAGGCAGCCAACTAAAGTTTAAAACTTACACGTCATTAAGTGAGAAGGAGGGATTAAAACCACTATTGAGAAGAGAAACAACGGGATTATTGTGCTGTTATTTTCGAGGTTATATTATTATTATTTATTACTCCGTATTATTCATTGAGCAATAGTTGGAGGTATTTAATTCTCGATCTTAACTTATTTATTTCCCCTTTATATTGTCATATATTCATTGTGTGATTGGAATATATGAATTTAATCGAGTTTTAAGTCTTACATTATTTTTATAGAATTCCAAATAAAAATTACATTAGTTTGACGTTTCTGTCTGGGTCTTACCATGATACAATACATCAAAAGCTCTTTTTTTTTTTTTTTTTTTTAAAGATGAAAATGTAGCAGCCTTCTATGATTTAAAATCGTTTTAAATTAGTGTTATTTTAAATAATTATGACCTGAAATGAAATATAAGTGTTAAATTAACCACATAGTCGAAGACATTGCACACTTACATATGTATTTGAATCTTGTACCAAAAAAGACATATATATTTGAATCGATTGAACAATGCTTATATATGCAGTGGGCACACGTATAACATACAATTTGTGACGAAAAGATTACCGCTATAAATATATAAATTGTGACAATTTTTGACGCTAAATGTATCAAATTTTTAGAATTTGATCTCTTAAATCTCTTGAAAAATTCATTTTTATTGCGCTATTTCATACTTAGATTTTAATTTGATACTTAGATTTTAATACTCCCTCTATTTCATTGAATAAGCTTCATAGCCTTTACACATTTTTCAAGGCAATTGAAAAGTTAAAGGTAATATTGATATTTGGTTGAGTAAAGTCCATTTTAGAGAATAAAATGTGTGATATTTTAGTAAAATAAATATATTAATAGGGGTAAAGTTGTTATTTTAATTGTATAAAGTTGTCCTAAATAGTCATGAGGCTAAAAGAGTGAAATTTCCCAAAAAAAAAGAAAAAAGAGTGGGTCTAATTGAGTGAAATAGAGGTAGTATATGATTAAGGATCTTACTTTTTGCTAAGAGCAAGTAATATCTTTTTGCTTAAAAGTAAAATCGATACTCCGTATATAACTTTGTGTTAGGGCAAGTAATATCTTGAGGTTTTTAGACAAAGCCACATTACTAAACAGAGTTAATGTATATTTGTGTGTACTTTTTTTTTTTTTATTCAAATTAGTTGAGCACCCGTGCGATGCAAAATAATATCATATGATTAATAATGTACTAGTTGAGCACCCGTGCGATGCACGGTTAATATAGATATTAATATTAGATTAATAGATATATTTTAGAATATGAGTATTAAATCGAAAACAATATGATTGTTTTCAAATGATAGTAACGTTATAGTAAAAAAAATGATTTAGAATTTTGTGTTTGATAAATGGATATGTTTTAGAATATGCCTAGAAAGTGAAATATGACTTGATTGTTTCTTTCAAATGACACTAATTTCCATTGTGAAAATACGTATAGGTCCTAATAGCGGGTAGTTAACTTAAATTAAATAATACAAAGTGAAAAAGATTAATTCAAACAATAACTTACCGTATAAGACAATAACGTATGAAATTACGATGATCCTTTATATATAATTAATCAAATTAAAAAAACAAAAGAAACACACAAACTGATAAAGGAAAAATATAAGGTAAAAAAAAACACAATTTAAAATAAACCGTGCAGAATGTTAAGGAAAAGTGTATATACTAAATTAACCGTGATTTAAAATAAGCTATATAATAGTACGGAGTTGTTTCGGGGTACAATCACTATGATATGTATTACAACACGAGACTTAAGATTTCGTGGTGAGAACTTGTGGATTATCGCTTCACTGCACTCTCCTTCTCCGACTGACCTACACAAAATGACAAGCCTAGCCTCGGGAGCTTCCGAGGATAACTCCTCCGATGCTTAAGTAAGTTTTATGTGAAGTTTAAAGCTAATAATGTAGAGAGAGAAAATCTGAGTTATACATTTTTTATGTGTTATTGTGAATAAATGTAACTTTGAGAATGTTTCTCCTTTTATAGGGGATTTTACTGCCACGTGGGGGACAAAACCCTGACATGTGTCTTCCCACTTATGGAATTCTGAGCAAGTCCTCAATGGCCGGCCGAGGGTGCAAGGCCGAGTATGTACGGCCGAGAATGAGACATTTACCATATTGATCCAGTCTGAACTGGGGTATGTCGGCCGGCTTACCATGCCCCATCAACTTGCCCCCGGACAACTACTCCCTCAGAAGGTGGGAGTTGTTTGTTGTCCTGATGCATGGTGAGACGCTGCCTGAGATGTTGGCTTCTTTGACAAGCTTTTAAGAGATCTTCAGTATTTTGAAAATGTTTTGAACCTTGGGCTTTGGCGCCAACCCTAAATGGGTCTTGTTTCCTGTGCTTCTAGAAGGGACTCTTCAGTTTCCTACCTTTACTTGCACGACACGTGTGTGGTTGGGGTCGAGAGGGTCACTGTTCACCTTTTCTCTATAAATACCCCCCCTAAACCCTCATTTGCGTCACTCTTTTTTTTAAAAAGAATTTATAAAAACTTCTCCCTTTTAAATCTTTCGACCTTCCTGCGTTTTTAACTCCCCTGCCGCCTCTCCTGCGTTTCCTGCCGTCGTCTCCTTTTCTTAGGTAACTCCTCCGTCCATACTTTAATTTATCATGACTTCTGTCGATCCGGATTCTCCCCCCCCCCCCCCCCCCCGTAGTGTTGAGGATTACTTAGATGTGACAGATTCCGAAGTTGATGACCCTGAATTAAATGAAGCCGTTCCCCTTTGTACCGTATTTCCCATAGATGACATCCCTGAGGCTTCCACGTCTCAGGCCGTGCCGCGTAGGGTGAATAAACTAGATAGAGCCTTGTATAGAGCCCCTATGCTACAGAAACCAGGGGGTCCTTATAGAGATCTAATGCTAATAAAGACTGGTCATCTGTTGGCCGCTGACCACTAAAACTTGGGTGATGGGTGGAAATTTGCAATTCCCGAGGCTGACGATACGGTCACCAGACCTCCAGATGGCTATACGGCCGTTTTTACGAAGCACCAGGAGTTTGGCCTCCGTTTCCCCTTGCACCCCTTTATTGAGTTACTCCTGCAGAGGGCGAATGTGGCCCTCTGTCAGCTCAATCCTTTTGCCATCCGTAAGATGATAGCGTTCACGTGGACGTGTCTGTTTTGCGACCTTCCTCTGTCTGTGGACGCTTTTCGCATAATGCACTCGCTTACTATGTCGAAGGGGACAAACGACGAATACTCAGGCTACTTGGGAATAAAGTATGAGCCTGGGTATCAGACCGTTCACAAGAAGCTGTCGTCCGTCCACAACTGGAAGGATAGATGGTTCAACATCTATAGCCCGAAGCCGTGGACCATTCCCCGAAGGTTTAGGAACAAGGTCCACCGCCGTTTTGAGACGGCTGACGAGTTTAGTCCAATTACCATGCTTGCGGCTAAACATGTCCCAACGTCGACCGACGTGGACCGAGTCCTTGACTACTTTCGGTTGGACGAAGGGAACCAACCACGTTACTGGCTTCCTCCGGCTGAAGTCATCTTTACCGACGAGTTTCTGGGCAGGGTCGGCCTGATCCCGGCCCTGGATCCAGGTAATCCGGGGCCGGCTGTTTAATCGTTTTGTCATTTCTGTACTTCATTCGGGTTTTCTAACGTCCGTTGTTTGCGTGCAGGCTCGTTCCGGGAGCTAAACGCCGCTGATTACGAACGCATCGGCCTTGATTCTAACAAAGTTCCCAATACTGCGCGTCCGGTTGCTGATAAAAGCGACCGAAAAGAAGTTCTAAGGACAATCATGGAGAACTTTGTACCTAAGCCTCCTACTCTGACGCCGACCTCTATCCCGAAGAGGAAAATAATCAGCAGTAAGAAATCCAAAGAGGCGAAGAGACAAAAAACTGAGCAGGCTGGCAGCCGCCCTCCACCAAAAACTGAACGTCCGGATAGGGACCAGCCGTCTCCTTTTCCTCAGCGCTCTCACAACCACCAGCCTCACTTCGTCAATCTTGAGGACGAGCTTGAGGAGAGCAGCCGTCCTGAACCCACTATTACTCCCATGCCTCAGCCCAGGCCACTCGACAAGGGAAAGGTCAGTTCAGATCCCTTTTCTGAAGGGTCTTTGTCCGGGTGTAACGTTCTAGATGTCCCGGCCGATAGCCTGTCGTCAGTTCCTACTTTCGGTGAGATGGATCTGAACTCTTTCTTTTGTCTGCAGAAGGTGGCCGGGCAGGATCAGAGGAAAGTCACAATCGCCGTGGGGGCCCCGGATATGAAGGTTAGCGACAAGCCTCAGCCTCCTGCCGTCCAATTCAAGGACCAGCTGAATAAGCTAAACAGCGGTCTAAAGATTGTCATGCGGCAGATGGAGCTGGTTGAGCATGGGGCTGACCTCTTGATAAAATATGCCGACCCAGCTGGCCCAACCCAGCAATCAGTCTGCCGTAGTTGCGAAGAGGGTCGTGCGGCCGTCCAGCGACTCGAGAGGGAGCTCGGCCGTGTCAAGACTGAGTTCATTCGTCTTCGTTCTGGGAACGAAAAGCTAGTCAAGAATGTAGCCGAGTTCGAGATGAAAACGAACGCCGCGGAGAAGAAGCTGTCAGAGCTGAAGGAGAAGCTTGAACAGGTGGAAGCCAAAGCTGCGTCTGATGCATCCCAGCTGCTAGACAAGGACGCTCAACTTAAAGTGCTGCAAGAGAGAGTGGTCGCCTTTGATGCAGAAAGGCAGCAGCTTCTCCAAGAGGGCTACAACCGAGGTTTTGCTGATGGCTTTGAACGGGGTTACGAACGGGGGGATGAAGACGGCAAGGCCCTCATCCAAAGGGTCTCCCCTTATTTTGATTTTGACAAGCACAGGGAGCTTGAGGCTGAGAGGGATGCGGAGCGTACGAAGTTGGGCCTTGGCCTGGATATCCCGGTACCAGGCTGGGAGTTGAAGACGGGCGATGACAGCGAGGATGATGCTGAAAAAGATCCTGAAGACGGTCAGTCCTCAATGGCCCCTCCTGAGTCAGGGCCCGCATAGGAACTCAGGCCATCATCGTCAGACTCTTCTTGTACAGGGTCATCAAATTTTCAGCCGCAGCTTAACATCGGACAGTAGTGGAGCAGTTGCCTCATTTCTGTTCGTCGGCTTATACTAGCTTGTACTCTCTTTTGCGCTAGTCTGTTTTAGCTGGCGGTCACTACTTTGGGTGACGGCCGCCGACTTTGCGTTTCTTGCTTTTTATTATGCGTAACGGCTTCTGCCGAGGATTTTCTTATGGTTGTAAAAAACAATTTTTCCTTGTAGTTAATTATTTGATCGTTTGTTTTGCGTCTTGTTGTTAAGTGTTTGCGCGTCTGCGGCTGGTTTTTTCTTTTCGAAAAAAAAGTGTTAGTAAAAATTTCAAAAAATTAATTTTGAATCAAAAAGTGTGATTAGGCGGGCTTGGGGGTAGTTCCCCCTCCTTGCCCCCTGGCCATCGCTTGTGTGACGGTCGTCTAAACAAGGGATGGTCATACTTTCACAGGGACTGTCCAGGCTCACAGTCCTTGGACGGCCTTTCGCCACGGCGCGCCATTCTGTGCCGTCATTGTCGACTCACGGTCCTTGGGCGGACTTTTCACAGCTTCGCATCGGCCTTCGGTAGCGTCAGCGGCGAGCTGTCCAGGCTCACGGTCCTTGGGCCGATCTTTCAAGGGACTGCCAGGCTCACGATCCTTGGGCGACCTTTCGCCCGCAGCCTTCTGCGGCCGTCGATCATTTTCTGCACAAGTAAATCAATAATTATTGAATCAAAATACTTGAATAGCCTTGCCTCCTTTTGACAATCCTACAAAGAGTGACAACTGCTAAGTAGCTAACGATACAAAATGCAGCGGCGGCAACATCTCTGCACGCTCGTGCTTACAGCTCTTTATACGTAGTATTTTCTGAGTGTGTCTGCATTCCAGTGGTTTGGTAAACAGCGGCCGTCCATATCCTCTAGAAAATAAGTTCCTGGTCGTTTGACTGTGGCGATTTTGTACGGACCTTCCCATCTTGCTGAGAGTTTGCCATGTATATTTGATAGCGTGTCGTTAAGCGCTACAAATTAATAATTTATAAACCTAGCTTAGCCTCAAAAATATAAACGATAGTAAAGGATAAGTAGGATCGATCCCACGGAGAGATTGGAAAAACTCTAAATGTGATGATTTTATTAGTTAATTAAACTACAAATTAAAAGCGTTAGTCGTATTTACGATTTAAGGGGGGGATTAAATTCTGATTCCTAAGCTTAAAATAATTAACAGAAGAACAAAACTAACCTAACTAATATTTACACGCGACAGTCAAATACCCACAATTTAAGTTCGTATTTCATATAGGTAATTCTAGTTTGTTAACTGACAACAAATTGTTTCGATTTCAAAGTGATTAATGGATTAACTGCGGAGATTAAGATAGCAAAACCTCCCTATCCTCTCTTAGATTACAACTAATCAATCCAGCCGAGATTAATTCTTAACTAATCAATTTAGCAGCATTACTGAACAAAGAAGACATCATTAACCCAATTAATTCTCAAGTGTCGTCAATACTCAAGCCTTAATCGATCCCGTTTACCCTAATCCAAACTAAACTCAATTATGATTTCAGTTTAAATTAGTTGCTACTCACTCTATGCAATTCGAACTAGGCCAAAATCACACAAATAGCAGTCAATTCAATAATTAATCACAATAAGATAGCAAATTATGAATAAAAATCGAATCTTTATAATAAAATCAATAAAACGATGAACACTAATCAACTTCAAAATCAACTCAACTCGAAATCAGTTTACAAAACTAAAATTAATCAACGAATTCAAACCGTAATTAGATACAAGAGAGTAAAGAGAACTTAATTTTAGCCCGGAACTTGCAAACTCGAATTTCGGATGTCGCACCTCCACAAGAGCTCCAAATTCGCCCTTACTCGATCGTGTACTAGGACGACGACCAAGCACTGTCTCCTACTTCTCTCTCGACCCAAGTAGGTCTCAAATCGTCACTCAAATTCGCTCAAATCTCTGTATATTTTCTGGGTATTTTTTTCGCCCCTATTTTTTCTGTTAAATCGGGTATATATACAAACTTTGGGGTAGATTTTCTGATAAATTTGGAAAAGATTGAGATAAAAGAATAGATTTGGGGGCTGTAAATTGGAAAGAAAATCGAAGACATCGGCTTGCTCTTGACATTGTGCTGCTTTCCTTATCATGGAGTAACTTGTTTTTGGAAGGTGCGGTGTCTTTTGCTGTGCTCTTCTAATTTCCTTTAGTGCTCCACTCAATCCTTGTCTCCTTTAATTTTTATGTGGGCTTTCCAATATGTTGGTGTTAGTTTGTAACCCACGAAGCTTCGCTTAGTCGAGCTTGTTCTTCAATCCAATTCCTCTAGTCTCGAGTCTCGACAAGTACCTAACAAATACGGAGTACAAAATATCAAATTATAATAAAATAATATACTCATTATAAACTTATATTTTACAAAAACATATAAATATAGCTCGAATAATAAAAAGACGACTATAAAAGTGTAAAATTATATCGTAAAAATATATACAATTACGCACTTATCAAATTCCCCCACACTTAGCTTATTGTCGTCCTCGACAATGATAAACCGAGCTACTACAAATATCAACATCCTTAACCTTAAAGTGACTTAAGAACGGTCAACGACAAACTTAAAATATATTTTGAAAATATCGTTAACAGAGCATATGAATTAGCAGCGCATACAATGAAATTCCTCCTCCACTACAAACTATAAAATCGACTAATTGAACAACATTACACATTTCAGACGCTTTTTAATTAAAAATCACGAATGAACTTTTCATCCTTACACAACTCATTTTCACTCTCTTTCACCCCACATATCAACTATTAGACGATGGGTTCAGCCAAATATTAAGGTCTTAGGGGAAGGGGTTTACTTTCGGCACCTTGTATTACCACATCAGTGCGTGGATCGTTCTCCCGGTTACCTAAGGTGTACTCGATACCTCCTCTCAATATTTGCTTTTTTTCTCTTTCTTTTTTCCTTTTTTTTCTGATTTTTTTTTTCTCTGCTCTTTTTTTTTTTAATAAGATATCCGTCCTGTGACCCATGTAGCGAGCCTCAACCGATGGATCCCGTCCAACCGGACAAGTCATCAGGCATTCTCCCAATAGCTAAGATTGGGTTCCCCTCGGGCTAAGAACTCGAATCACAAGACAAACAATTACGCTCTTTTGAGGTCGAGTAATCTCCCTGTCGGTCCATTAAAGGAGTCACCACGAAAGTAAATAATTAAGCACAAGACCAGCTTACACACCACACTACTAATAAGTCGAAAATGGGGTTAAGATCGCTAAACGAGTGCTATTCTTTATTATTCATTCATAATTCAAATTTAAAAGAGAACTAAAACATGCAATGTTAAGAAATTAATCAACTCAAGTTTAAATAGGGAGGAAATATTCATGAATTTGCTACTTTAAAATATTATAATTTCTCAATTTTTCCGAAAAACAGTTCAATTCGAGTTTGTCGTCGACTCATCTTAGTCTAAAAATTCATTCAATGGTTATATAAATCATGCTCAAATATTCTGAACCCTTGCACCTGTATCCATTATGTCTGGCTGATTCTTAGCAATCAATAATCATAGATCATAAGCCTCATTACCAAATACACTAAAATGTCCAGCAATTAGTATTTGTTAGAATTTAGCCTGATTTCACAACGTCGTTCAAATTTTATCATTTCGTTAAAGAATTCAGCTTGCCTCTCCCCCACACTTACTCATGACATTGTCCTCAATGGCAACTCAACATCAAAAATATATAGTCATTGCGTATAAAACAAAACGAGAGGGAAAATAAGCACTTAGCTGGTTAAGTATTGTCGTGACAGGTAGCGACGTGATCAACTGTCACAGTTGCACGGAGTAATATTTGAGGTATAACAGTAGCTTGAAGTAGTAATTTCAGCTCCAATTTGTTTACTTTGTATCGTCGTGCACGTCCTCATCAGAAAATAGTCATCCCGAGCACTCAAAGATTATTCAACAACCTGCAAAACAGAGTACTCGACCAAGACAAGTGAAATCTGACAGAAGCGAAATACCCCTAATAATGAGCTGATTTTTATTTGGGTCTTCTAATTTTTTTGTATTTTTGTTTTTTTCTGATTTTTTTGTGGCCGACACTATAAACATCCCCCTACAAAGGCTCCGAACTCGGGGAGGCACTTAAGCCGACTCGACTCGTAAAAGTAAAACTAACTAAACAGAAAAAGAATAATAGTTATTCATAAAGAGAAGATTACAATAAATCATAAGAGTTAAATAAATCATTAGTAGTAAAAAGTGTACAACTACGGTCTAAATAGAAATCACTCATCTATGTTAAAGAAAACTTAATCATGACAAGTTTCAGCTACACGTATGACATTGTACATAAGTCAAACAGATAGATAAGATCAATGGATTTAGTTAAAACAGGACGAGCTAAGTCGAGGTAATAACATGAAAAAAAACGATCACAAAACATGCCATATACTCAACTTACTCAACCAAAAAGAAATCCAAAAAAAAACGAACATATGTAAAAATTAATGTTAACTGTTAGCATGAAAATTAATGTAAAATTTATACAAAAATAATAAGACAGTTTCATAAGCTACGACCGCAGAAAATAGGACGAGATAAATCAAGCTAAAAAAACATGTAAAAAGGTCACAGAACATGTCAAATACGCAATTCACTCGACCTAAAAGAAAACAACTGTATGACTAATGTTATACTATTAGTTATCACACAAATTATTATTTTACGCCAAATCTCCCCGGCAACGGCGCCAAAATTTGATAGCGTGTCGTTAAGCGCTACAAATTAATAATTTATAAACCTAGCTTAGCCTCAAAAATATAAACGATAGTAAAGGATAAGTAGGATCGATCCCACGGAGAGATTGGAAAAACTCTAAATGTGATGATTTTATTAGTTAATTAAACTACAAATTAAAAGCGTTAGTCGTATTTACGATTTAAGGGGGGGATTAAATTCTGATTCCTAAGCTTAAAATAATTAACAGAAGAACAAAACTAACCTAACTAATATTTACACGCGACAGTCAAATACCCACAATTTAAGTTCGTATTTCATATAGGTAATTCTAGTTTGTTAACTGACAACAAATTGTTTCGATTTCAAAGTGATTAATGGATTAACTGCGGAGATTAAGATAGCAAAACCTCCCTATCCTCTCTTAGATTACAACTAATCTGAACTAGGCCGAGATTAATTCTTAACTAATCAATTTAGCAGCATTACTGAACAAAGAAGACATCATTAACCCAATTAATTCTCAAGTGTCGTCAATACTCAAGCCTTAACTGATCACGTTTTACCCTAATCCAAACTAAACTCAATTCGCAGATTTCAGTTTAAATTAGTTGCTACTCACTCTATGCAATTCGAACTAGGCCAAAATCACACAAATAGCAGTCAATTCAATAATTAATCACAATAAGATAGCAAATTATGAATAAAAATCGAATCTTTATAATAAAATCAATAAAACGATGAACACTAATCAACTTCAAAATCAATGTTGGGACCAAAATATTCACATGGTCCAATAGTCTGAACAAAGCAAATATGCCCAAGCCAAGGAAAGGAGAAAACAAAACTCAGGTCCAGGACCAAGAGCATAGCAAACTTAAGAAGCCTGGACCAGGGCTACGCCTGGGCCAGGAGGGACAACAAAGGCATCTCCTCACCCCCAGTTCAGCACTGAGGGGCAAGGAGATGGGAGACAAACTGTTGGGACCAGAAAACCAGACAGGTCCAGGATCTACAAACAGGTCCAGGCCGTACAGACAGGTCCAGGATCCACAGACAGGTCCAGGATCCACAGGCAGGTCCAGACTGTACAGACAAAACAAAAGTCCAAGCCAGGAGAGGAAAGGTCAAGATGGGCCAAGCCCAACAAGGGAGAAAGTTATTATGAGCAAAGCCCAAGAATGTATCAGCAACCCTAGAAGTAGATGTTGCAAGACTTGGTCAAGAGGCGGCTTCGGCCATGAAGATAGGAACTGCTGGAGAAGAAAAGGGAGGAGGTTACCTACAAAGGAGGAAATGAACGTTGGACCCAAGGACACTATAAAAGGAGGAACTTCAGAAGAAAAAGGCATCACAAGTCACACAACTCAACATACAACATTTTTACTCAGCTCTCAAGTATTTATTCATCATATAATTATTTACGATATTGTTGTACTCTGTACCAGTCTGTCCAGAACCAACCCTGGTTCTGTCCAGATCCTGTACTACCTGTTCCAGAACTAGTGAAGATCCTCTCCTGGCTTGGCGCCCGTGGTTTTCCCTTAACATTTAAGGGTTTTTCCCACGTAACCATATCGTGTGTCTTGTTCTATTTTCGTTGTCTTTTATACATTTTAGTCCCGAAATCACATTCTACACAAAGCTAAATCTAAAGGATAGTACTAGTAGATCCACAATCATTAAATCAAACCGTGTGAGAAAATCACCCCGAACAGTTTGGCGCCGTCTGTGGGGATACTAGTTTATTAATCCTACAAGTTTTCCAAATCAACAAAATCAGCCCAACGTGAAAGATGGAAGGACCAAGCGCAGAAGCCATGCTGAAGCTCCAGGAGGAATTGCAACAAGCCAAGCAAGTTGCAGAACAAGCCAAGCGGTGCCAGAGGATGCAGGTGGCGGCAAGGCGAAGGAGGTGAGGTACATCCTGAAGAAAGCGGTAGAGACCTGCGCTCGGAAGAAAGCCTCGGGATCCAGGATCCCACCAGGTACTCCATTTTACGATGTGATCAAGCAAATTGACTTTTCTATTTTTCTTACGGTTCGGGATCCAAAACAACTCGGGGCAACCACGAAGATGACTCAGAGTCAACCACGAAAGTAGGGACGGCGATCCAGGCGGCCGGAAAAAGATCGATGCGGGGCAGATTATCTTTGTACATGGTCCAGGAGATCCAAAAGTTGTCAGACATGGTGCAGAAAGTCCCAGGACTGCCTCCACCAATAGAGCTGGCCAGGCCAGAAAGTTACGCTGATTCGCCCTTTGATGATTGCATAGCAAAGGTGGAGATGCCGAAAAAGTATACTCCGCCAAACCTGAAACTCTATGATGGGACAACTGACCCTCAGGAGCATGTTGCACAATACAAACAAAGAATGATCAATGCGGCTATTCCCATGGAGAAACGTGAAGCCTGTATGTGTAAGAGCTTTGGCTCTACCCTAACGGGTCCAGCCCTGCAATGGTTCATCAATCTGCCAAACAGGAGTATCAGGACCTTTGCTGACCTGGTCAACATCTTCAACGTCCAGTTCGCCAGTAGCAGAAAGTTGGACAAACAGACAAGTGACATGCGGGGTTGTCGGGAAGAGGATGAGACCTTGAGAGATTTTACGTGCAGCTTCAACAAGGAGAAAATTTCCATTCAGAGATGTGACATCGGCAAAGAATAGAGGCTTTCCGTGAAGGCTTGGTAAGAGATTCTAGACTTTATATTGAACTAACCCGTTATCCTTGTTCTACCTTTGAAGATGTGCCAGGCCAAGGCTCGGCCCGGATCGGGGTAGAAGAAGACATCTTTATTCAGACACAACTCGAGAGAGTAACAGGATAGCACACAGAATCCGACCTATAGGGAAATAGTACGGACACACGCCGTACTAGGCGAACCACAGATCCACTGGCGAGAATGTTACTGGGGCGACCACGAAACCTTCCCCGCCTGTAAGGATGTCTACAAATTAAAAACCCTAGAAGGTAAAATAATCCCTAAATCGTGGTAGGTCACTCATTTCAAAGCTTTGTCATATGTAATTTTTATCTCATATCAAAACAATTCTTGACTTGGCGTCGGGTAGTTGGCAAACGCCAACGATCGATCGACCCAAATCTTTCTTGTGACAGGTGAAAAACCAGGCAGAGCGGACTCACGAAGCGGACTTACAGAGCGGACATGCAGAGCGCATAAGCACACCGGATCAACAAAACAAAGCGACAAACCAAATACAAAAATAAGGGCATCGGCCCGGCCGACTACAAAAGCGGGAGAGGAGTAATGTCCGTTAAGGAGCCCCAAGGTGTGGTCGCCTAAACTTTCAAACGCATGCATGCTACTTGACAAATTCAAAACAAAATTTGTGCGCACCAAAACAGATGACAAAACAAAAAGACTCATGACATATCCACAAAACAAAACAAAACAAAACAAAACAAAGCCACACAACCATCTATGATGTCCTTACCGTTACAAAGACAAAATGATCCCAAGACAAAACATGTCCAAATAGGGGCCATACCCCCACCAAATTCAGAATTCCAATTAACAAGACAAAGTTCCTTGCAGGACTCACACTACCAGCCTCCCAAGGAATCTGCGCTCTGTCCTAGCCAAGACATGACCATACGGCCTTGATCACCAAGAATATAATCCCGAACGGTTTTACCACAGACCCTGCATGGGAATACATTTCCTCACTTCCAGGCCAGGCCAGAGGCGAGGAAATGGGGGCAAATGTTGGGACCAAAATATTCACATGGTCCGATAGTGCGAACAAAGCAAATATGCCCAAGCCAAGGAAAGGAGAAACAAAACTTCAGTCCAGGACCAAGAGCATAGCAAACTTAAGAAGCCTGGACCAGGGCTACGCCTGGGCCAGGAGGTACAACAAAGGCATCTCCTCACCCCCAGTTCAGCACTGAAGGGTAAGGAGATGAGAGACAAACTATTGGGACCAGAAAACCAGGCTGGTCCAGGATCTACAAACAGGTCCAGGACGCACAGACAGGTCCAGGATCCACAGACAGGTCCAGGATCCACGAGCAGGTCCAGGACGTACAGACAGAACAAAAGTCCAAGCCAGGAGAGGAAAGGTCAAGATGGGCCAAGCCCAACAAGGGAGAAAGTTATTATGAGCAAAGCCCAAGAATGTATCAGCAACCCTAGAAGTAGATGTTGCAAGACTTGGTCAAGGGGCAGAAACTCAGCCATGAAGATAGGAACTGCTGGAGAAGAAAAGGGAGGAGGTTACCTACAAAGGAGGAAATGAACGTTGGACCCAAGGACACTATAAAAGGAGGAACTTCAGAAGAAAAAGGCATCACAAGTCACACAACTCAACATACAACATTTTTACTCAGCTCTCAAGTATTTATTCATCATATAATTATTTACGATATTGTTGTACTCTGTACCAGTCTGTCCAGAACCAACCCTGGTTCTGTCCAGATCCTGTACTACCTGTTCCAGAACTAGTGAAGATCCTCTCCTGGCTTGGCGCCCGTGGTTTTCCCTTAACATTTAAGGGTTTTTCCCACGTAACCATATCGTGTGTCTTGTTCTATTTTCGTTGTCTTTTATACATTTTAGTCCCGAAATCACATTCTACACAAAGCTAAATCTAAAGGATAGTACTAGTAGATCCACAATCATTAAATCAAACCGTGTGAGAAAATCACCCCGAACAATCAACTCAACTCGAAATCAGTTTACAAAACTAAAATTAATCAACGAATTCAAACCGTAATTAGATACAAGAGAGTAAAGAGAACTTAATTTTAGCCCGGAACTTGCAAACTCGAATTTCGGATGTCGCACCTCCACAAGAGCTCCAAATTCGCCCTTACTCGATCGTGTACTAGGACGACGACCAAGCACTGTCTCCTACTTCTCTCTCGACCCAAGTAGGTCTCAAATCGTCACTCAAATTCGCTCAAATCTCTGTATATTTTCTGGGTATTTTTTTCGCCCCTATTTTTACATTAAATCGGGTATATATACAAACTTTGGGGTAGATTTTACGATAAATTTGGAAAAGATTGAGATAAAAGAATAGATTTGGGTCAGTAAATTGGAAAGAAAATCGAAGACATCGGCTTGCTTTTGACATTGTGCTGCTTTCCTTATCACGGAGTAACTTGTTTTTGGAAGGTGCGGTGTCTTTTGCTGTGCTCTTCTAATTTCCTTTAGTGCTCCACTCAATCCTTGTCTCCTTTAATTTTTATGTGGGCTTTCCAATATGTTGGTGTTAGTTTGTAACCCACGAAGCTTCGCTTAGTCGAGCTTGTTCTTCAATCCAATTCCTCTAGTCTCGAGTCTCGACAAGTACCTAACAAATACGGAGTACAAAATATCAAATTATAATAAAATAATATACTCATTATAAACTTATATTTTACAAAAACATATAAATATAGCTCGAATAATAAAAAGACGACTATAAAAGTGTAAAATTATATCGTAAAAATATATACAATTACGCACTTATCAATATTCCCCTTTCCCGTGGCGGCGGCCTTTCTAAGGACAAGATCTCCTGTTTCGAATTCTATGTGACTGACGCGGCGGTTGTAAACTCGACGCATCCTCGCTTGATAGACGGCCAGGTTGAGTCTAGCTTGATCTCTGATTTCGTCTAGGAAATCAAGGCTGTCTCTTCTTGCTGCCGCGTTGCTGACGACGTCGTATAATTCGACCCTTGGGCTGTGGATCTGTATCTCTATGGGGAGTAGGGCTTCTGAGCCATACACTAAATTGAACGGCGTATGACCAGTGGCCTCCTTTTCCGTCGTTCTAATGGACCACAGGACGCTGGGGAGTTCGTCAGCCCATATTCCTTTCAGGTCCTCCAGCCGCTTCTTCATTCCGCTCAGTATTTGTTTATTTGCAGCTTCAGCTTGTCCATTACTCTGAGGATGGGTGACCGATGAGTATGCGACGATGTTACCATTATTCCCCAGCCAGGACCTGATGGAGGGATTATCAAACTGCCGGCCGTGGTCGAAGACGACGACCTTAGGCACTCCAAACCTGGTTATCACATTTCTCCATATAAATTTTCGAACTGCTGCTTCGGTTATGGAGGCGACGGCCTCTGCTTCTATCCATTTTGTGAAATAGTCGATGGCGGCGATAACGTACTTCCTGCCCCCAGTGGCCGCCGTGAAGGGGCCAAGAATGTCCATTCTCCATTGGTCAAAAGGGATGGGATTCAGCACCGTACGAAGGTCTCGGGCAGGCAGATGGATGTCAGGAGCATGGACTTGGCAATTATGGCACTTTCGAGTCAGCTCTTTAGCGTCCTTCACCATTGTTGGCCAATAAAATCCGGCGCGGAGGGCCTTATGGGCGAGGTTTCTTCCTCCGATATGATGCCCACAGATGCCAGAGTGTATACTCCTTAACATAAAGGCGGACTCGTTGGGACCGACACATTTCAGAATTGGGTCCGTGAAGGATCTCCTGTACAGCTCTTCATGTCGAATAACGAAGCGTGGAGCAATTCGCTTTATCTTGGCGGCCTCCGCCTTATCCACTGGGAGCTCGCCTGTCAACTTGTAGAGCCTTATAGGCCTCATCCAGCCACTGTCTTCGACCAATGCATTCACCGCTAGCACTCCCTTCTTTCTCCTGATGTCCACCGTTACAGTTTTTGCTTTATGGTCGGCGGTTGCGCTGGCCAACTTGGCCAAAGCATCGGCTTTGCCATTCTCCGACCTGGGTATGTGGTGTATCTCAAACAGCCTTAAGCTGGACGTGAGGTGTTTTACCTTGCCCAGATATTGGCTCATGCTGTCGTCTTTTGCCTCATATTCACCCCTCAGCTGGTTTGTCACCAACTGAGAGTCTACTCTAAGCACTATTCTCTCTGCCCCCATTGCCTGTGTGATCTCCAGGCCGGCCGGCACAGCCTCGTACTCAGCCTCATTGTTGGTAGCGGGGAAAGCGAATCTCAACGCGTGTTCGAACTCGTGGCCCTCGGGGCTTATGATAAGAACCCCGGCCCCAGAGCCGTGGATCGTGGCCGAGCCGTCGGTATATACCTGCCACAGTCCATCTGACTCAGCAATCTCGGCCGGATGTGTACACTCTGCCAAGAAATCAGCCAATGCTTGGGCTTTAATTGTCGTACGGCCGGAGTAACGTATGCCGTAACCTGACAGCTCTACTGCCCACTTGAGCAACCGGCCAGACTTCTCAAATTTTTCTAAAGCCTTCTCCAACGGCTGATCAGTTCTGACTTCGACGGGATGAGCGTCGAAGTAGAGTCTTAGTTTTCGCGCAGCAATTACCACGGCGTAGGCCGCCTTTTCAATCAGGGGGTAGTTCTTCTCTGACTGCCCCAGCGCATGACTGACGAAGTATATCGGCTGTTGCTGCTTCTCCTCCTCTCTCAAAATGACAGCTGATACTGTATTTGTTGTCACGGCGATGTAGAGGATCAGGGTCTCCCCTGTAATGGGCCGTGCTAAAGTAGGCAAAGTGGTCAAATGCATTTTAAGCTGGCCGAACGCTACTTCCTGTTCAACTCCCCACTCGAATTTTTTATTCCGTTTCAAAACTTGAAAAAAGGGGGTTGACTTGTCGGCCGACCTTGATATGAACCTGGACAACGCAGCCATCCTTCCTGTCAAGGTCTGCACGTCTTTTATATTCCTCGGAGCTGGCAAGTCTAGTATGGCTTGTATCTTCTCAGGGTTAGCATCTATTCCTCTTGAGCTGACCAAATAACCAAGGAATTTACCCGATCGAACGCCGAAAGTGCACTTCTTGGGGTTCAATTTCATCCCGTACTTCCTCAGTGATTCAAAGGTCTCCTTTAGGTCGGCTAAGTGCTGCTCATCTGATCTGCTTTTCACAATAGCGTCGTCGACGTATACCTCTATATTGCGCCCTTTTTGTTTCGAGAAAACTGTATCCACTAGCCGTTGATACGTAGCCCCTGCGTTCTTCAGACCAAATGGCATCATTCTGTACATGAACACACCATGGCTAGTGTTGAAAGCGCAACGTCGCTGATCCTCCTCACCCAGATACACCTGATGGTAGCCTGAGAATGCATCCAAGAGGCTCAACGTAGAGTGGCCGCTCGTTGAGTCGACCAGCTGGTCTATCCTCGGCAGAGGGTAACAGTCCTTAGGACAAGCCTTGTTCAAATTGGTGAAATCGACGCACATTCTCCACGCTCCGGAGGCCTTCTTTACCATTACTACATTAGCGACCCATTCCGGGTAGTCGCATCTTTCTATAAACTTAGCTTCTAACAACTTATTTACCTCCTCCATCACGACTTTGTCTTTTTCAGCACTAATCGGCCGCAGACGCTGTTTTACCGCTTTAAAACTCGGGTTAACCTTCAAATGGTGAACTATAACACTGGGATCAATCCCTGGCATCTCGGCGGCCGTATAGGCGAAGACGTCCTTGTTCTGCTCCAGGATGTGGATTAACTGTTCTTGGAATCTGCGTCGGACACCTCCCACGATTCTGACTCGGCCGGGAGAGTTCTACTTCTTGCGTCTCATTTCTCGGTGTTTGCATGTCTAAGCCTTCCCTTTCTGGCCGTACGCTCTGATTTTCCTTCCTGCCGGCCACCATTGTATCCTCTGTTTTCCTTATTGACATCGAGTTGCACGACCGGCCGGCTCTTTGGTCACCAAACAATTTCCCGGCTTTCCCGTTATCCGTTACATAAGCCATTACTAACGCGCGCACTGAAACCACGGCGCAGATTTCATCTAATGTGACTCGTCCAATCAACGCGTTGTATGCTGAGGGGGCTTCCACAACTACAAAAACGGCGCTGAGGTACCTGGCCACGTTTCCCTCTCCTACCGTTATGGGCAGGGTGATCGTTCCCATCGGCCGTAATCCGTTTCTAGCAAACCCATATAAGGAGCCGACGTACGGTGTCAGACTTTTCCTCCCCAATCCCAGAATATCGAAGACTTCTTTGTACAGAAGGTTAGTGCACGCTCCTGTGTCCACCATGCAACGGTGTACAAGGTGATGATTAATGTCAACGGCTACCAATAGTGGATCACTATGTGGAAACGTGACACGCTCATAATCCTCCGTGGTGATGGAGAGCTCCGGCATTCTTGATCCAACGTGGCCGGTGAGGTATATCTCATGAAAAATTTCTTTTCGCTGCCCAGCCTTTCGTTTCCTTCCTGAATATGGGATTTCTTCTGCTCCGGATATCATATGTATCTCCCCGATTCTCGGCTTTCCCCTACGCTGATCCGCTCCTGTGCCATCTCTATCATCTTTATCTCTTTTCTTCGTCGTGTATTGTTTGAGATGTCCTTGCCGTATCAGCCGTTCTATCTCGTTTCTCAGGGTGTAACAGCTATCCGTGTCATGCCCCTCAGCTCTGTGATATTGGCAGTATCGGTTTTTGTACTGTCCGCCATTTACCATCGGCTTGGGCTCCACGAACGGCACTTTATTTTTAGCAAGCTCATAGATCTCGGCTGCAGATTTATTCAAGGCAGCAAATTTTCCGTAGGTTGGTTTATCTGGCCCAAGAAAAGTAGGTTTATTAGCTGTCCTCCCTTGCTGCCTTGGCTGCCACCTTTCACGGCCGCTGGCCGTACGACCCTCTTCCCGCTTCTTTTCTGCCTTCTCTGTCTTCTTTCCAAACGTTCGATTGAACTGTTCTTCCCGGACAAAACCGTCGGCCATCTCCCTTGCCTTTAACAGATTCTGGGGTGGGTTTCTGATCAGCAGGCTCCTCAACTCCCCTTTTCTAAGGCCGACGGTTAAGGCATGGACGCCAATTTTAGAATCGAGGCTTCGTATCTGTTGAGACTCGCGGTCAAACCGGGACATATAGTCCTTTAATCCCTCGCTTTCTCCTTGTACAATATTCAAGAGCTCCGCGGCCGTCTTCTCCCTCCGTCGGTTCCCTGCATATTGTTGCTTACATATCTTTGTCATCTCATCATACCCATCCACCGACCCAGTAGGGAGGTTTCTAAACCACGTTTGGGCGAGGCCAACAAGAGTGGTGGGGAACACCTTGCACCACACATAATCCGACGTATCGTACATCATCATGTGGCCCTCGTAGGCCGCCAAGTGCTCATCAGGGTCAGACTTTCCGTCGTACCTCAAGGAAGGTACCTTTATCTTGGGCAACGGATATTTCAGCACAGAGGGTGCTAGCGGGGATTTTATCGTCACCTGCCCTCCTCTGATATTTCGCTTCGGCCTGGCCTCCCTGGGGACCTCCTGCACAGAAGGCTCTGAGCTGCAATTTGATTCCGCTTCCTCCGTTGATATGCGCATTGTATCACTTCTCACTGTTTGATGGGTGTTCATACTTTCAAATAACTTTCTGGGAGTGACCTTCTTTGAGGTCTCCGGCTCGGAGACCCTTGGGATACTCTTCTTGTGCTGTTCATCGACCTTCGTCTGACTCGGAGTTTTCCTTATTTGTTGAAGGTAAGCGTCCATCATCTTCTTCTCCTCCGGTGTGAGGGGTGCGGTTTCCTCCTCATGGACTGAGCTGCCCTCAGCAGTCGGCCTAGGCTGCACTGGGATTTCAGGTTGCTTTTCAGGATTCTTTCCAACTTCTGCCATGACTTTTATGTTAGAGTCCCCACAGACGGCGCCAATTGTTTCGAGGTACAATCACTATGATATGTATTACAACACGAGACTTAAGATTTCGTGGTGAGAACTTGTGGATTATCGCTTCACTGCACTCTCCTTCTCCGACTGACCTACACAAAATGACAAGCCTAGCCTCGGGAGCTTCCGAGGATAACTCCTCCGATGCTTAAGTAAGTTTTATGTGAAGTTTAAAGCTAATAATGTAGAGAGAGAAAATCTGAGTTATACCTTTTTTATGTGTTATTGTGAATAAATGTAACTTTGAGAATGTTTCTCCTTTTATAGGGGATTTTACTGCCACGTGGGGGACAAAACCCTGACATGTGTCTTCCCACTTATGGAATTCTGAGCAAGTCCTCAATGGTGGTAGGGTGCAAAGTAGAGTATGTCTGTAGAGAATGAGACATTTACCATATTGATCCAGTCTGAACTGGGGTATGTCGGCCGGCTTACCATGCCCCATCAGGAGTATAATAGTATTATCACTTGTAGGGATTCTAGAAAGAAATAGTTAGTTTTACTAAATTAACGTGATTTTAGTTTTTTTTTTTTTTCTTTTAATTATTAAATTTATTCGCAGGCATAATAATCTCAACTAAAATATCAGTTATTAAATATTAACTCTGCTAAATTAGTGAGAGTTTGATACACTTAAGTTTAATTTTTATTATTATTATTATTATCAAGTTTATTATTGCCAAAAAAATTCAACTTATATTGTTTTGGTTGTTATCATCAAGATAATTATTATTGCATACGAAGTAATATTTTTTTTTATTATTCAATCATCTGAAATCATCAAAAGTTACCATAACATTAATCAAATTCAATGCTCCGTAGTACACAACTACATAGAAATAAAAAATTTTAAAAAAAAAAAAAAATTACGTAGAAAAAACATGCTAAATCAAAATCATTTGTCTCAATGGAACAATTAAATTAGAAAAATATAAAAGAAAAATTGACTAAGAATATTATTTACATGAAACTTATTTGGTAGGTTGATTAGAATATTATTTACAAAGATTTTAATTTGTATAATATTCTCATTCATATATTCTTTACGTAAATAAGATAGCAAAATTTTAGGAAATTAATTTGTAGAATAGTCTTAACTTCAATATTCCGTACTTAAATAAGTTGCAATACATATTATGATTTATGTTATGTTATTATTTTTTTTTAATTGTTAAGATGATTATGATGTCATTAATTGAAATTGGCGGGAAAAAATTGCACGAGAAGTTGACATGTGGCAAAAATGACGTCAACGAAAACTCCCTTTTAGTAGAATAAGATTGGTAGACCGGTCCAAATCTGATCCTACCCGATAAACCGTCCGAAACCGACATGTAAATGAACCGAAGTAAACTCGGCTTTTTCGACCCGAACCCAAAATCTATCAGAACCTGAAATGAACCGAAAAAATGAGTTAACACCCGATTCATAGCGGGTCAACCCGTTGGGTCAAAACAATTATGTTCCCAAATATAAAAAGTCATTACTAATTTTTATATACATGGAAATTTTTTATTTCAAATCAGTTTTAAACATCTGAGACCTGATAAATTTCTCATAATTGAATTTTTTTACTTAAAACATAATCTTTATTATTTAATAATTTAATATCAATCATTTAAATTGCGCTTCATTGGACGTTATGTCGTTATGCCTTTTCTTATGAAACATTGATATTAAACACATGGAGAAAAAGTTAGAAAAATATGATTATCATTCAAAATATTACTTACGTTAAAATTTAGCCATTATACCCAAAAAGTAAAAATTCAAATATCGACAAAAAAGGCGTTAATCAACCCGTGTTTTGTCACTAACCCGACCTAGAAACCATATCCATCCGACCCGTATATTACCCGAACCCAAAATACACCCAACCCGTATATTATCTGAACCCATATTTACCCGACCTTTAAACCGTTTGCTCGACCCGTTTGACAGGTCTAAGTATTGGGTAAGAAGACAAACTGACGGATAGCGTTTTAAAAAATAAAATTTTGCAATTACAAGTCCGTAACAGTGTTTACAATGCTTAAAAGATCTATAAAATTCTTACAAAAGATTGTTATGAAATTGTATACAATTATTTATATATATAGTAATAGGCTAGTGCAGTGTACGTTTCAATAATGTTTCAATAATAATGTTGTTATGATCTAGTAAATGGTACGAGTACTTTGTAAATAATTACAAGGAATAATATGGTCTAAACTAATCGTGATTTACAAATATTCTTCGCAAACACCACCAACGCAAACCTATATCTATAGTATTTGTGAGTATATCTCACATTGATGAGTATTAAGTGAAATGAGGTGTTTATAATTAATTGTGTGGATAGTCTATTAGTTAAGAGAAATGGGCCATTAGTGGTAACACTAGTGAATCCGCCACTAATATGAGCCTAGCACTTAGATGAATCAAGACAAGGCACTTGGGACATGGGCGAAACGTCACGAGCCCGATTCGAGTCAATATTTAGAGAATGAGGTGTTTTTTTTTTTTTTTTTTTTTTACAATCAATCTCTAAAATTATAGTAATCACTTTTATGCTCGCGAGGCTGATCTCTGACCATAAGTCCATATGTTGACGGAAGAGGTCTTCTCCAACAAAACGGAGTACAAATAAGTCTATATTTTTCCACGATATACGTCGAGCTTTTTTTTTTCCCAACAAAACTATTTTGACCACGGGATAACTTTATGTCACAATATAAACATTACCGTGACAAATAATAATCATTTGTGCCATAGTAAAAGTTATACGTGTGGTAAAAATATTCATTTAGCCACGAATAAAGCTAACAAAAACATAAATAAAACCACGAATTGTGTCAAATTTGTTCCAAACAACATAAATATAGCCACAATTTGTGACACGTTTGTAGCAAAAGTTGCTAGTATAATCAAATTATAAAAGAAAAGCGTCACAAGCAGCGGAAATAATTTATGTTAATTAACTGTTATAAGACGGAATAATTTCGCTAGAAAAATAATTGGTCTGACGACTTTGTTTTGTGATGAATATTCTTACTTGTACAGTTGTAGCCTTATAGGTTTCCTATTTAAATTAAAAAAAAAAAAAAGCTTCAACATCTCATATAGTGTCGCCTCATAAATAAAGTGTTGAGTGATGTCAAAATATCTTTTCTGTGATAACGTAATTGTGATGTCTCACCAAATAACTAGCGTTTTTTATACATATGATGACATATTATTATACCGATTCAAAAAGATTTGTCTTTTTCAATTTAATATATCCGTCTTGAGTTCTCATAATTATAATATTTCAAATTGCAGTAACCCATCATTTAAAAAATAATATGCACTCAATAATGATTAAGAAAAATTAGCTCACTGTGAAAATTAAAAAAATACGTATGAGAGGTGAAAATTAGGCGATTGAGAGGCGATTTTTTAGGGTTCCTTTCTCTTTTGCAATGGCGAAGAAAAAATACCAAAAAAAATTCCTGTGAACTCAGCAAAAACTTCGATTCAGTCTCTTCGAGCTGCTTCTTCCATGGTGGATAGAACGTAGGTGGTTGATATTCACTTGGATGACGAACCTGATGCAATTGAAGGGTTGGACTTGGATCAGGAAGTGGGCGTGGTGGTTGCTGATACGAATTCGACTGCTTGGACTGAGGTAGGGGCGCCAGCAAAAGGTACATCTATGCCTCCTCTACTTCAGCTTACTAATGAAGATGTGGTACATGAGATTGACTATTGGTCATCTGCGATTTATTTTTTTTTTTTTTTGATAGAATGTAAGAATTATATTAGAATCATCTCAACAATTACATCGATTTGTGATCACACTTAACATATTTGTAAACATTAACAGCAAAATAAATCCACCTATCGTTAATTAACGCCTATGCTATTCAACCAACTATTGTCCTGCAAATTTCGACCATGATGTCTAACACGTCCCAATGTCCATTCTCGTATTTTCTTCAAATGAATAGCAGGTATAGTCACGCTCATTTGAATCCAAGCATCATTACGTTGAATCCAAATAGAATAAAGAGTAGCAGCACGAGCAACATTCACCACGAGTTTTTTGGTTCTAGACCATCTACGCGTTTGAATGCCCTCCAACAATTCCACAGGTGATAGACATACCTTCAACCAACAGCAGACCAGATTAAGCAGTCTTCTCGTAAATTCACACTTAGTGAACAAATGGTGCAGAGTCTCAGCCTGTAGACCACATGTACAGCAGCGATCATCTTCACTAACACCCAACGCAAACAGTCTTTCCTTGAGTTGTAATCCCCGTTGAGCAATCAACCATACTACGAAGCCATGCTTAGGAATCACCAAAGGATGCCACACCACTTTGTGCCAATGTACTTGAGGTTGTGGTACACTCAACCACTGATAGCAAGACTTAACCGTGAAATTGCCATTGTTGACAGACCATAGATCACCATTGAAGGCAGGTTGAATTCTATCTCGCACACAACAAATTCTTTTTACGTACCAACTTGTGTCATCCTTAGGAGTGTACTCCCACCATGAGCAGCCTTTCATATACACATGATCCATCCATTGTACCTGATACATCGGCCTTATGACCAACCACCACACCAGTTTGCCAACCAAAGCCATATTCCACAGACTACCATCCTTTAAGTTCAGCCCACCTTGCTTCTTTGGGAGGCAAATCTTTGCCAGAACTGATGGGAGTTACGATATAGTCTGGCGACCGCTCCATAGAAAGTTCTGCGCACACGATTCCACTCTCTTTAATACACCTTTTGGTAGCACGAACATGGAAGCCCGGTATGAATGTAGCGTTTGAAAGCCTTGTTGTACAAGTACTAGTCTGCTGCATATGACAACTTCCTTGCCCCTAGGCGTGAATTCTCTCAACAATCTTATCAACAAGGATTTGCACAATCCTTGCTCTTAAGTCGACCCATTGTTATAGGTACTCCTAGATATTTAAAGGGAGTTTCCTTCAATATATCCCGATATAGATAAGATATCCTTCTTGAAGCTATCATTCACTCCATTAAAATAGACACGAGGATATCATGGGGCTACTCTTGAGGCCAGAGGCCTGAGAGAAGGTGGAAAAAGCCCTTAGCAGGACCAATATTGACGTAGCATCCCCTTTACTGAAAAGAAGAAGATCATCTGCAAACATGAGGTGGGTGAGCTTCATAGGCTTGCACAATGGATGATAATTAAATCTCATATTGGCTGTAGCAAAAGTGAGTATTCGACTAAAATACTCCATACAAAGGGTAAATATCAAGGGTGAGATGGGATCCCCTTGCCTAAGCCCTCTCCTTCCTTTAAAGAAACCAAACATCTCTCCATTAATTGCCAAAGAGAATGTAGGAGAAGTGACACATTCCATTATAAGATGACGAAACGAAACTGGAAATTGGAAAGCTTCCAACAGCTCACAAACAAAGTCCCATCCTACTGAGTCATAGGCCTTCATGAGATCGATTTTAAACAAACATCGTGGGGAACATGCTTGTCTATTGTAGAGCCTGACCAGATCTTGGCATATGAGTATGTTCTCCATGATACTTCTATCCTTTATGAAACCACCTTGACTTCTACACACCAACTCTGGTAGCACCACAGCCAATCTATTGCAAATGAGTTTGGAGATACATTTATAGAGTACATTGCAACAAGCAATGGGCCTGAACTGGGTCACGGACTGAGGCACCTTCACCTTGGGTATCAAAGTAATTGTTGTAGCATTGAGTTGTTTAAGCAAGGACCCTGTCTGAAACACATCCATTACAGCTGCACAGACTTCATCCCCCACAATACTCCAAGATGCCTTATAAAAGGCACTAGAGAAGCCATCTGGACCAGGAGCCTTGTGATCAGGTATATCAAAAATTGCCTTCTTAATCTCCTCCTTTGTTACTGGTCTAAGAAGAATAGCTTTGTGAACATCATTACAAACACTACCTTGCTCGATCAAGCTGCTTGTTCCTTTGGTGTTGTCTGCGCATTAGTGCCAAGAAGATGGATATAGTAGTCTAAGAACGCCTGCTGTATACCTTGCGGATCATCTTGAAGTTGACCAGCCATATCTTTAACAGAGTGAATCTGATTTCTCACCCCTCTACTTCTGATCACACTATGGAAATATTTAGAGTTTGCATCACCACCTTTTATCCAGTCAACCTTTCCTCTCTGAGCTAAGAAATTCATAGCTTGACGGTTGTAGTTCAAAGACCTCAGCGAAACCTCCTTCTCCTGGTCTCTCAGCCTAGTGTTAGTAGGGTCACCTACTAACTGGGTTTGAATGAACTCCAAATGCTGCTTAGCAATATTAGCAGTCTTCTCAATATCCCCAAATTGCTCTCTATTAAACTTCTTTAAATTACTCTTCAACATTTTCAATTTTCTCACCAAACAGTACATCTTAGTCCCAACAATGGGAATCTGCCACCACTCTGTCAGTGAAGGAAGAAACAAAGGAGAAGTACTCCACATATTGTAATATTTAAATGGCTTCTTCCCTCCCAAACTCCTGCTACTACTCTTAACAACACAAGGGCAATGATCAAAGAGCCCCTCTGGTAGGAAGTGAGCAAAGTAAGTAGGCATTTGTAAAATCCAATCCTCATTCACTAACCATCTATCCAACCTACTATAGATTCTCTCATCTCCATCTCGCTTATTATTCCAGGTGAAGAAAGCCCTCTGACATTTATGTCCACCAACCCACATTCATCAACACAATTCCTGAAATCTTCAATTTCTGTTGAACTACACACACCACCCAATCTCTCGTTATGAGACAGGACACAGTTGAAGTCTCCACAAACAGCCCAGGGACCCCTGCTACTTACTGAGAGTCGCCCTAACTGTTGCCATAACTCCTTCCTCCCAACCACATCATTAAAAGCATAAACCATTGACAAATAAAAACTAGCACCACCAGTAATATCCACTACTCTCATGTGAATACATTGAGCAGAATAATCCAAAAAATCTACTGAAAACAAAGAAGGGTTCCATATAACCCAAATTCTTCCTCCCTTATGCCATTTTGTGTTAGTAGAAATGCTCCATCCATCTTGCAAAATACCACTCAAAGTTTGAAGCCCTAAGGTTTTCACCTTAGTCTCCAGGAGACCAAACAAGCCAACCTTATTTTGATAGGTGAACCATTTAACTTGCTTTTGCTTGGTTGGTTTGTTTAGCCCCCTCACATTCCAAAAACCCAAACTAGTCATTCCCCACCCTAGGGTGAGGAGTCACACTACTTGTTCCAATGCCCTCCTTAGGAGAAGAGGCTGCTCGTAACTTCCATGAAAGGCTGCTGTCCAAACTTATGAGCAGAATATCCACCATCCCTATCTCTTGCACAGTCGGTCTCACAATTGGTCTAGCAGGAGACACAATCCGTGGAGATGTATTAATCGGTACAGTAGGCAGTGGAGTCACAATTTGCACCCCCACAGCCTCAGGAATTGAAACCTTGGCCTGCACCTTCGGCCTCCACACCTTGCCCTGGCCTGCTTTTGCTATCTGACCATTTGTCCCAGCCTTCTTACATGCCTCAGTTCTGTGACCCATCCCATGGCATGACAAACATACCACAGGTAGCCACTCATAGTCCACACCCACTTTGATCACTTCCCCTTTCTCATCAAGAAACCTGATGAAATCGAGCGATTACCACCAAACTCCACTTCAATCATTACCCGTGCATATCCAACCCGAGTTTTTTCCTCAGTAGCCTTATCAGTCTTCACAAATTTCCCCAAAATTCCTGCAATTTTCTCCAAACCACGCCCCCAGAATTTCAAATGCAAACCACAAAAACGCACCCAAATAGGCACCGTCTTAACAGCTTGTTTGGTCGGCTCAGGTCCTCGGACCATGGTTTCACGATAAGGGTTTGTTATCAAACAAAATTGCCCACTCTGCAATACTGACTTCCCTCCTCCATAGACTTAAATCGAACCAAGAAGACACCATTATGAAGGAAGGATAGAGAATCAACGATGTTTTGCCCGGTCTCGCGAATGAACCCTTCGAGAACACCCGAGGAGGGTTTGCCCCCAGCGTAGCAACAGACGGTAGTTTTCCGATGTCGAGTTCCTCATTTACTTCCTCAGCTGAAAATTGAACCAAACCTTCAGTCGCCTCATCAATTGGTGGTAACGAAGATGAGGGAACATCCTCATCACACACACCCCCAATCATACTGTCCAAATCAAGCGGGGGAATACCCACCACTTCGTGAATCGCCTTTTGCTTGCCTGTGTCGTCACTACGTGGTCCCTTAGTTTTACCCTGTACAAAAACATCATCGTCATGTTGAAGTAACGCAAATTTATTAGCTACTACATCCTTATGAAGAGTTTTTTTGGATTTTGAAGAAGAAGCTTTCGAAGGATATTTAGCAGAGATAGCCATCATCTGCGATTTATTGTTACATCTTGGGAGCTAATCCTCCTGTGGAAGTGGTAAAAGGGTTTGTTAAGCGTGTGTGGGGTAAATATAGTGTGGACAAGGTCTCATTTCTGAACAATGGGATTTTTTTGGTCCGATTTATGAATATGGAACATGTGCAGGAGATTATGAAGGGTGGTTTTTATCTCTTTGATGATAAACCAGTTATTGTGCGACAATGGACAGCTGAATCTTCTCTGGTGAAGGAGGCTGTGGACAAGGTCCCAGTTTGGCTGAAACTACATCAACTTGACCTGAAATTCTGGGGTGAGGGTTGTTTAAGTAAGATAGCTGGGTTGATTGGCGACTTCGTGAAAATGGATGTTATGACTAAATCTAAGACTCGTTTGGGTTTTGCCAGGGTTCTTGTTGAGGTGAAATTGGGGCAAGAGTGCCCTCGTACTATTCGTTTCCTAGATGAGAAGGGGATACAAGTGGATGTACTGGTTGAATGTGAGTGGGTACCAATTCAATGCACGGGGTGTAAGGGATATGGGCATAAAATGGAGCATTGCAGAAGGAAATCTGATGAGAAGAAGGAATGGAGACCTAAAGTTACAATTCCTGTTGTACCTAGGGCTTCTCCACCTAGGACTCAGAGTACTGGTGATGTGGTTGTATGCATGTACCCCTATCAAGGTGTTAAGTGGAATGGGAAATTCAGAGAGTGTAATGAGGTCCAATGTTAAGGGAACTTTCTTGGAGGTGCTGACTAATGGCGCTTCTGGAAGTGGTAGTAAGAGTATTGATAAGGGTGGTGAAACTGGTTTTGATTTCTTTGATGGCAATGGATAACCTAGGATTTTGGAATGTCAGGGGCCTGAATAAGGTCAATAAACAGCAGGAGGTTAAGTGTTTTTTTCAGCAGAATAAAGTAGAATTATTGTTTGGTATTTTGGAGACAAGAGTAGCTGCTAGTTCTAAGAATAAGGCTATGGCTATCTTTGCTGATACATGGTCAATCTGCACTAATTCAAGCTTGCATAAAGGAGGTCGAATATGGTTGCTTTGGAATCCTAGAGTTTATCATATTATGGTCTTATTGATGGATGCTCAATGCATTGTGGTTGAGGTTAATAGTGTCCTGTCTCAGGGTCGTTTTTTGCTGATTATGGTATATGCATTTAACCATATTCATGAAAGGAAGCAGTTGTGGCAGATTCTTTGCCAGTTTAGGGGTTATAAGGGGCCATGGTTGGTATGTGGAGATTTTAACAATGTTTTGAGAGGAAATGAGCGTATTGGTGCTGATGTTACTTTGCAGGAGATGGAGCCTTTTATTGATTGCTTACATCAATGTGGGTTAAAGGAGATGAGATCGCAAGGGGCTTTTTTCACTTGGAATAACAAGCAAAGAGCTGAGTCTAGAGTTTGGAGTAGGATTGATAGGGTCTTGATTAATGCTGAGTTTTTGGATAAGTTTCCTGAGGCTGTGGCTCACTTTCTTCCTGAGGAGCTTTATGACCATTGCCCATGTGTCATTAGGCTTGAATTGGAGGCTTTTAAGAGGAAGGGTGTCTTTAAATACTTCAATATGTGGGGTCTGGCGCCAACCTTTAAACAAGAGGTAGAAGGATTATGGAAGAGGCCGGTTTTGGGCTGTCAAATGTATCAGTTAGTAAGGAGGCTAAAATTGCTGAAAAAACCACTGAAGAATTTGAATAGTGCTCTGTTCTCTAATGTAGAGAGTGATACACGTTATTTATATACATTTTATGCCCCCGGTTCAGTCACATTTAGCTCGTATTTATTCGTGTTTATTATGACTTTAGGAGCTATATGTTATACTTCTCGATACTGCTGCCTTGTATTTACATTTTGCAGGTTTTGGTGGTTTTGAGCCAAAACCCGGGACGATTGGAGCATTACGAGATTTGAGACTAAGTGACCAAGCCCGAGCGCGAATGAGAGCTCAGGAACACGAGCCAAGACCAAAGACTAACAAACACTAAAAGGCCGCGAGTTAATTTGGCCCAAAGCAAAAGAATAAAAGATGAATAAACAAGGCCCAAGCAAAGAATAAGGCCAAGCATAGAAGACAAGAGAGCCGGCCCAGAAGTTGGGTCAGGCCGGTCTGCCAGGCCGGCTGCCGGCCGGCCGGCTGGTTCATGTTTTTCTGTCGGTTTTTGATTTATTTCGAGATTTAATTCTTGGAACCTATAAATAAGACCTTAGGACGGAAGTTATAACTTATGCTTTTATTTCCCTAGTTTTAGTTTACTGTTGATTTACTTTTCTCTCAAAACTCTTAGCTTTAGTTTTATTTTCAAGTTGGATTCAATTGTAACCGCCGGTACTCCGTAAAATTTCAGGTTTAATTTCAATTGCTATTTTCATTATGTTTACTCTATTTAATTGTTTTGCTTGCTTTATTACTATGTCTAGCTAACCTCCTTATTAGGGTTTAGGGGGATTTGTGATAATTGGTTCAGGAACATGTTTTAGGATTAAATTGGTTGAATATTTTGTGCACTTGATTTCTTTCTACGCGTTTTATGCCAATTGAATTAGGATTATTTCGCCTGATCACCGAGTTGTCCGAGTTTAATTGAACCTGAGTAAGTTTTGATTTAAGATCGAAAGCCGAGTTAAAACTAGACTTACGCGAGATTGATAGGTTGAATTTAGTAAGTTGCGAGAGCCCGCTAAATTTGCTTAAGGCTAAAATTGACTCGAGAGAGCGTTTTATAAACCTAATCAGTTGCACAGTTTATCTCTTCCGTCTTATAAATTTGAGTTCCTGAATCGTTGTCATATATGAACCCGATGCCCTAATCTCTCCCTTTATATATTTCTATTCATCTGCTTTATTATCTGCTTTAGTTATTAATTTAATCAAACCCTTTTTCACACCCTGAGTTGAGCCTGTTTTACCGACTTTAACTTAAGACTACTCCGTTTCTCTGTGGATACGATCCTGCTTACTGCTATCTGCTGTTAGTTGTTTGCTAGGTTTATTTTGACAGGGTTATACGACTAGGCCTGTGTCAATTTTGGCGCCGTTGCCGGGGAGACGACTTTGTTAGTTGTAGTTATTGCTTTTGTTACAGGTTTTTCTCCTTTGTCTCAAGGAACTTAGTTCCTTGAGACCGTTTCTTATCGTTTTCTTGTAGTTTTGTTTATGCACAAGTCACCTACAGGTTTAGTTCCATTTGAGCCTGAACCTGAGCGAGCTTTTCACAGATTACGTAAGGAAGCAAGAAAGTTACTTGATCTTGATTTCGAGGAAGCGTCGCATTCGGGGTCTAGTGCAGCGCAATCGTCCTACGAAGAGGACACACCTCCTATTACTCCAGTTTGTTCTCCTCCACGCGTGACTATGCCAAAATTATATAGTCACTCATTGCCGAAGCCCGAGGCGATCCCGCAAGGATTCACGATACCAAATACGGTCCAGGGTAATTTCGAGATTCGCCCCGCCTTTCTTACTTTGGTGGAGCGCAATCAATTCGGTGGAAATCCTACGGAGGATCCCGGAAAACATATGCAGGTTTTTACGGATTACTGCTCAACAATTAAGCAGAATGGGATCACTCAAAACCAAATTAGGGAGATGCTCTTCCCTTTTTCTCTACGTGATCGAGCGCGGGACTGGATCACTGATTTAGACAAGATTGCCGCGGGTATAACGGATTGGCCGAGTCTAGCTCTTGCATTCTATCGCAAGTTCTATCCTCCAGAGCGGACTAACCAACTCCGTAGTCAGATTCAAGGTTTTCAGCAGAACTTTGATGAAACATTAGCTGAAGCGTGGGACCGTTACAAACGGTTGATTCGTGAGTGTCCACATCATGGGTTGGGCGATTGGTTGATCATTATGACCTTTTACAATGGGTTGTACGCCGAGAGTCGCGCTATTCTTGACTCAGCTGCGGGAGGTCGGTTTGCCAACAACACGGATGATGATAAAGCGTGGCAAACGATTGAAGAGATGGCTGTCCATACGGCTCAGTTTGGTAAGCCAAGGGGTAATTCACGGTCCGCGCACAACGACCGTGGAAATGAGAGCATGAACGCAGTTATGAGTCAACTTTCTGAGCTGAATAGAAAGTTTGATGCTATGAGGGGGAGTAGTTCGTCGAGTGCCCAGGTTAACGCTATTATGGGGCACGATTCAGGTTATTCTACGGGGTATGCTGCACCCCAGGAGCAGGTTTATGCGTATCAATCCTACAATCAAAACCTGCCGTACCAGAATCAACCGGGTTATGATCGGTCGCTGTTATCCTATCGTAACCAGAACGTCCTAAACCCAACCACCCAACCACCTCAAAATGCCCCTTATCAACCTCCCTACAAAAACCAACAACAACCCCCGCCTAACTACCAAAAACCCGTCTTTACACCACCACCCCTAGGTAGCACGGACACTCCTCCTAACTAGCCGTACCGTGTCGGACACCGTGTCCGACACTCGGACACCCGACACTCATCGGACACACGCCTAAACATGTTATAGTTTAGACGAGGAATAAAATGTAAAAAACGAGCGATTAAAAGATGGGTTTGGGTGAGAAATGACAATAGTTATAGTTCATATCGTCAAATTTGATCTTAATTTATCTAAATTTAATATCAAATACATTACAAAACTAAAATTATACATTATTTATAACTATAAAATATATATTTTATTAAATTCAAAAGGCGTGTCCCGTGTCCTAAATTTCATGGGATGCCGTATCACGTGTCCGTGTCGTGTCCGTGTCCGTGTCCGTGTCCGTTTTGGTGCTACCTAGCACCACCCCCTTCTACTCAAGTACCCGATCCTATGGCCGAGATGAAGGCCATGATGTTGCAGATGTCGCAGGTGACTATGGCCGTGCAAAAGTCACAAGAGATGATGATGCAGCAGATGCAAAAGAGTGATCAGGCTAAGGACGCAGCAATAAAGAACTTGGAGAATCAAGTGGCTCAACTCGCCGCTTCGCAAGCGTCACGACAACAGGGTACCCGTCCTCCTCAAGGTAATCCTCCTAACCCTCCGCACCACACGGCGTGCGCGATTACGTTGAGAAGTGGGTCAATGTATGGTGACCCTATGACCTTGGAGGAAGAGGAGAAGGATGAAGCTGAAAATACGGTGAAACCGTGTGAAAAGAGGTCTCGGTAGGTCGGCCCGTGGAGTCGATCAATTTGGACACAGCCTTCTGAGGAAGGATGATTTGGGTGCTAATTTTGGTATTCCTGCTACTCCAACGCCCCCGATTCCGATCAAGCTGCCATTTCCTGGCCGCCAACGAGGTGCAGAGCCCGAGGCCAAGTTCAGGAAGTTCGTCGACGTCATCAAGGCTCTTCAGGTAAACGTTCCTTTTATTGACCTTGTGACTCAGATACCTGCGTACGCCAAGTTCTTGAAAGATGTTTTAGCTCGTAAGCGTACGTTAGACGACGTGTCGACCGTGGCCTTTGTGGGGGAAGCTAATACTAGGCTGCAGGGTAGTAAGCCCCCTAAGCTTAGCGATCCTGGTACATTCTCTATTCCCTGTTCCATTGGTAGGTTTGTGGTTCGTAACGCTTTATGTGACCTAGGAGCTAGCGTCAGTGTCCTCCCCTACCCTCTGTATCAGAAAATGAATTTGTCAGCTTTAGAACCCACTAGCATTACCTTGCAGATGGCTGACCGCTCCGTAAAGCGTCCCTTGGGAATCCTACACGACGTCCCTGTACAGGTTGGAAAGTTCTTTATCCCTGTCGACTTTGTAGTAGTTGATATGCCCGAGGATGCCCATATTCCTATTATATTGGGGAGACCCTTCCTGCACACTGCTGGTGCAGTTATTGATGTGGGTAATAAGACGTTAGCCTTTAAGGTGGGGGGTGAGAAGTTGACCTTCACTCATTCTGATACCCCGCGTTCACCCATGCGTCTCGAGTCAGTTTATTCTATTGATTCTGTACCTCCGTCTCACACTACTGGAGACACTTCGGAGGTTTCGCATGTCTTTTCCCTTTGTGCAGGTTCTTCACGGGATAGCTGCAGGGATGGTTTAGGGGGGAGGAAGCTGCTTGGAACTGATCTCTACGACGCTAGCAATGGGGATGGAGGGCCTACAGTTGAGCCATTTCATGATCGAGGCCCTACGATGATGGATTACGCAGCGCTGCCTCGTGAGGGAGGAGTTCTTTGGCGATCATCTGCTATTTCGCCGAGTGAAGCTGTCGCAAATGGCCAACGACCTTGGCCTACTTTGATTTGATCTTTGAAGCCTTGAAGAGTCGTGCGGGACTATAAACCAGCGCTTCCGGGAGGCAACCCGATGACGTTGTATTTTAATTTAGCACTTGTACTTTGTTTGGTTTGATTTTCATGACTTTTGGTTTTATTGAGCGCGCGAGGACGAGGGTATTATATTTTGTGTTTTTAGCGCGCAGGTACTTTTGGACTTTTGGGTCCTTAGTATGTTGAAAACGCTCACGAGAAGGCCTCCCAGCCCTACCATTTAGGGCCAGACAGAGCCGTGAGTGAAATTTGGAAGTTGAAGAAAAATCGAAAAAATCATGTCAGGTGGCCTAAGCCGGCCGGCCGGCTGCCGGTCCCAGACCGGCTGGCCATCCCTGTCCCATTTTCATGCTTCGTTTCTCATTCGCTCGTGTTATCTACCGAAGTACTTCATCGTTGGACTGAATTGGACGCATATACGTGGATTTTAGCCGCACTCCATGATTGACTTCGGTTTGGGGGAGCTCCGACTTTATAATGTGAGCACTCTTTACCCCCTCTTACCCTCTTTTCTCGTTTTTACTTTCCTACTCCCTTATGATTTGTGTCCTCCTCTGCTTTTGTGGTTGTGCTGTTTTCCACATTGAGGACAATGTGTAATTGGTTTGGGGGAAGGAAGCTCTTTCGCGCTTATTATTTGTATTTGCATTTTCATTTGTGTGTGCATTTATTACAAAAACCCAAAAAAATTGAAAAATTCAAAAATTACAAAAATATGAGTCTTTTTGGTCTGCTTTATCCCGTTTGGAGAATTGATTAGTGCGCTTACTTTGATCTTTAGTATCTCCAAGTCGACTTTCTATCGTCTTAGCTTGCACGATTGGTTTGTTTCCTGTTACTAGATTGCGAGCCTCAACACTAACCCACTTGTATTTGCTTAATTCTTATCGCTTTTCGTTGGTTTACTTTCGACTTTGACATTCGAGCTTGGCACTGGTTTGTGGAATGTTTGGTTTGTTGGTTAGTGGTTTGATTGGAACGATCTTATATATGTTGGAGCAATGCTTCGATGCTCTCGGAGGGGACTCATTGATTTGAGTAACCACAGTGGCCATGAATTTGGTTGCGACCGGGAGTATGAGCAATAATGTAACCCTTAAGAAAATATGTGTACCCGAGCGCGATTTTTACCGAGTGAACGTCAAGCTAATCGGTACTACATACGAGGGATGCTCCACATTTGCGAAAAAAAGAAAACAGAATACAGAAACAAAAGAAAAAGAAGAGAAAAAGGAAATGATTTGGAAGGATTGGATGTTGGAAAGTGGTTAGTACGGTTGGCCTTGCTTGAATTGAAAATGTCGTTAGTTTTACTTTTGCGTAAGCGTTAGAGGCTAGTGATATAATGTGGTGTGAATGGTTGAGACTTGTGCTCTGTTTTCGGTGAAATAGACTTTGGTTGCATTGTTTATGTGCATAGGTCGTCCACTTTGAGATGCTAACGTGATTAGTTCCTGTCACTTTGATTTTCTCCGACGCTGTTTGCTTGAGGACAAGCAAAGGTTTGGTTTGGGGGAGTTTGATACACGTTATTTATATACATTTTATGCCCCCGGTTCAGTCACATTTAGCTCGTATTTATTCGTGTTTATTATGACTTTAGGAGCTATATGTTATACTTCTCGATACTGCTGCCTTGTATTTACATTTTGCAGGTTTTGGTGGTTTTGAGCCAAAACCCGGGACGATTGGAGCATTACGAGATTTGAGACTAAGTGACCAAGCCCGAGCGCGAATGAGAGCTCAGGAACACGAGCCAAGACCAAAGACTAACAAACACTCAAAAGGCCGCGAGTTAATTTGGCCCAAAGCAAAAGAATAAAAGATGAATAAACAAGGCCCAAGCAAAGAATAAGGCCAAGCATAGAAGACAAGAGAGCCGGCCCAGAAGTTGGGTCAGGAGTCGTCTGCCAGCCATTCTTACACGGCCAGTTCATGTTTTTCTGTCGGTTTTTGATTTATTTCGAGATTTAATTCTTGGAACCTATAAATAAGACCTTAGGACGGAAGTTATAACTTATGCTTTTATTTCCCTAGTTTTAGTTTACTGTTGATTTACTTTTCTCTCAAAACTCTTAGCTTTAGTTTTATTTTCAAGTTGGATTCAATTGTAGAATCACGGTACTCCGTAAAATTTCAGGTTTAATTTCAATTGCTATTTTCATTATGTTTACTCTATTTAATTGTTTTGCTTGCTTTATTACTATGTCTAGCTAACCTCCTTATTAGGGTTTAGGGGGATTTGTGATAATTGGTTCAGGAACATGTTTTTGTTGGAGTTAGTGTCCTCCACAGTTAGTGTAATAACATAAATAAAACTCTTAAGGTACACAGGGTACATTTTGTATGCAATCAGTTGATTAACGTTTATCAATAACGGTTGGCTTGCTAGATAAGTTTGACGTTATTGTCATACAGATGGCGGTGATCAACTGGTCCCTAAAAAGTCACACCTAAAGGATGTGTTTAAGAAATGTGATTATTTGAGAAATTAATCATATTGATGCCCTACTAAAAGACTAAAAGGTTAGTCGGAGTTTTTGACTAAAATGTTAGTCAGGTGTGTGATAATAATACGGCCATTTAATAAGGATTAAATGATATTAGCTAAGACGAATTGTATGTAATTTGTGAATTGAATATAAAAGGTTATATTTAATTGTTGAATATAATATAAGCTAATTAATCATAAACTGTTATAATTAATTAGAAAATTATAAATATAAGGATATTAATAATTTAATGATATATTATAGTGGATCATATTTTTATGACACTAGTAATATTATATTATATTTTAAAAGCTAAAGGAAACCTCCAAGAAAGAGACTTTTTGATCTTTGACTCCTTGGTCAACAAGGAATTGGTTTTTGGAAAGTGAATTTTTGGAAACAAAAATCACTCCCCTTGAGGAGGTCTTGGCCGAAATTTGTAGTATTTAAGGGGAGATTTGGCTCTTCTTAATTCACTTTTTCATTGATCATAATTCACACACACAAATTTAGAAAATCAGTTTTCTTCCTTCATAAGTTTTCTAGCAAGAACTTAGGGCATATCTTGAGCAATCTTGGGTGCAACTTTTAGGAGATATCAAGCTTCTTGATATTTGATCTTAGGCCATTAAGCAAGGACTAAAGGTTGTTTTCTTAATCTTTTATTTATTTATGCAATTTCTTTTATGACTATTAATCATATAGGATTAGTTTCATTATAATCCTGTGATCTTAAAGGGCATGTATACAGATATATTCCCACAAGTGGTATCAGAGCCTTAGGGCTATGAAATTGTTTATATGATTTTCATAAAAATTGAATTTGTATAAGTTTAAAACAAGTTTCAAAATCGGTTTTTCATCAACAAATTTCGGCCAGATTTGGTATTATTTGTGCCGTGTGTTTTTGTGTGTTTCTTGGTCCAATTTGATTCATATATTGTTTATTTAATAAGTTAAGATGATAATATATGAACTTGTTTATGTTTTTATTCAATATTGATTGAGTTAGGACTAAGATGGATCTTTAAGATGAATGTTTATGAACTTTCATTATTGCTTTATATTATTGATATAAATTGATTGAGATATTCATGTTAATAGGTTAATTTGAATGATCTTAATATTACATCAATGTTTAATCAAGATTAGATGTTGTTTTGTTTTATATCAATCGAGATAATATGAGCATGTTCAAGTTAAATCAGTTTAATTTGAGATTAGATCTAAAACAAATCTTTTAATAAAAAAAAATTTCGGTTTTTTAAAATTTTGTTTGAACCGTGTGTTTTTAATTTTGTTTCGGTTTGTTTTAAGTTTATTTAAACCGGTTTTGTATTATGCATTATAAAGATAATGTATGATTAAGGCTTGTGAAAAGGTTCACGCAAGATTGATACCCTATTATTTTAAAAAGGTTTAAAATAATGTTGGATTTAATTTATATTATACTTGATAATATGAATTAAGTTGGATTATGATTGATTAAGATTGTTGTGTGCAATTGAGGAATTGTCACATAATCTTGATCTTGTTAAAAGGTGGTTTGGATTAATAATAATTAATCTAATTTAGTTGATGCTGTTATCTTGTTTGAATGTTGTTTGAATGGTTTAAGTTTTTCGCATTATTTTGTACAAAAGGTTGTAATTTACTAGTGTGGCCTTAGAAGATTATGTTTTCGTAATGAAAGGAAACATAATCGGTGGTTGTATATTGAGATCTCGTATCTCCCCTCTTGTAATAATATTTTTAAAGTTATTTTGAGATTAGAATGTAAATAGGTTTGCATTTGTAATTTTAATTGTAATTTGAGAAGACTCAAGATTCAAGATGGAGATCGTATGGCTCACTCCCGCTTTATGGATCAAACCAAGATGGAACATCAAGACAAGCTTCAAGGGTCCAAGGATGGATTCCAACTTGTATTTTTGTTTATTTTGGTAGGATAGGCCACACTAGGTGTTTTTATTTTGCGTTCTTTCTCCATTCTCGTTGCGATGTTTGCTTGTTTAGATAGTTGCATCATATTCCGCCTAAACTAAACCAAACCACCTAATATTGCATGAAAATTGACTCATATAGTTTGCATGTTCATTCTAGACATACCGATGTCACACGTTTTAAGCCATCACCTTAGTTTATATCATTCTCGTTTTGCTAGACTTTTGTTCACTTAAAATGAATTAAATAAGATGATGGGATCTTCCTCTTATTTTAAATTGAGATTAGTCTTTATAGGAAGAACTGCTATGAGCCCCTTCTTCGTCGGTAGGCATGTAGGACCTTACTCTCCACATGACCCCTTCTACGTTGGGTAAGTAGTATGTGTTGACCTATTTTACCTCAACATTATAGTTCGAGTAATATCTCGTGATTATAGTGGACTAAAAGATAGAATTTACAGAAATTTATCGACCGAGAATTCTAAAGGTAGAATTAGCCAAGAGGTTGGCTTATCAATTTACAGAAATTGAGTCTTGGGATCATTTATATAATTCTTGAGGGAGGTCAATTGTATAAATGCATAAGTCATCGCATTAATCTGTTTTGCATTTAGACTTAAATTTAATTAAAACGATGTTTTTCTTATCTTTTCTCTTCTTCTTCTTTCTTTTCACAGTTTCGAATACGTTATATACAGATATAACTGCTAAAACAAAATGGTTGGTCGTATAGAAGGCCCAATGCCAAGTGTCACACTTGAACGCGAATCATGGCTTAGAATATTTATGGACAGCATGAATCAGTCCACTCGACTGAAGAATGATGGGTCCAACTTTGCTGATTGGGAGGCCGCATTACGGAATGCCGCCATAGCTGATGGCAAGCTCAAGTATTTGACTGAGCCATTCTTGGTGAACCGACTCCGTCTGAGGAGCCAATGATGTAGTTGCTTATAGTGATTTCATGATGGAGGCGGGTGCGTTAAGGAACGTACTCATCTATGCAATGGAATCCAATTTGCAAAGACGATTCATTACCCAGGGTGCAAACAAGATTTTCACCACTCTGACTCGAGAGTTCTCGAAGGCACCGAGAATCAAGAGTTATGAGTACACCACTCGCTTCTTTGAAGCAAAACTCCAGAAGGGCCAACCGGTTGGTCCACACCTTCTCGACATGATCGAGAATGTTGAGAAACTGGAAGAGCTTGGTTGTAAGATTGATGAGAAGATCATCATTGATCGAGTGCTCCACTCTCTTCATGATGGGTATGCCCTCTTTAGGGCAAACTATTACATGAATGACATGCAGAAAAGTCTGCATGAGCTTCACTCACTCCTCGTACAGACGGAGAGTGATCTAAAGTTGAGTGGGAGCACGAAGCAAGATGTTCTCATGATAGGCAACAAGCACAAGGGTAAGGGTAAGGCTCCGGCTAACCTAACAGTAGGAAAGCCAAAATTCAAGAAGCCAATGGTTGCTAAGAGTGGGCCTGGTGAGACTAGCAGTAGCTCACAAGGCAAGACAAAAGCGAAGCAAAGCATGGAGTGCCACCATTGCCACAAGCCTGGGCATTGGAGGCGGAACTGTCCCGTGTATGCTGAGGACATAAAAGCAGGCCGAGTCACTCCTGTAGGTATGTCTTCTTTTATTCATATGATTGAGATTAACCATGCAAGTTTCGGAACTTGGGTACTTGATACTGGTTGTGGTTCTCATCTGTGTAATCATTTGCAGGGCCTAAGAAACATCAAAACTCTAGCAAGAGGTGATGTGGACCTGCGAGTGGGGAATGGAGCAAGGGTTGCTGCCGTTTCAGTAGGAACATATGTCATGCAACTCCCGAGCGGATTTGAGTTATTATTGAATAACTGTTATTATGTACCTAGTTTATCTAAAAACATTATTTCTGTATCCGTACTTGATAAAGACGGCTTTACGTTTTCTATATAGAATAATAGCTGTATTTTCTCTTTAAACGATATGATTTATGGTAAAGCAGTTTCCATGAACGGAATTTATGTTTTAGATCAAACCACAGATATTATGCATGTGAATAACAAAAGGGCAAAGGTTGGTGACAAAGATCAAACCTATCTATGGCATTGCCGAATGGGACACATAAATGAGAAACGCGTGAAAAAGCTCATTGATAGTGGGACAATTGCCCCATTTAACTATGAAACTTTTGGCACATGTGAATCATGTCTCGTAGGTAAAATGTCTCGAATTTCCTTCAAAGGTGTTGGAATGCGCGCTGCTGACCTATTAGGACTCATACATACTGATGTGTGTGGCCCTATGTCTATCAACGCTAGAGATGGCTATAGGTATTTTATCACTTTCACGGACGATTTGAGTAGATATGGACATGTCTACTTAATGAAGCATAAAAGTGAGTCCTTTGACAAGTTCAAGGAATTCCAGAATAAGGTTGAGAACCAACTGGATAGAAAGATAAAAACACTACGTTCAGATCGTGGTGGCGAATATCTTTCAACTGAGTTTGATCAACACCTGAAAGACCGCGGGATAGTATTACAGTTAACTCCACCCGGAACACCACAACTGAATGGTGTGTCCGAACGCAGGAATCGAACATTACTTGATATGGTTCGATCCATGATGAGTCACACGGTTGTACCTGACTCATTATGGGGCTATGCTCTTTTGTCAGCTGCTCTTATACTTAACCGAAGTCCGTCTAAAGCAGTAGACAAGACTCCATACGAGTTATGGAAGGGAACGATCCCTAACTTATCCTTTATTCGGGTTTGGGGGTGCGAGGCTTATGTCAAGTGGAGACATGAGGATAAGCTCGGCCCGCGATCGGTCAAGACATACTTTATTGGTTATCCAAAAGGAATGTTTGGTCATTACTTCTATTCCCCTACCGAACACCGAGTTTTTGTTGCGGCTAGTGCGAAGTTCTTAGAGAAAGAGTTTCTCGAGGATAAGAGAAGTAATAGAACCTTCGATCTGTCGGAGATTCCTGAACCAACAACCGAGCTACCAATGGAGGAAACTGTTCCTTCTTCGTCTGCTGCGGTTAATATTCCCTTGGAACCCCGAAGGTCGGGTAGACTCTCCATTCCTCCAGACAGATACATAGGTATGGTTGAGGAGAATGGGAGAGACGACGTTTTACTCCTAGAAAGTAACGAACCCGTAACCTATAAAGGTGCCATGACATGTTCCGACTCAAAGCTGTGGCAAGAAGCCATGCAATCCGAGATGGACTCTATGTACGAGAACCATGTATGGGATCTGGTTGACTTACCTGATAAGGCTAGGCCTCTTCAGTGCAAATGGATTTACAAGATAAAGCGATCTGTAGAAGGACAACCAGATATATATACAAGGCACGGCTAGTAGCAAAGGGTTTCACTCAAGTGCAAGGGTTGCACTATGATGAAATTTTTGCACCCGTAGTCATGCTTCGTTCCATTCGGATACTCTTAGCGATTGCCGCTTTTCATGACTATGAAATTTGGCAAATGGACGTGAAAACCGCTTTCTTAAACGGTTATTTGGAGGAGGAGTTGTACATGGTACAACCCGAAGGTTTCATAGATCCTAAAGATCCTAAGAAGGTTTGCAGGCTTAAGCGTTCCATTTATGGACTTAAGCAAGCTTCACGGAGTTGGAATCATCGCTTCGACCAAGTGATAAAGGAGAATGGATTCACTCGATCGGTCGAGGAACCATGTCTATATATCAAGTCTAGTGGGAGCAAGATTGTATTCCTAATACTATATGTCGATGATATACTTTTGATTGGGAATGACATACCTCTCTTAACTTCGGTAAAAGTATGGTTAAAGAACCATTTCCAGATGAAAGATCTGGGTGAGGCACAACGCATTTTGGGGCTCCGTATCTATAGAGATAGATCACGACGGATGTTATCCCTCAGTCAGGAGTCTTATATAGATAAGATTCTTGAGAGGTTCAGCATGACCAACTCAAAGAAGGGGAACCTTCCAATGATCTCAGGGGTGCAATTAAGTAAAGCTCAAGCACCAAAGACATCGGAAGAGGTCGAGCGCATGAGTCGGATTCCATATGCATCTGCTATAGGATCGATCATGTATGCCATGATATGCACACGTCCAGACGTGGCATATGCACTGAGTATGACGAGCCGATACCAAGGCAATCCAGGTGAAGCACACTGGATGGCTGTCAAGAACATTCTTAAGTACCTACGGAGGACTAAAGATTGGGTATTGACTTATGGAGGAGACACTGAGCTACGCGCAATCGGTTACGCTGATGCTAGTTTCCAAACGGATCGAGATGACTCTAAATCTCAATCGGGATTCGTTTTCACTCTTAATGGCGCTGCGGTCAGCTGGAAAAGCTCCAAACAAACAGTTATAGCAGATTCAACGACTGAGTCCGAGTACTATGCTGCTTCAGAGGCTGCAAAGGAACACTACTACAAAAAACACTAAATATAACGGTTAAAATCCGTTGTTTTTAATAAAAGCAACCGTTGTTTCTTGGGCCGTTGTTTTTGATTAAACAACGCAAGAGTGTTGAAGATGGCGTTGTTTAAAATAAGCTAAAAACAACGGTTATTAGAGATAACCGTTGTTTATAATGGATTAAAAACAACGGTTATTATCAATAACCGTTGTTTATAATAGCTAAAAACAACGGTTATTATATATAACCGTTGTTTATAATAGACTAAAAACAACGGTTACTGCAAATAACCGTTAGTTTTAGTCTATTATAAACAACGGTTATTTATAATAACCGTTGTTTTTACTCCATTATAATAGACTAATTTCATTTTTCACAATGCAATTTTAACAACGCATTTATTTAATAACCGTTATTTTTAGCTGTTTTTTTTTTTTTTTTTTTTTTATAAATTTTACGAAATAGCTATATTATCCTGTTAATACAATTAAATTTGCGATAAAAATTTCTGCACGGACTAGGAGCCAAAAAAACATTACATTGTCATTGCATTTAACATTATACACAATGTTCAAACGAAATATACAAGTAATATCATCCGATGTTCAAACCAAATTTAGAAATACTATCACATAACGCAAGAGTGGCAAGTGTAGCATTATGCATACATACTTATATTACTAAGTCGTCAGAGGAAATGTCTTTATATGCAAGTACGAATTTGCTCCACAAATCTCTTATCTCGTCGATTTCATTCGCCGTATATGAGGATCCAGGCGAACGTTTAGCGACATACTACACAAGTAAAATACATAGAAATAAAAAATCTTATCTAAAATAATAAAATTGGAAAAAAAAAGAACTTACTATAAGGCCACCATAGCAAAGACTTATGGCGCGTTTAGGCTGCGTTTTGGCGTTTGATCTTTGCGTTTATTGACATTTCAACTGCGTTTGACCGCATTCTGTAGTGTTTGATCTTTGCGTTTGTGGCGTTTAGCTGCGTTTCACCACTTTTTTCGTTTATGCTGCGTTTAGTCTTTGCGTTTGTGACGTTTAAGCCTCGTTCGCTGCGTTTGATCTTTGCATTTGAACAAGTATAGACAACAATAGAAACAATCGACCACGACCTCAATACACACACTTTACATAACGAGATATAAGCTTACACACGACATTATTACACGCACACACATAGTCACAATTTACCACGGCAAACGCAACATCAATACGTGTTCGCAAGAGCCTGGCGGCAACATTGAGAAGCCTCACTTATCATTCCTTTTCTCATATAGGCATTGGCCAAGTTGGACCACGCATCAGCGAAATTAGGTCGTAGCTACAAAAGACTGAAATGAAGAATATTAATTGGCGCATACTACATAGCCTATGTAACCAAATGGCGCATAGTGCAGTATTCTTGTCACCATAAAGAAAACATAACGAACATAGCGTTATTCATTGATATATTACCTCAATTGCAACCATGTAATATTGAATAGCAAGATCAATATTGCCTTTCTCCTGCATTATTAACAATGAAAGCAAATCTTAATAAACACCAACAATAGAAAATGAACCCACAAAGCCTTATTTGCGAATTCCATCGGTGATATTTTTTCCTTCATCCGAGCGGTTTGATTCCTCATCAAAAGAAAAGCTACAGTATAGATTAACATTGTTCACAAGAACAAAATTATTTTGAGTAAAGGAAACCCATAAAAATTTGTTTTAAGTATGGGAATACAAGACCTTCCATGCATTTGCCATGTTCCCGTAATATCTCGGCAAAACGTGGATCAATGTGAATAACCTCTTCATTTTTTGAGATGCAAAAATCTCTGACCCCTAACTCCTGGCCTGCTCCACCACGTAACAACAGTAGCTAACATCATTGTGAATGATATTCCCAAGACAATCATCAACTGGTTAAGAGTGGTTAATTCTCCACGTATACTAGTAGGATCAATCTCAGGCACATAAACAGGCACTACGTAAGAGAAAATCACAATACCCAACCAGTAAAAAACGATAGAAAGCAAAGAAGACACTAGAAACAAAACGCAGCAGATCAGTCTAACTCAAATTATGCGAAAAGCCAATCAAAGATGACGTTTTCTCCCTCTAGTTAGAGAACAACAACAGCAACATTGCACAGGCCAACAATGTTGATTAGGGTTAGAGAACAACAGCAGCAAATACACTACAACAACAGCAGCAAATACACGACAACAACCATCAGCAAATACACGACAACAACAGCAATTTGAGTAATACTTGGCCAGTTCACGATACAATACAGCCAACTAGAGCAATTTATGCCCTTTCTTTTTTGGCCTTGAAGTATACAGATATCTCATATTGCCTCCTTTAGATCCCAACACATCTCGGGATATACGATATGTATCAGCCGAGATATTGAACCGTGGCTCCAACAATATGCATGAGGGGCGAGAATATCACAGTAAGACACATAATAGTTAAAATAAATATATTATTGTAAAGTTATGAAAATTAGGAGTGCAGATGATTGCACACAAAAAGAAGAGTTGGCTCGTGCGGTATCACAAAATAAAACGCAACTTTTCATCACAAAAAAAAAACAACTTACCATTTCAGGAAAATCAGTTAGCTTCTCCACTTTAGTGACAGCAACACCACCATTTTCTAGAGCAGTTGCAGTTCCTCCAGTTGAAATAATTGTGTACCTGCACAAAAGATTAACCTTTAATTGCGACAAGATGAGGAGAAATTAATAATCTCTTAACCACATAACTCAAGGTTAGTAGGCAAGTTCCTCGTATTAACCATAGGGAAGAGACTGCGAGACCCTTTATCAGACTAGACATATATAAGGTTGTAGAACAATTAGATGCAAAACTCAGCAATTAAACTAGCCAACCAAGAGGAAAACGCTCCAGTGTATGCATCATAAATAATCAGATTAGATGGCAGGGTGCAGGGAAGACCTTTGAAATAAAGGCTCGTCTAAATAAATTCAGATAGGTCGAAACACAAAGAAATCCATTTAAACTTACCCCAGGCTCTCTAATCCACTTGCAAAAGACGCTAAATTACTCTTATCAGATACTGAAATCAATGCCCTCTTGATCCCGGTACCTAAAGAGAATAGATTAGAACAATGGGTAAGCAGACATTAAATTCGTTCATTAAGGAACCCGCACAAGAAAGAAATCCATAATATACAATGACCCAACTAAAGTCTCTCAAATAATTTTCTTGTGAAACTTCGAGTCTACAAATGAGCCATCTTTTCTAAAATATCTTATTGAGTTTACCATGTGAAAGAAAAACACCAAACACGCAGGTACATAAATGTTAAAACAATTGGTAATAAACATTAAACAATGAAGAATGACCTGTAGAGGGAGAAGCTGATCCGGATGCCATGGTTTCAGCGACAGCCCTAAACCGAAATCGGTTGGAACATGAATTCAAAGACAGTTGGTTAACTCTAACAGCAGGAACCACAATGGCTCCAACCGAATGATGGAAGTTAAAATTCGAAGAGGCGACAGAGTAAAGCAAACCCGGATAAGAGTTGATAACTGAAATCGAGGGTGCAACTCTAATAAAGTAAGGGAGAACCTTTACCATTGAAGGAGAACTCTTGAAATCGACCTCAAGCAAGTCAAAGAGGCCAAAAACCACTTCTTATGACAATATACTCTACAAGTAACGATTATACAATCAATTACTACTATAATATTAGCTGATAGACATCTAAAATCGTGAAAATCGTATCAAAATCAAAAGCCCCAAACATTAGGTCAAACTCGACGAAAATGAAAAATTGATGAATTGAATTACCTTTAACTTCTCAAATACAAAGGGTAAAACTCCATAAAATTGATGAATTAAATGTCGAACTTGAGATTCCGAGTGAATTGAACTGAAAAGAACGAAGAGAGGACAAACCTGCAATTTGAAGCGAATGACGAGTATGAAGCAAACGAACCATGGACCTACAGCAATGACGAAGAAGACGATGGCGAAGAAGGCGAGTAGAGCAACAATGAACTTGAAGATGAAATCAATTGAAAATAAATCAGATTTAGGGTAATTTTAGAAGGAAAACTGATGATTATTGAAGCATATGATGTTTTTAGTTTTGTTTGAATACATTAGGGCTTTTCAACTTATGCGCGCTGTGGTTTTTTTTTTTTTTTTAATTCAATCTTTCTCAACGGGTTTTACTAATACCCGTTGTTTTTAGTTGATTTTTAACAACGGGTTTCCCCTAATACCCGTTGTTTTTACGTATTTTTAACAACGGATTTCCACAAATACCCGTTATTTTTAGGTATTTTTAAAAACGGGTATACTCGTTGTTTTTTTTGATAGTTTCAATAACGGGTAATTGCTAAAACCGTTGTTTTTAGTCCTACTATTAATTAGGTAATTGCGTTGGTTTTAATTTTGCGTTGTTTATAAATATTCTTCGTTGTTTTTATCTTAGGTTAATGAGTGGCGCCAAAAGAATTAACAACGCAAATAGTTTAGGCGTTGTTTTTATTAAATTAAACAACGCAAGTAACGAATTGCGTTATTTATTGTGGCGTTGTTTATGCTATAATTTGTAGTAGTGGAAGCTATATGGATGCGTCAGTTCTTACAAGGACTAACTGTAGTTCCTAGTTCGAATGACCCAATCACCATCTATTGTGACAATAGTGGTGCCATCTTCCAAGCAAAGGAGCCGAAATCCAGCAACAAGTCTCGGCACGTGCAAAGGAAGGCTCACATGATTCGGGATTACGTGGAGCAGAAGGAGATAGTGATTGACAAGATTGCTACGGATAATAACATAGCAGATCCTCTCACTAAGCCGTTGAGACATGATAAGCATGAAGGGCACGTTATTTCCATGGGAATTAAGCGTGTTCCTGAGTTGTATTAGTTGTTTGTCTGAATTAGACACTTGTATTTTTTCATAAAACTTCTAATAAAATCATCGTTTTGTTTTATATATTGTTTTTCATGAGGGTTGTGCAGACAACGTTGAACACCTCAAAGTGAACTGAATTGCTTTATATTTTGTCTTAGTCCGTGATCGCCAACACGAGCTGATAACTCAGGCAATTATTTTGTGACGTCGATTGATGGTGGGTTCAACGAGCCATAAGTCAAACTGTTGACTGATCGATCACAGATGCGGGTTTACTGAATCGCGCAGGACAAACTTTTGTGACGACTACATGGAGTCCTAAATGTTTCAGAACATTAGGTGCCGGGTCGTGGATAGGACATCCATAGTGTTCCTAGAGTCGATTCTTTTGACCATCGACTGTCTCTTGAGATTAAGGCAGATTTTGGGTGATTTTGGTTTCTTTCTCACGGTCGACCGTAACAGGAGGCTAAGTAGATTTTCACTGGGTCATTTCATGCTGCGCTTACATCTGCAAGATTCGAGTTGAGGAAAATATCCAAACTTCTATCGAGTTATAATACTTTTTCTCAGGGCCACTCGAGGAGCTGTAACTGAAAATGCATGGCTATGCTCGAATATTGATTCGTTTATCAGTTAAGTTACTCTCTAGTCGGGGAAACCACTCTTGATTCTGATCACTTGTGAACTACGACCTTTGAAAGTACGGACTTTGCAAATTGGTTTACATTGAGTGGGAGAAATTTATTATGGATGTGAGAATCGGTTATCGCACATACACTTGTACGGACAAGTGGGAGATTGTTGGAGTAAGTGTCCTCCACAGTTAGTGCAATAACATAAATAAAACTCTTAAGGTACACAGGGTACATTTTGTATGCAATCAGTTGATTAACGTTTATCAATAACGGTTGGCTTGCTAGATAAGTTTGACGTTATTGTCATACAGATGGCGGTGATCAACTGGTCCCTAAAAAGTCACACCTAAAGGATGTGTTTAAGAAATGTGATTATTTGAGAAATTAATCATATTGATGCCCTACTAAAAGACTAAAAGGTTAGTCGGAGTTTTTGACTAAAATGTTAGTCAGGTGTGTGATAATAATACGGCCATTTAATAAGGATTAAATGATATTAGCTAAGACGAATTGTATGTAATTTGTGAATTGAATATAAAAGGTTATATTTAATTATTGAATATAATATAAGCTAATTAATCATAAACTGTTATAATTAATTAGAAAATTATAAATATAAGGATATTAATAATTTAATGATATATTATAGTGGATCATATTTTTATGACACTAGTAATATTATATTATATTTTAAAAGCTAAAGGAAACCTCCAAGAAAGAGACTTTTTGATCTTTGACTCCTTGGTCAACAAGGAATTGATTTTTGGAAAGTGAATTTTTGGAAACAAAAATCACTCCCCTTGAGGAGGTCTTGGCCGAAATTTGTAGTATTTAAGGGGAGATTTGGCTCTTCTTAATTCACTTTTTCATTGATCATAATTCACACACACAAATTTAGAAAATCAGTTTTCTTCCTTCATAAGTTTTCTAGCAAGAACTTAGGGCATATCTTGAGCAATCTTGGGTGCAACTTTTAGGAGATATCAAGCTTCTTGATATTTGATCTTAGGCCATTAAGCAAGGACTAAAGGTTGTTTTCTTAATCTTTTATTTATTTATGCAATTTCTTTTATGACTATTAATCATATAGGATTAGTTTCATTATAATCCTGTGATCTTAAAGGGCATGTATACAGATATATTCCCACAGTTTTAGGATTAAATTGGTTGAATATTTTGTGCACTTGATTTCTTTCTACGCGTTTTATGCCAATTGAATTAGGATTATTTCGCCTGATCACCGAGTTGTCCGAGTTTAATTGAACCTGAGTAAGTTTTGATTTAAGATCGAAAGCCGAGTTAAAACTAGACTTACGCGAGATTGATAGGTTGAATTTAGTAAGTTGCGAGAGCCCGCTAAATTTGCTTAAGGCTAAAATTGACTCGAGAGAGCGTTTTATAAACCTAATCATTTGCACAGTTTATCTCTTCCGTCTTATAAATTTGAGTTCCTGAATCGTTGTCATATATGAACCCGATGCCCTAATCTCTCCCTTTATATATTTCTATTCATCTGCTTTATTATCTGCTTTAGTTATTAATTTAATCAAACCCTTTTTCACACCCTGAGTTGAGCCTGTTTTACCGACTTTAACTTAAGACTACTCCGTTTCTCTATGGATACGATCCTGCTTACTGCTATCTGCTGTTAGTTGTTTGCTAGGTTTATTTTGACAGGGTTATACGACTAGGCCTGTGTCAGAGAGCACGGCAGAGACGGCTTTGCTGAATCTGAAAGAACTACAGAGGAAGATTCAAGGGAGTGGAGCTAGGGTTGAGTTAGTAGAACTGGAAGGTCAATTAAGTGAAGCAGCCAGGATTTTGGGGGCAGCTAAGGATTCTTTTTTAAGGCAAAAATCAAAAGCGACATGGATAGAAAAGGGTGACGATAATACTGCTTTCTTTCATAGCACTTTGAAAGCTAGAAGGAGTGCTAATAGAGTAACATCTATTAGGAATATGGAAGGTGTTGAGGTGACCACTCAAGAGGGTATCCAAGGCGCCTTTATTGATTTCTGTAGAAACTTGCTAGGCAGCAGTCTGCCCATTGAAGATGTGCATGGTTTGACTGTCCAACGAGGATCTCTGGTGAGAGAGGAGGATTGGCCTAGAATGTTGACCATCCCCTCTTTTGCTGAGATTCGGGCTACTCTATTTAGTATTCCAGATGAGAAGGCTCCTGGGCCTGATAGGTATACTAGTAGGTTTTTCAAGGATGCTTGGGAAGTGGTGGGAATGGATGTGTGTGCTGCTATTCAGGAATTTTTCCAGACTGGTTGCTTGTTGAAACAACTAAATGCTACTGTGCTTACTTTAATTCCTAAGGTTGAACGGCCTGAATCTGTTACTCAGTTTAGACCTATAGCCTGCTGTAATGTGGTGTCTAAGTGTATTTCCAAACTTCTTTGCTCACGAATTGGTTTAGTACTTCCTGAGATTATAAGTGTAAATCAGAGTGCCTTCATTCAAGGGAGGTAAATTGTGGAGAATGTTCTTATTTGTCAAGACCTAGTTAGGTTGTACACAAGGAAAAATTGCTCTCCTCGCTGTTTAATCAAGATGGACCTTAAAAAGGCTTACGACTCCATTGAGTGGAGGTTTGTGGAACAAATGTTGACTTTGTTGAATTTTCCTCACACAATGATTAAGTGGATAATGGAATGCCTTACCAGTCCTTGGTATAGCTTTACTGTGAATGGTAATGTGTTTGGCTTCTTTAAGGGTGCAAGGGGTTTGAGACAAGGGGATCCTTTGTCTCCCTTGTTATTTACGATCTGCATGGAGTACTTCAGTAGAATCATGAAGGTGGTATCCAAGATGCATGGATTTCGACATCATCCTGTGGAACCCGGGAATCGACGAGGGACCCAACTCGGCGTCTTGCATGAGGGCGATTAGGATTTAAAGTTAAAAAAGATTAAATTAGAAAAACCTTTAAGAACTGTTTGGAGTCGCCACCTAATTATCGCGGAAATTAGGAACCTGCTACCATGTTCTAAGCTAAAAACATGTTCTTAGATTTTGGAGTACGCCGACACCCCTAGATCTAAGGCTGTGAAACCAGATTGGATTCGGGGTGAGGGTACTTTAGAAAAAGAGTTAATTCAAATAATGATTTATGAAAACCTTTTAGAAAAGCCTATGTGAAAATAGCCTCTACTGACCTAGAACAATCCTTGTAAGATGATATTTGAGCCAATGTTATCGCTACGTACAAGTGCGAAAAGGATGTAAAAGAATGCAGATGCAGATGCAAAAAGATTGATTAAAACCCTCAGTTTAGCATGTTTAACTTGTTAACGAAAACGGTTCAGTTAAAGGTCGAATTCATTGTTTAAGTTGATTTTAATGCAAGACAAGAAGGGTGCAAGATGCATACAATTAAAATAAAGTTCAATTGTCCATTGGTTTATTTTAAAAGGTCGGTTGCTTATGCGACTTTGGCGTGTCATCGGATATGGAGTGTACCCGAAGTAATAAGAACACTTGGAAGGCAAGCGCGCTCGGGTGCCAAAGCCGGGGGGGCGCTAGAGTGTAGTCCCCTTTGTTAGTCCATAGAAAATAAGAAAAAGCTTTGATCCAAGTGGATCGGTACCTACCTTGTCCTGACGCTTCAGATCTGGGCAGAGCTTCGCTTCTTGAACTAAAAAGGAGGAATTCAGCACGGGATGGTGTGCTGAACCCGAGGGCTTGGGTGCTTGAGGCTTTGAGAGAGTTTAGGAGTGTGTATGCTGTGAATTCTGGTTGTGAAAGATGATTTCTGAGGTCGGGTATAGGGCTCTATATATACTAAAAACCTCGGAGAAATTAGGAAACCGAGGTATAAAAACAGGCCTGGAAACCGCATAGCCTTATGCGGTTGCCAGGGCAAACCGCATAGGCTTATGCGGTTGCCACCCCAAACCGCATAAGGCCATGCGGTTTGAGCGTCTGGTTTTAAGGCTGCTTTCCAAGTTTCGGTTGCATAAAATCTTTGAAAGATACAGTATAATTTCGTGCGTGTGTGCCAAGAAAAGAGCTGAGATATTTCTGAGATATTTTATGATGTGCAGGGCCTTAGAGTGCGGGCCAAAGGCTTGGGTTTGGGCTCGGTTTTGGGCCCGAGACCCGGAAAAATGGAAAAGGTGTATTTGCATAGATTTTGTGAAATAAGGTAAGACGTGAGGTTGTATTTTGTGTGAGAGGGGGCTAAATAGCGGTTTTAGCTACCGGGCCTAAATTTAGGAATTTAGGAGTGCTGAATTAGACCTTGTTAATGTAAAAGGGCTAGTTGTAGCGCAAATGCGAAGCTCATGCCAAATGAAACAGGACGAGGACCTAGCTAGACCCCAAATGGACAAAATGAACGTTATTTAAGTGTGATGTGATGCGACCTAAATCATTTTAACATTTCAAAACGACTCAAAATGAATTCGACATTAGTTAGAACCGTTTAAGTCAGCGTTAAACATGCGTAATAAAAGTCCGTGTTACATCACAGGGTTTTGGTTGGGAGGGTACGGATATGGGTATCCACAGAGCCCCCAGTTTGACTGAGCTCGGACTAGAGCGCTAGTCAAACTCCACGACCATATCCGGACCATTACAGTCTCGATATCATCAGAGGCGAAGCATGTGTCCATGGGTGAGACGAGGACTTTGAACCGGGCTAAACGGGGAGGGGCGTGCGCATTTTAAGGACTTGGCGGTCCGTGCATGCTATAAGGGCATGCCGGCCTGCTGGATGTCTTCATCGTGCTTGTTGTACTGTCGTTGTTGGTGTCTTTGTATGTGCTTGGTGTCGTCGGATGCCTGGTGCTGGTGCTTGTAATGTTTTCGTATTGCATGTGTACTTTGTAAGATGTTTGGGTATGCGTGAGGTGTATAATTGAGTAGGGGTGCTTATGTAGATGTAGGTGCAGGTCTCGTGAAAGAGCGTCCGCGTAATGCTTGTGCTTGAACTCGCCGAGGAGCGTCTATGTAGAGTGAAATGCTTGGAGTTAGGTGTATATTGCGGAGTGCTTGTGCTTGGGCTCGCCGAGGAGTGTCTATGTAGTCGTGGTTGCATATGATTGCTTTCCGTTGAGGAGAAAATGATGTAATGTTCGTAAAGAGCGTTCGTGCTTCTGCTTCTGTACCGTACATTAGATGTTTAATATACGCGTGTGGCGGACTGTGGGTGACGCCTTGATCCAAGCACGGGACGTACTTGGAGGTGCATTAGGGCCAAGATGAATTAGGAATTCAAAAGTAGGCGTAAAACGAGGAAAAACCGAGAAAAGCCAGGCGCAGGAACCGCATATCCTTATGCGGTTCAGGGGACAAACCGCATAAGGTTATGCGGTTTCCCTAGTTGGCTGTTGGGGGCTATATAACACGAGTGAGGCCGTGAGTGAGGTTCACAACTCATTTACGGTTTCTTGCTCAAAAAAACGTCATTTTTCGATCTCTCAACCGTTTTTGCTCGTTTTTCTTGCGTTGCCTTGCTATGGAACGAGGTATTGCTCCATTTTAACTTGCTTTTACGTTATTTGTTGTTGTAATTAGGTAGTTTTGCCTTGAAATGTTGAGAAGACGGGTTTTGAATGAAAACCCGAGTTTTGCTTGAAATTTGCCGTTTGAATGCTTGAAATTGACGTCATTGTGTTGCATTATGCCATGCGAACGTGTATGTGTGAATTGATTGTGATTTAGACCGTCTTTGTGTGAAAAACGTCCAAATTAGGTTTCGGGCCCGAAAACGAACCCGGATTTTCCGACCCGGAATTTCAATTAAACTTCGGTGTAGGATGCCCATAGCGAGTATAGCATGCCTATAGCGTTAGTTTTGCGAAAAAGTCGAGTTAGGGCCTTCAAATCGCCGTCTTAAGTCGTAATTATACGGAGTAATTAAGGCGAATTGGGGGTTTTTGATCGGAGTGACCAAAACGCAATTGCTTGTAATGGGTTGTTGTTGGGGACTATTATGGCGCGTAGAAACCATAAAGTTGTGATTTTGAAGTGTAGAGAACGGTTTTCGGCTTAATTGTGAATTAGGCCTAAAAATGCTCTGTGAAGCGTATAGTGTAATGTGTTTAAAGGATGTATATGTATTATGTGTGTATTATTTGTGTGTATTTGTGTATATGTATGCCAAGTTTGTATGCTTGCGTGTATTATAGCTGTATGTATTGGTTGTGTTTGGTTGCAGGGGAGGGTTCTAGTCGTGTTACGAGGTCGAAATCCCGTAGGAGTGCTAGCTCGAGGACCGAGGGAGCCTCTAGCTCGAGTGGTTTGAGGCGTACGTGGTGAGAGGAAGCCGACCCTCGTGATTTGTCCGCGAGCCGTGGGCAGTCACGAGGTAGGGGGCGTGGGAGGCATGTCCTTGTGCCTGATCCTGGGGAGGAGGAGGCGGATGCGTTCGCCCAGGAGTTTGTGGACGAGCTGGAGGCTGAGATGGATGTTGCTGAGGAGGCTGAGGAGGTTGCGCCTAGAGCGAGTAGCTCTAGGCCGCGAAAATCACGTGCGAATAGGGCGTTCGCTAAGGGCTGGGATGGTCATAACCTTCTACTTGCCCCGGAGAGACACGTTTCCTATCGAGCGACGATGGGTTGGCAGAAAGGTCCGATGAGGACTTTCTCGGGCGTGTCGTCCGTAATGTGTGTTTTTGAGGAGAAGCTTATACGGAGCGCGAGCTTGGGTCTTCGCGTAGTGCTTTTGGCCCGTTGGTCGGCCATTGGAGGGAGATTGCAAGGAAGAAGCAGACGGCGAGCCTGATGTTGATCAGGGCCTTCCTAGACAGGTATTGGGACACCACGACGACGTTCCATATGCCCGGCTTTGAGGCCGGCATTACCTTGTCTGAGTATGCGGTCATAACGGGGCTGCCGTTCGGAGATCGTGACATGAGCTTCGAGTTTGCGCCGTCCGTTGTGTACGAGGTTGTGACTGATGCGATCAGCGGTGGTTTGGAGGTGATTTGCGAGGGTGCTCCACCTTACACTTTCAAGACGAGTTATATCTTGGAGTACTTTGAGGGGAAGACCGAGTATGGCCCCTCGGAGTGGAGTGACGAGCAGAATGCTCGTATGTGGCTGTGGTGGTTCGTCGGTACTGTGCCGGCGATAAAGCGGCGAGCGTCGGCGTCGGTCTTATGCATCTCCTGGATTGGAATGCAATTGGGACGTTCGGCCAGGTGGCCCGCCTTGGAGGTTTGTGCATTCGTTTCTGCATGGATGCCGTGAGACCGCGGGTCATGGATCGAGGGTCGAGACTATCCTTAGTCTCGCCTGGGTTCTTGATGGAGGTACGTATTAATTCTGTTTTTGTTTCGGGTGCATTGTTGTTTGTTTTCGTGTTGTCTTTGCCTTTGTAACGTGTTTTTGTTCCTTGAGTGTGCAGTCATGGATTCTTAGCCATTTTCCTTTTCTGCTCCCCCCGCATGCTCTGACGATCGTGAGAGAGTACCCGGCGGTACGTACTTGGGGCACGTGCAACCGTGCTGCGTTTAACTGGTCGTATGACGAGGTTCGGGTGCTTCTGAACCAGATGCAGTTTGATCAGGTTTGTGCTTGAACCATTTTAAATAGAATGTACTTAAAGTGATTGTATTCATGAGTGTTTGTTTTTGTTTTTGTGTTTGTAGTTCGTGCCGTTCCCGTGGGGCCAGTACAGGAATATTCCTGAGGGCATTGGAGTTAGGTTTGCAGTGCGAGAGACCCAGCGCTTGTACTTGGCGACGCCGTATGGGCCGGTTTGGTACCTTGGAGAGCACTTGGCCTTTCAGGCAGGGTGGCCAACTCCGGTGGTGCCTAGGGACCCGCCAAGGGTCCTATTCGAGCGAGGGGTTTCCGCTCAGGATCGGGTGGCGTTGTACGGGGAAGGAGAGTCGGTGAGTCTTCTGCGTCTGGGGAGGACTCTGACCACTTTGCGGAGTCTCGGCTTGCTTGTGGGCCGATTGAGGTATGTTTGATGCTGTTGAGGGTGCGTAAGGTAATTTTTGCGAAAAATTTCCCTGACGTGTGCGTTTTGTACTTGTTTTGTAGGAATTTGATCCGGAGATGGCGGAGCAGCCTGGCGACTTCCCTACCACCGTTGAGTACGACGAGTCGGGTGTGCGTCGTACTTTCACTTTGCCGACGTACTTGCCGGTGACCACTGACGCGGGCATGGACAAATGGATTGGCGAGGTGAAGAAGGTATGTATGTTTGTTGTGTATGTGAGTGAGCCCCCAGTTTGATCGAGGTATGGAATATAGCGATGATCAAACTAGTGAGATGCGTGTTTTTGTGTTACCCCCCACGAGTTTGGCTTAATTTGAGTGAAATTAAGGCAAAATGGAGATGAGCGCTGTTAATTTGAAATTTCCCCCCTAAGTTTGACTTGATTTGGGTGAAATTAAGTCAAAATGGAGAATGCTGGGTCTCGTTTTGGAATTTCCCCCTAAGTTTGACTTAATTTGTGTGAAATTAAGGCAAAATGGAGAAAATTGTAACGTGCTTTTGTGTTTGTAGGTGGCGAAGGGGGTGCATAAGAAGTTGTGGAGGGTGGCCAACCGGTGGAGGATGGCTGAAATTTGGCAGCTGCTTGATTGTGTCGAGCCGGTGAGGCAGCTCGGTCGGCGTGAGTTTGACGAGTATCGTCGTCGTCATCCCGAGTGACTTTGTGTAATAAAAATTGTATGAACCTTTATGTACATGCCGTTGCAGCTTGAACTTTGAACTTGTTGTAGTAGCTTGAACTTGATTGTCGTCGATAAACCTGTTTGGTAGGCTTGTTTGAAAAATGATATGATTCCCGAGTGGGATGCATTTGATGTTTTGTTTTAGATTGTGAAAACGTTTTTGTGAAAAGTTCATTTTAGATGCGAAATGAGCTTGCATGAATGTCGAAAATGTTTGTGTTTTGACTCGTGGTATGAATCGTATTTGCTAAAGTGAAGTGTAATGCTGGTGTCGTAGCTCAAAGTAGGTTGTAGTGTTTTAGGAAAGACGAAATTAGGAAAATTTGAGGAAAACCAGCCCCTGAAACCGCATAGGCTTATGCGGTTGCAAGGGGAAACCGCATAGGCTTATGCGGTTTGGGGTGCAAACCGCATAGAGCCATGCGGTTTCTTTGGCTTTAGCTATTTGTATTTCCATATTTCAGATATTGTTTTCCTATATAAGGAGAGGGGGTGCGTGCCATAATCTTCATTCACAATCACTTCTCTTCTTTGCTTTTGCTTTAGGTTTTTGCTCTCATAAATATATTAGGTATATTTATAAAAGTTTTTGTGTTCTAAAAAAATGGTTGAGCATTTTGATGCTCTTTTGAAGAGATGGACTTCCTCATTAAGTCCGGGGATGAAGAAGGCGGTGTATGATGATGGTGCGGGTGTTTTTATTGGCTTTCGTCAAATGAAAGTTGATTTAGACTTCCTTGACTCGTGTTTGGATTATTGGGATCCTAATTTGCATGTCTTTAGGTTTCCCGGGGGAGAAGTGTGTCCTTTGATGGAGGAGTTTGCGGCCATTGCGGGGTGGTCGAAACAGACGACTCCTGTGGTTGTGAGGAGCGAGCTTTGTTATAGCGGGATGTTGCGAAACTTCCTTGGGATGACAGATGCTCATGCTGCAGGTTTGTTCGAGGGAGGTAGGGTGAATATGCTTCTGTTGTGTCAACGTTATATGAATAGAACTGACACTAGTATTTCGGACCGCTCGAGGCGGAGGGCCCTTGCTTTTTGTTTGGTTCATCGCTATGCTTTGCAGGTCCATGCCGGATGGTGTGTTCGGAACGCGAGGTATGCTCGTGTTGTCGAAGAGATGGAAGCGAGGACATGATCCTTCGCGTTGATCCTAGCGGAGACCATCTTTGGGCTTAGACGGCCGTTGTGCTAATCGCCCGAGCTCGTGCGGGGTCGCGCTAGGATTCTCAACGCTTGGCTCATGGAGAGGTTGGCGTGTATAAGGCTCTTCCTTGGCGGTGCCTTCAAGGCTGCAGGGACGACGTCTCGGAAGATGGATTGGGCTAACCCTCGGGAGCGTTCACTCAACTACTACCGGGGGTTTGTGAGGGAGAGTAGCATTCGTTGGTATGTTTCGTGGTGGGGTATTACGGAGGTAACTTGCATCGCTTGGTAGCGGCTCGCGGCGGGTTGATGTTGTCGCGGTTTGAGCAGGGTGTATGGATTCATCCTCTTCGGCAAGAGGCAAATCGAACTTCTGCGCAGACTATTCCGGATCAGGATACGCAGGTTGGAGGGGTTGTTGTCCTAAACAACCAGATGATTGATGCTTGGATCCGAGGGTGGTCGGATCGTGTTACTTGGGTTGTGCCGGAGCATATAGAGTCCACTCGTGTCACGGATTTCTATACGCGTTGGTGTCATTCCAAGGATTCTCGTGAACGGGAGAATCAGAGGAGGAGGGAGAAGAATGGGCCGAAGCCCTCCTTGTTGCATGAGGTAGTGCGTGACAGGAGGGATTATGGTGATCTCTGTGTTGTTGATGTAGGTGCTTCTACTTCGAGATCGGTGCGGGAAAGACTTGGACCGAAAGTGACTGTTAAAGATCGCCTAGGGCCAAGGATCGAGGAGCCCCCAGTCGAGCAGGATGAGGATCCGATCGAGCCCCCAGGTTTTGAGAGGTCTACTCCCATTCTTAGCTCGAAGATTGTGGCGGATCGACCTCTTGAAGATGAAGAGGCTAGTCCCAAACGACGGAAAACGTCCTAGTAGTTTGTTTTTGTTTTGCTTTAGAAAATTTCTTTATTCAAATGCATGTTTTTAAATTCGAATAAAGGGTTAAGGAGGCTTGTTCCTAACTCATCTCTGAGCTTTGAAGAATTCTAAATAAAGTAATAAAATAGAATTTATTTGCTTTTGCCTTGTTGCTTTCTTTGTTCTGTTTTGAAATGTTCTCGACCTTTTTAAACTTCGAACACTTGTATTTTGTCTCAAATCCTCGACCTTTTTAAGCTTTGGACTTGTGCGTTTTGAATTGTTTTGTCTTAAATCCTCGACCTTTTTAAGCTTCGGACTCAGATTCTTGTTTTTGTGTTGACTGTACTCTTGACCTTTTTAAGCTTCGAGCGTGTCATTTTGTGAGTGCAAAACCCTCGACCTTTTTAAGCTTCAGGTGTGCGTGCTAAGAAGGTTCGGTTGCGCTTTTGATAAGCTGCCTACGTATCTGCGTTTTGAATACAGAATCAAACCGGCGTAGTTCGTGTGATTCGGTTGTGCTTTTTGCAAAGCTGCCTACGTATCCACAGTGTGTGGAATAAAACCGAGCGTAGTTCACTCATGCGAGAGCGAGTTTTGTCCTTTTTGTGAAGTACATTGCAAATTTGTTTAAGGGTAGTATTTCTTGAGTTGATCAAGATTTGTTGGTAGTCGGAAGTCTTGACCGTCAAGGTCAGTTAATTTCACGGCTCCTCCGGGAAGGATGTCTTTGACCAGGTACGGTCCGGCCCAATTGGGTTTGAATTTCCCCCTTGGGTCGACTGGTAATGGTGCTCGGACGGATTTGAGTACTAGGTCTCCCACTTTTATGTTTCGTGGTTTGACCCGTTTGTTGTAGGCGCGTTGTAGGCGAGATTGATACATTCGGATTGTACTTAGTGAATGTAGTCGTCTTTCGTCTAAAAGAATGAGTTGTTCGTAGCGTTCGCGTGCCCATTCGGCTTCAGGAATGTCTGCTTCCATGAGGATCCGAAGGGATTGCATTTCGATTTCTACGGGTTGCACGGCTTCCATTCCGTAGGTTAGGAAATAGGGTGTCATACCCGTGGGTGTGCGGATTGTGGTGCGATATCCCCATAATGCAAACGGGATTTTGTGGGGCCAGTCGTGGCAGGTGTCGATCATCTTTTTGAGGATTGATACGACGGTTTTGTTCTTTGCCTCGACCGCCGTAGTTGGTTTGCTATGCAGTAGGGTGATGATTTGTGTCGTTGTATTTTTTATTTGAGAAGAAGTGGCTCGACCTCTCCTTGAAAGTGCATGCCTTGGTCACTAATGAACTCGTGTGGTATGCCATAGCGACAAATGATGTTGTTTTGTATGAATTTTGCGACTTCTTTTGTGCCTAGCTTGCGGTACGATGCGGCTTCGACCCATTTGGTGAAATAGTCGATGGCCACGAGGATGAAGCAGTGTCCTCCTGCTCCTACGGGTTGTACTTTGCCAATGACGTCGATGCCCCACGTGGAGAAGGGCCATGGTGATGTTAAACTGTATAGCGGTGAAGGTGGTATGTGTTGTACGTTTGCGAAGATTTGGCAATTATGACAATGTTTGACGTATTTTGCGCAATCAGCTTCCATGGTAGTCCAATACCATCCTAGCCTTATGATTTGTTTGCACATGGCTCGTGCGTTCATGTGTGGTCCGCACTCGCCATCGTGTACTTGAGACATGATTTCGTGTCCTTTTTTGTGGTCGACGCACAACAGGAGTGTACCTTGAGGCGTCTTTTTGAGTAATTTCCCCGTTTCCATCACAAATTGTGATGATAATAGGCGTAGGGCTCGCTTGGCCCGCTTGTCGGTGTTTGGCGGGTATTCGCCGTTTGTTTTGTAGTTGATGATTGCTTGGTACCAAGGGTCGGTTTGTTCTTCCTCGGTTTCGATGTCACAGATGTATGCGGGTTCGTTTCGTCTTTCCACGACAATGGGTAGAGTTTCCATCCCCGGGGGTATATTGATTAGGGACGCGAGTTTGGATAACGCGTCGGCGAATTGGTTTTCTTCGCGTGGGAGGTGTATGAATTCTATGCGATAGAATTCGTTTATGAGCTCTTGTATTTTGTTTTGGTATAGTGCTAGGTTTTCGTTAAGTATCTTCCATGCTCCGGACACTTGGTTGATTATGAGGGAGGAGTCCCCATAGACTCTTATGGTGCGGGCGTTGAGTACAAGCGCTGCTTGGAGACCGTGCAAGCATGCTTCGTATTCTGCTGCATTGTTTGTTACGTCGAAGTCCAGTTTAATGGATAAGGGTGTGTGTTCGCCATTCGGGGATATGAGAAGTATTCCTACTCCACAACCTCGATAGTTGGATGAACCATCGAAGTATAACTCCCATTGTTCTTGATCGATGTTGTAAATCCCGTCGTCTGGAAGGGATGTGGTGTCTATGATGGGTTGTTCGGTGATTGCATTTTCGGCTAGGAAATCGGAGACTGCTCGTCCCTTAATTGCTTTGAGGGGTACGTACTTAAGGTCGAATTCGGCTAGGAGCAATGTCCATCTTGCCATTCGTCCGTTAGGTACAGGTTTCTCGAAGAGGTATTTTACGGGATCCATTGTGGAATAGACCCTTGTTTGGTGTGCTAGCATGTAGTGACGGAGTTTTTTGGATGACCACACTAAAGCTAGGCAACTTTTCTCGACGGGTGAGTATCGAGTTTCGTAATCGAGAAACTTTTTGCTGATGTAGTAGATCGCGTGTTCTTCACCGTTGACTTCTTGAGCGAGCATGGCGCCCATGGCGGTAGGTGTTGTTGTAAGATATAAGGATAAGGGTAAACCTTCCTGGGGTGGTCGTAGAACCGGCGGGTTGGTTAGCAATTCTTTGACCTTGTCAAATGCTTTTTGACATTCTTCGTCCCATTCAACGTGGTCGGTTTTCTTGAGCTTCTTGAAAACTGGTTCACATATCATGGTGAGTTTGCTGATGAAGCGTGAGATGTATTGGATTTGGCCTAAGAAACTTCGAATCTCGTCGAGGTTCTTCGGGGGTTGCATTTCGAGGATTGCTTTGACTTTCGAGGGGTCGACCTCGATGCCTCTTTGGCTCACTACGTGTCCTAGTAGTTTACCGGATTTGACTCCAAAAGTACATTTTTGGGGGTTCAAACGCATTTTGTATTGTCGTAGGCGAGTGAAGAACTTGCGGAGGTTAGTGATATGACCACTCCTCTCCTTTGACTTCACGATCATATCGTCGACGTAGACTTCGACTTCTTTGTGCATCATGTCATGTAAAAGGGTTGTGGCGGTGCGTTGGTATGTGGCACCGGCATTGATTAGGCCAAAAGGCATGACCGTGTAGCAGTATGTGCCCCACGGTGTAATGAAGGCCGTTTTTGCCATATCTTCGCAAGCCATTTTGATTTGGTTATAGCCTGCGTAGCCGTCCATGAAGGATAGGAGGGCGTGATCAGCGGTGTTGTCGACTAGGACGTCCACATGGGGTAATGGAAAGTCATCTTTGGGACTGGCTTTGTTCAAGTCGCGAAAGTCAACGCATACTCGAATTTTGCCATTCTTTTTCAGGACTGGGACCATGTTTGAGACCCATTCGGGATATTCGATGACTTGGATGAAACCGGCTTGTAGTTGTTTTTCGATTTCTTCCTTGACCATAAGGGACCATTCGGGGCGTAGTCTCCTTAGCTTTTGTTTGATTGGTTTGTAACTGGGTTTGATGGGGATGCGGTGTTCGGCGATGCTTCGTTCGATTCCGGGCATGTCTTTGTATGACCAAGCGAATACGTCCTTGAATTCGCTTAGGAGTTGTGTGAATTTGGTGCGTTCGTCTTCGTCTAGTGAGGCACCTAGTTGTAATTCCCTTGGTTCTTCGGGGGTTCCCACGTTTATGGTTATGGTTTCCTCGATGATAGGGTCCTGTGTTTTGGGAGAGACAAGGTTTGCAATGTATTTGTTTAGAGATTGTTCATTTTTATCGCATGAGTTAGTGTCTTTTGATTTGTTTGTTGTTTGTTGATTGTTAGATGTTTGTGCTTTGTTGTTTGTTTTAGCTTGAGACAAGGCGTAAGCAAATTTATTCATTTCATTATTTTGAGAAGAATTATTCGACAATTCAGAAAATTGCTTGGAGCTAGCCTCCGTAAAAAGAAAATCTAAACTAAAGCTAGAGTCTAGGATAGATGGGTCGACAGATGACCCGACGCTAAGAGCATTAGAAGTTAAAAGAATTTCTTCTTCTTCATCGTCTTCGCTGCTTGAGGAGCTGCTTGAGCTGCTTGAGTTGCTTGAGGTGCTTGATGTGCTTGAGTTGCTTGAGTTGCTTGAGGTGCTTGCCTCTTTGTTTTTGAGGTTGGTGACGTGGTCGAAGAGCGGTCCTTCGCCGGTGATAAGCTGAAAATGGTGGCCTTGTGCGTCGGTCCACTTCAGCGTTTTATACCATCCATTAAGGGTTTTATCAGTGGCGTCGGCTATCAGTTGGTTAGGGTCGAAACGTCGATCACGCATGATGGTGGCGACGATCTCTTCATTTTTGATGCCCGGTGAGGTCTGAGATGCATTATGCTCGACCTCACTAGAGTAGCAGGCTTCGGATGTGTGGATGAGGTCTCGGAGGGAGGTATTTCCGTCGACTTTTCCTCCTGGGGTGAAATATGCGTGTAAGTCAAGGATGTAAGGTCGTAGGGTGACCTTGTGGGTTGACTTTCGTTTTTGGACTTCTTTGACCATTCGCTCTTGGTCACCGTCCTTGGGTTTGTAGCCTAGGCCCATGGTGAGCCAAAGGCTATTGTTGTTTGTTGTTTTGAAGGGTTTGTAGGTTTTGATCGGCATGCGTGTGATGGCGCCGATCTCAAAGTCGAAACCACATAAGTCTTCCGTGGGTTCAACTACAACTTCCGCAGAATTGGGTTCTTTTGGTGCATCGAAAAGAGCGCGGAAGTTTGAGGCGTTTAGGGTTATGATTTCCTCGTTAAGAGGGATCTTGACCTTCTGGTGAAGGGTGGAAGTTACGGCTTTGGTGGAGTGAATCCACGGGCGTCCTAGGAGTATGTTGTACGAAGGGGTCATGTCAATGACTTGAAACTCGACCTTCCTCTCTATGGGACCACTGCGTATGTGAAGGGAAATGGTTCCTTTCACATGACGTCGGGTTCCATCAAAAGCTTTGACTCCGTCCATGCTTGGGGTGAAGTCTTTATCGGATAGGCCGAGACGGTGTGCGGTGGCTAATGGTAGAACATTGACCGCGGATCCGTTGTCAACGAGAGACACGGGTAGGGTTTTCTTCATGCATTCTACGCTGATATAGAGTGCAAGGTTATGATTTGGACCGAATGCCGGTAGGTCATCATTTGAGAAGGTGATAGCCCCCGGCAACCAATCTCTTGTGATGTGGCTAATGACTTGATTTGGAGAAATCTCGGCATCTGCGCATGCTATTTGTAAGGCGCGGATGAATGCATTTCTATGTTCTGCCGAGTCTCGTAGAAGAGCCCAGATTGAAACATCTGCCTTTGTGCGAGTGAGTTGCTTCTGAAGCACCTCACTCGTGTTTGGCGGTGGAATTGCTGTGGATGTAGAGGGCGTGCTTGTGGAAGGAGCATCTTCCTGGAGTACGGCCTTGCCTTTCTCGGCCGCGGTTGCTTTTTGAGCGTATTCGTCGGTGAAGATATTTTGGTAAGGACGACCGGAACGTGTGAGGTGTGAGACCTCGTCTTGGTCTTTCTTTTCGGGTTGTTTGCCCTTATCCTTTGTGTCCTTGTCTTCGGGCTGTTTGCCCTTTTTAGTGTCTTTGTCTTCGGGCTGTTTGCCCTTTTTCTTCTTCCCTTTCTTGTTCTTTTTGCTTTTGGTTGAGGAGGGTGTAGTTGAGAGTTGAGCTACCGTCTTGTTGGTAGGTGGCCACTCTTCGTTTTCGTCATCACTGAACCAGACCCCATTGATTTGGTTGTTCGAGGGTATGACCAAGTAGGAACAATCTATGGGGGGTGTTGATCCGAGGAAGGTTGCAGGGTTGTCATAAATTGTAGGGTTGTTTTGAGCTCCGATGCCGATCTCGATGAGTTCTTCGAAGTTCTCGGCATCACCGTAACTGAAGTGTCTTTGCCATTCGGGTTGTAGGCTACCGAGAAATGTGTAGATAAGCTCATCTTCGTGTGGAGGGTTTGGAACTTGGGCAAGTAGCTTCCTCCATCGGGTGAGGTATTGGGTGAAGTCTTCCCCGTCTTCTTGGTGTTGAGTGATGAGAGTATGGAGGGAGACACGCTTGTCGGCCTTGTTGATGGAGCGCTGTTCCAAGCGTTTAACTTGGAGCTGATGCAAGGCTTTCAAGTTGTCAATGTCCTTGGTGAGTTGATTGATACGGCTACGGAGAGTTTTCAACCTGCTGAGGTTAGCCATTTTTGAGGTACGCTCGAAGCGAGGGGTAATGATGCGTTTCATGGTGAGCATCCAGCTAAGGCCTGCATTTCACTTTGCATATTAGTGACACGACTCGACCCACTAGACTCACCTTCATTTTTAGCATTCATTTTAGCTCATTTCTTTGTTTAGAAAGACCTTTTATGTTTGAAAAGAGGAGATTTTCGAAAGGGTTTTGCTAAGGGAAGCTTTTGAGGCGAGGATGCGTGCGCACATCTCGTCTCGATGTTAAAATGTTTTGCTTTGCACCCGTCGAACTGATATCGGTGATTTACCGAGGTGAGCTTAAGTCGGATGTGTAAAAAAAAAGAATGGATTCGGCTCAAGAGTGATTAGCAAGTTGAACCGAGGATGTTAAATGTAGAGACTAGGCCGTATGACCTAGGAGATTGAAGTCCACGAGCTTGGGTTTTAATCCTTGCTCGGGTTTTTGCTTGTTAGTGAAAAAAAAGAAGTTTTGAAAAAGCTTGTTTCAGAAAATTCGCGATAGTTTTGTTTGAAAAGGTGTTAGATGTTAGGTTCATTTATCTTTGAAACGTTTAGGCGAGTTTTCGAAGATATGAATGCATATGCTCGTTTTGAAAAAGGACCATGGAGTGCATGGCCTCGAACTCGTACGTATGACTCAAAAAGGGGTGAAAAATGAGTCAGTCGGGTACACCTCCAACTACCTCGAGTACGCTTTGGCAGATACTTAACCCCTCTATTTCCTTACGCCGGAGCGATAGGTTTTCTAGAGAGCACCTTTGGCGGTCGAGATAGTCGCTACGGCAAGCCGTGGAGGAGAGAGGAAAGTTAGTCCTGCACGTGCTTTATCGAGCGACAAGCTGCGTGTTGGAACCACCTCTCAAGGGTGTAAAGGGTGCCTAGATTCCAAAAGGAATGGACTCTAAACGAATGTGCATAGCTCAAATATGTATACTTGGATTGTTCAAGGCTTTCAAGTTTCACCTCTTTATTTTTAAAAAGAAAAAGCTAGTTTTAAGTTTTAAAAATAAGAACTCCCCAGCGGAGTCGCCAAACTGTGGAACCCAGGAATCGACGAGGGACCCAACTCGGCGTCTTGCATGAGGGCGATTAGGATTTAAAGTTAAAAAAGATTAAATTAGAAAAACCTTTAAGAACTGTTTGGAGTCGCCACCTAATTATCGCGGAAATTAGGAACCTGCTACCATGTTCTAAGCTAAAAACATGTTCTTAGATTTTGGAGCACGCCGACACCCCTAGATCTAAGGCTGTAAAACCAGATTGGATTCGGGGTGAGGGTACTTTAGAAAAAGAGTTAATTCAAATAATGATTTATGAAAACCTTTTAGAAAAGCCTATGTAAAAATAGCCTCTACTGACCTAGAACAATCCTTGTAAGATGATATTTGAGCCAATGTTATCGCTACGTACAAGTGCGAAAAGGATGTAAAAGAATGCAGATGCAGATGCAAAAAGATTGATTAAAACCCTCAGTTTAGCATGTTTAACTTGTTAACGAAAACGGTTCAGTTAAAGGTCGAATTCATTGTTTAAGTTGATTTTAATGCAAGACAAGAAGGGTGCAAGATGCATACAATTAAAATAAAGTTCAATTGTCCATTGGTTTATTTTAAAAGGTCGGTTGCTTATGCGACTTTGGCGTGTCATCGGATATGGAGTGTACCCGAAGTAATAAGAACACTTGGAAGGCAAGCGCGCTCGGGTGCCAAAGCCGGGGGGGCGCTAGAGTGTAGTCCCCTTTGTTAGTCCATAGAAAATAAGAAAAAGCTTTGATCCAAGTGGATCGGTACCTACCTTGTCCTGACGCTTCAGATCTGGGCAGAGCTTCGCTTCTTGAACTAAAAAGGAGGAATTCAGCACGGGATGGTGTGCTGAACCCGAGGGCTTGGGTGCTTGAGGCTTTGAGAGAGTTTAGGAGTGTGTATGCTGTAAATTCTGGTTGTGAAAGATGATTTCTGAGGTCGGGTATAGGGCTCTATATATACTAAAAACCTCGGAGAAATTAGGAAACCGGGGTATAAAAACAGGCCTGAAAACCGCATAGCCTTATGCGGTTGCCACCCCAAACCGCATAAGGCCATGCGGTTTGAGCGTCTGGTTTTAAGGCTGCTTTCCAAGTTTCGGTTGCATAAAATCTTTGAAAGATACAGTATAATTTCGTGCGTGTGTGCCAAGAAAAGAGCTGAGATATTTCTGAGATATTTTATGATGTGCAGGGCCTTGGAGTACGGGCCAAAGGCTTGGGTTTGGGCTCGGTTTTGGGCCCGAGACCCGGAAAAATGGAAAAGGTGTTTTTGCATAGATTTTGTGAAATAAGGTAAGACGTGAGGTTGTATTTTGTGTGAGAGGGGGCTAAATAGCGGTTTTAGCTACCGGGCCTAAATTTAGGAATTTAGGAGTGCTGAATTAGACCTTGTTAATGTAAAAGGGCTAGTTGTAGCGCAAATGCGAAGCTCATGCCAAATGAAACAGGACGAGGACCTAGCTAGACCCCAAATGGACAAAATGAACGTTATTTAAGTGTGATGTGATGCGACCTAAATCATTTTAACATTTCAAAACGACTCAATATGAATTCGACATTAGTTAGAACCGTTTAAGTCAGCGTTAAACATGCGTAATAAAAGTCCGTGTTACATCACAGGGTTTTGGTTGGGAGGGTACGGATATGGGTATCCACACATCCTCTGTGCAAGGCTCTTAGTTTGAATCATTTATGTTTTGCAGATGACTTACTGCTATTTTGTAAAGGTGAGGAGAGATCAGTGCGACTACTGGTCAGTGCGTCTGGTTTGGATATGAATAAAGACAAGACTGAGTTCTACTGTAATGGTCTGTCTGATGTGGTTTTGACGAGGATTTTGAGGAGTACAGGTTTTAAAAGGGGTGCATTGCCATTTAAATACCTTGGAGTACCCATCAGCTCAAAGAGATTGTCTGTAAGAGATTGTTTTGTGCTCTAGGAACGGGTTAATAGTAGGATCAGAAGTTGGGGTGCAAGAAAGCTTTCCTATGCTGGTGACACGGCTAAGTCGTATCGCCAATATCAAAATAAACCTAACAAACAACTAACAGCAGCTAGTGGCAAGCAGGATCGAATCCACAGGGAAACGTAACAGTTATAAGTTAACGCAGATGAAAACAGGTCTAACTCAGGTGTGAAAGAAGGGGTTTGTTTAAGACTAAAACTAAGGCAGTAATAAAGCAGATCAACAAATATCAATAAGGAGAAGGATTAGGGCATCAGGATCATTATGACAGTAATTCAGGAACTTAACTCAAAAGTAAATAACAATCAACTGAAGCTATGCAAGTGGCTAGGTTTAGGAATACGCTCTCTCGAGTCAATATTAACCTTAAGCAAATTTAGCGGGCTCTCGCAACTTACTAAATTCAACTTATCAAATACGCGTGAGTCTAGTTTCAATTAGGCTTTCGATCTTAAACTAAAACAACCTAAATTCAATTCAATAAAGGCGTCCCTAAATTCAATTGATAATAAAACGCATAGGAAGAAACCAACTTGCACAAGTTCAATCAATTTAGCAATTAAAACATGTCCTGAATCAACTATCACAAATCACCCTAAACCCTAATTATAAATTAGCTAGACATAATTAAGGCTAAACAACAATAATAATATGAAGACATAATTAAATAAATTAAGCAAATAAAATAAACCTGGAATAAATACGGAGTACTGACGATTACAAAAGAACCAATCTTGAAAGTAAACTAATTGAGTTTGTGAGTTTTTAAAAGAAAGGAAATTAAAAGCAGTGAACTAAAAACCTAAGGAGTAAACTAAAATAAAGCATAAGTGTGATTTTCGACCTAGGAGACTTATATATAGTTTCCAAAACTTAAATCCCAAATTATAGCAAAAACCGTCAATTAAATCACCAGAGCCGTACGTGGCCAAGTGGCCCGCCAACCTGACTCCCTTTCTTGGGTCGGCTCGTGTGCAATCCAATTCTTGGCCCAATTCTCTTTATTCTTGCTTTTGGGCCTTTAGTTTACTCATAGGCCTTTCTTCCTTTTTGGTCTTTGGCTCGTGTCCCGCGCTCTTGTGCGCGCTCGAGCTTGGTCTTCTCGGCTCGGTTCTCGTAATGCTCCAATGTCTCGGGTTTTGGCTCAAAACCACCAAAACCTGCAAAATGTAAATAAAAGGCAGCAGTATCGAGAAATATAACAAATAGCTCGTAAACTAGCAATAATCACGAGTAAATAAAAGCTAAATGCGACTGAACCGGGGGCATAAAACGTATATAAATAACATGTATCAAACTCCCCCAAACCAAACCTTTGCTTGTCCTCAAGCAAACAAATACGGAGAAAATCAAAGTGACACGAACTAATCACGTTAGTATCTCGAAGTGGACGACCTATGCACATAAACAATACAGCCATAGCCTATTTCACCGAGAATAGAGCACAAGTCTCAATCATTCACACCACATCGTATTACTAGCCTCTAACGCTTACGCAAAAGTAAAACTGACGACATTTTCAATTCAAGCAAGGCCAACCGAACGTACCACTTTCCATCAACCAAATCTTTCCACATCATTTCCTTTTTCTCTTTCCTTTTTCTTTTGTTTCTTTTTTTCTTTTTCGCAAATGTGGAGCATCCCTCGTATGCAATACCGTTTAGCTTGACATTCACTCGGTAAAGATCGTGCTCGGGTATACATTTTTCCTTAAGGGTTACATTATTGCTCATACTCTCGGTCGCAACCAAATTCATGGCCACTGTGGTTACTCAAGTCAATGAGTCCCCTCCGAGAGCATCGAAGCATTGCTCCAACATAAATAAATCTTTCCAATCAAACCACTAACCAACAAACCAATCATTCCACAAACCATTGCCAAGCTCGAATGTCAAAGTCGAAAGTAAACGAACGAAAAGCGATAAGAATTAAGCAGATACAAGTGGGTTAGTGTTGAGGCTCGCAATCTATTAATAGGAAACAAACCAATCGCGCAAGCTAAGACGATAGAAAGTCGACTCGGAGATACTAAAGATCAAAATTAATGCACTAATCAATTCTCCAAACTGGACAAAGCAGACCAAAAAGACTCGTATTTTTGTGATTTTTCAATTTTTCAATTTTTTTGGGTTTTTATATAAATGCACACTAACACTAAAATGAAAATGCAAAGCGCGAAAGTGCTTCCCTCCCCCAAACCAAATCACACATTGTCCTCAATGTGGAAAACAACATAACCACACAAGCAGAGGAGGACACATAACATACGGGGAAGAAAAACAAAGACGAGAAAGGGGGTAAAAGGGGTAAAGAGTGCTCACATTATAAAGTTGGAGCTCCCCCAAACTGAAGTCAATCATGGAGTGCGGCTAAAATCCACATATATGCGTCCAAATCAGTCCAACGTTGAAGTACTTCAGCAGAGCACGCAAGAAAAAGAAAAACGAACCAGCAGAACATGGGGGCCGGTCTAGACCGGCGGCCGGCCGGCCGGCTCCCATGCATTTTTTCAATTTTTTCACGCTTTTTCTTCTGCTTCAAATTTCAGCTACGGTCTTGGCTCGAGCTCTACCGGCCGACCTGGGATGTCTACTCGTAGCGTCTTCTTCAAAAATACTAAGGACAAAGTCCAAAAGTACCTGCGCGCTAAAATCACATATAAAACCCTCGTCCTCACGCGCTCAAAAGAAAACCATAAAATGTCATCAAACCAAAGTACAAGTGTAAAAAAAAAAAAAAAATACAACGTCATCGGGTTGCCTCCCGGAAGCGCTGGTTTATAGTCCCGCACGACTCTTCAAAGCTTCAAAGATCAAGTATAATTAGGCCAAGGTCGTTGGCCATTTGCGACAGCTTCACTCGGCGAAACAGCATTTGATCGCCAAAGAACTCCTCCCTCTTGAGGCAAAGCAGCATACTCCATTAGCGTGGGTCCTTGATCTCCAAATGGATCTCCATACCTCCCTCGTGCTCCAAGCGGCTGAACCGTAGGCCCTCCTCCATCACTAGCGTCAAACAAGTCGGCTTTAAGCAGTTTCCTCTCCCCCAAACCAACCTTGCAGCTATCCTGTAATGAACCTGCACACGGGGAGACAACAGAAACGACCTCCAAAGTGTCTCCAGTAGAGTGAGACGGAGGTATAGCATTAACAGAACAAACCGACTCAAGACGCATGGGTGACCGCGGGGTATCAGAATGGGTAAAGGTCAACTTTTCACCCCCCACCGTAAAGGCTATCGTCTTATTGCCCACGTCAATAACTGCACCAGCAGTGTGCAGGAAGGGTCTCCCCAAAATGATAGGAATGTGGACATCCTCGGGCATATCAACCACTACAAAGTCTACAGGGATAAAGAACTTTCCAACCTGTACTGGGACGTCTTGTAGGATTCCCAAGGGACGCTTAATCGAACGGTCAGCCATTTGTAAGGTAATGTGAGTGGGTTGCAAAGCTGACAAGCTCATCTTTTGGTAAAGAGAGTAGGGTAGGACACTTACACTTGCTCCAAGGTCACATAAGGCATTGCGAACCACAAACTTACCAATAGAGCAGGGGATAGAAAATGTCCCTGGGTCGCTAAGCTTAGGGGGCTTATTACCCTGCAGCCTAGTGCTAGCCTCCCCACGAATGCTACGGTCGACACATCCTCTAACGTGCCATGAGCTAAAACTTCCTTCAAAAACTTAGCATACGCAGGGACTTGAGTAACAAGGTCAAGGAAGGGAACATTCACCTGAAGCGTTTTAATGACGTCGACGAACTTCTTAAACTTGGTCTCGGACTCTGCACGTTGTCGACCCGGAAATGGGAGCTTAATCTGAATCGGGGGCGTTGGAGTAGCAACAGGAACACCCGAATTAACACCCAAATCATCTTTCCTCGCAGCTGAAGAGTTCGGTAGGTTAGACGGCCAGTTTGGCCGGCCGAGTCGCCTTTGGCCTCGGATCATCATAAAACGTACCGCTCCTCAACGTAATCGCACACGCAGTATCGTGAGGAGGGTTAGGAGGTTGGCCCTGCGATGGCAAGAAACCTGGTTGACGCGCAGCTTGCGAAGTGGCGAGTTGAGCCACTTGATTCTTCAAATTCTTAATTGCTGCGTCTTTAGCCTGATCGCTTTTCTGCACGTATTGCATCATTGTCTCCTGCGACTTCTGCATACCCATCATCACCTGTTGCATTTGCGACATCATGGCCCTAGTCTCGGCTAAAGGATCAGGTACCTGTGTGGGTGGAGGTGGTGTATAGGTGGGTTTTTGGTAGTTAGGAGGAGATGATTGAAAGTTTTTGTGAGGAGGTTGATAAGGGGCGTTTTGAGGTGGTTGGGTGGTTGGGTTTAGGACGTTACGGTTCACGATATGAGAAAGCGGCGATCGTAGCAAGGTTGGTTTTGGTAGAGGCGAGTTACGGTTGTAGGATTGATAAGCGTAGACCTGCTCCTGGGGCGCAGCATACCCCGTAGAATAACCCATGTCGTGCCCTGCAATAGCATTTACTTGGGCACCAGAAGAACCACCACCAGTCATCATACTAATCTGCGCAGTCAGCGCAGCAACCTGACTAGTGAGCGCACTAATACTCCCCTTATCACGGTCGTCATGCGCGGACCGTGAATTCCCTCGCGGCTTCCCAAACTGTGAGGAATGAATTGCCATCTCCTCTATCAAGCCCCAAGCCTTGTCATCATCTGTATTGTTGGCAAAGCGACCCTCTGCAGCAGAATCCAAAATAGCTCGACTCTCCGCATAAAGACCATTATAGAAGGTCATGACTACCAACCAGTTATTCAACCCGTGGTGAGGACAATCTCTAATCAGCTTCTTATACCTGTCCCACGCCTCAGCAAGCGACTCGTCATACGTTTGTTTGAAGCCCTGAATTTGACTCCTGATCTGATTAGTACGTTCTGGAGAGTAAAACTTGGAATAGAATGCAAGAGCTAACCCACTCCAATCAGTAATACCCGCAGCCTCCTTGTCGAGGTCCGTGATCCACTCATGAGCTCGATCCTTTAATGAGAAAGGGAACAGCATCTCTCTTATTTGCTCCTGCGTGATCCCGGTCTGCTTGATCGTGGAGCAGTAGTCAGTAAACATTTGCATGTGCCGACCAGGATCTTCGGTAGGATAACCACCGAACTGATTTCGCTCCACCAAATTTAGAAAGGCGGGGCGAATCTCGAAGTTGCCCTGCAGAGTTGCGGGCATCGTGAATCCACTCGGGATGGACTCCGGCTTAGGAAGCGAGTGACTCGAAAGTTTAGGCATGGTCACGGGCACCTCTAAGTCAATCACAACGTGTATATTGTCCTCTTCGTTGGACGACTGTTCCGCACGAGATTCCTCGTCTGAACTTTGCACGCTCTCAGCTGCGTAAGCCTCAGCGATTTCCTTGAAAAAGTTACGCGTACGGTGCAAGGTACGCTCAGGTTCAGGATCAAACGGGACTAAACCTGTAGGTGACCTGCGCATAAATAGCTCAAAGGAAAAGGTGAGAACGGTCTCAAGGAACTAGAGTTCCCTGAGACAAAAGGAGAAAGAACCTGCAACAACTAATAATAACTAAAACTAGCAAAGCCGTTTCCCCGGCAACGGCGCCAAAATTGACACGGCTAAGTCGTATCGCCAATATCAAAATAAACCTAACAAACAACTAACAGCAGCTAGTGGCAAGCAGGATCGAATCCACAGGGAAACGTAGCAGTTATAAGTTAACGCAGATTTAAAACAGGTCTAACTCAGGTGTGAAAGAAGGGGTTTGTTTAAGACTAAAACTAAGGCAGTAATAAAGCAGATCAACAAATATCAATAAGGAGAAGGATTAGGGCATCAGGATCATTATGACAGTAATTCAGGAACTCAACTCAAAAGTAAATAACAATCAACTGAAGCTATGCAAGTGGCTAGGTTTAGGAATACGCTCTCTCGAGTCAATATTAACCTTAAGCAAATTTAGCGGGCTCTCGCAACTTACTAAATTCAACTTATCAAATACGCAGCGTGAGTCTAGTTTCAATTAGGCTTTCGATCTTAAACTAAAACAACCTAAATTCAATTCAATAAAGGCGTCCCTAAATTCAATTGATAATAAAACGCATAGGAAGAAACCAACTTGCACAAGTTCAATCAATTTAGCAATTAAAACATGTCCTGAATCAACTATCACAAATCACCCTAAACCCTAATTATAAATTAGCTAGACATAATTAAGGCTAAACAACAATAATAATATGAAGACATAATTAAATAAATAAAGCAAATAAAATAAACCTGGAATAAATACGGAGTACTGACGATTACAAAAGAACCAATCTTGAAAGTAAACTAATTGGGTTTGTGAGTTTTTAAAAGAAAGGAAATTAAAAGCAGTGAACTAAAAACCTAAGGAGTAAACTAAAATAAAGCATAAGTGTGATTTTCGACCTAGGAGACTTATATATAGTTTCCAAAACTTAAATCCCAAATTATAGCAAAAACCGTCAATTAAATCACCAGAGCCGGCCGGCCGGCAGCCGGTCTGCCCAACCGGCCTGACTCCCTTTCTTGGGCCGGCTCGTGTGCAATCCAATTCTTGGCCCAATTCTCTTTATTCTTGCTTTTGGGCCTTTAGTTTACTCGTAGGCCTTTCTTCCTTTTTGGTCTTTGGCTCGTGTCCCGCGCTCTTGTGCGCGCTCGAGCTTGGTCTTCTCGGCTCGGTTCTCGTAATGCTCCAATGTCTCGGGTTTTGGCTCAAAACCACCAAAACCTGCAAAATGTAAATAAAAGCGTGATGTCGAGAAATATAACAAATAGCTCGTAAACTAGCAATAATCACGAGTAAATAAAAGCTAAATGCGACTGAACCGGGGGCATAAAACGTATATAAATAACATGTATCAGCTGGTCAACTTGTGCTAGTCAGGTCTGTTTTGAACACTTTACATACTTATTGGTCTACTATTTTTTTGTTACCTAGTGGTGTGATGAATAGAATAATTATTGCTATTTGTCGTAATTACCTATGGGATGGACATGAGGAATATCATCGGGTGCCTTTGGTAGCTTGGGATAAGATATGTCAAGCGCGAAAGTATGGAGGTTTGGGGCTGACTCACTGTAAAACTTGGAATACTGTTACTCTAGGGAAGTATGTTTGGTGGATTGAAGCTAAAAAGGACCATCTTTGGGTGAAATGGGTGAATCATATTTATCTGAAAGGTCATGAGTGGATGGAGTATGATCCACCTGTGAATTCAAGTTGGGCTTGGCGGAAAATTTGCAAGGTTAAGGATGTCTTGTTTTCTGGTTTTAAAGGGAGATGGTCTGTTGACGGCAAGGAGTATACTATTAGGGAAGGCTACATCTTGCTCAATGGGGATGGAGTGAAAGTGCAATGGTGTCATTGGACTTGGAATAGATTTAATATTCCAAAGTTCTCGTTTATCGCTTGGTTGGTTCATTTGGATCGATTATTAACTTTGACCAGATTACGGTCATATGTTCCTTGTGTCTCTGTTACTTGTTATCTCTGTGGGATTGAAGATGAGGATTGTTCCCATCTTTTCTTCCATTGTGTGTATAGTAGGAGGTGTTTGGAAGCACTATGCAAATGGCTGGATGTGGACGTCTCCCCAGTTCACTGGAGGATGCTGATGCGTATGCGAAGACTCAGTGGTCTACAACGAAACGTCTGCTCTGCTGCGGTGAATGGCTTGATTTATTGGATTTGGTTTCAGAGGAATGTGTGTCGATTAGAGGGTGCGATTCTCCGACCAGGTATTCTTGTTCAGCAGGTTAAGTGTGCTGTGTTGTTGAGACTGCGTACGTTGGATTTGATGGTCATGAAGAAGGTTGATAAGCTGTGGATAGAACGTCTAAATGCTGTAGTTTGATCTTGCTCAAGCTTGTTTAGTGCTTTGTATTGAACATTGTATGTGATGGTTTTAATGCTAATGAAATTTACATTTCTACCAAAAAAAAAAAAAAAAAAAAAATTAAAAAAATAATAATAAATAAATAAATAAACAAATAAACAACTACTCATATAGTACATTTTATCCCCGCTATATTCATCTTTTTTTTCATTATTTACTCTCTCCAATCAATCTTATCAAAGATACGATAAAAATTACGAACTTCTCCGTTATGTAACCTTCTTTGTTTTTATTCGCTTCTTTATCTTTTTGGTGATTTATTTTGTTTAATGTTAATTGTATACACGTTCTGTCGAGGATTAGAAATGAAGTAGATAGTAATCTCAATGTAACATTATACTATTTATAATTTTTGAGTGAGAGTATTTAAAAATACTTTTGGTTTAGGTGAACATTAGTTCTACATTAGAACAAGTCTTGAATGAGACTGTCTAACTCTTTCACTATTGTTAGACGACCTTGGCTACAGCACCAACTACTTCAATCATTACATTAAATTAAAATATCGTATTGAGAATTGTAAATGTAATTAATTTAAATTCATAATTATTATGTGAAAAAACAAAGTAATTAATTTCATTAATTTTTAGAATCTCAATACTTCATTTGCTTCGTATTTGTTGCAAGTTTTTTTTACTTGTCCTTTACACTGTATTTCTTTCATTGTTCACATTCAAATAAAGAAATCATTGTACATTTAAAACATTTTTGAAATAAATTAATACTTTTATTTTTCTTTTTTTGTATTGCAATAATGTGGTAACTGAATATTGTTTGACCGTACCTATATATAGATTATTGGTGAGTTGAAATTAGATATACTGTACTTGTTCTATTGAGTATTATTGATGTCACTTTTTAAGTATAATAAAATGTACTCACTATTATTGAAAATAATATCACCACATCCAATATTGTAGTCACCATTCGTGGATGTCAAATTACTCATAATAAATACTTCGTATTTTGTTACAAATAACTTTTATCTAGTTACAATCATTTAGTTTGTGCTCACCAAAATTTTAAAAGGTGGTTACAATAAAATAGTATCAAATGAAAAAAAAAAAAAAAACGAAATTCATTATGGTGACTAAATATTGTTAGATTATACCCACTTATTGATAACTGGCGAGTAGCAATTGTATCATAGTTATTTTATTTAACTTGGTTATGTTACATTGTACGTAAGTCAAATGCACTCACCATATTCAGAAATGGTATCACCATGGCTATTACAATACTCACAACTTATTATTGACAAGAATAAAGTAGTTTAATTTTAATTATCATTGGCAATCCGCCATATTAAGTAACCTTCTATTTTTTTATTAACTCCGTAGACCGTAGTTTTTGATCTATGGAATTACAAATATGGCTTTGAAGATGCACCTTCTCTGAATCTGTGTTACGGAGTACCTTCTCAAACCCATCTAATCTTATAGGGAGTAGATGGCTTTACAAATCATTTCAACCAAAAAAAAAAAAAAAAAAAAAGATAAAAACAGAATACATTTAGTTAACTATCAATAACCAAATTCATTGCTTAGTTTAAACCAAAAAAAAAATAAGGACAAAAAAAAAAAAAAAAAACCAAAAAAAACACAAATGACTTTACAACAACAAAAATCAACACATTCCCCCAATCATTGAAATTAGGTTACATTTTCCTAATTTAAGGTCACCAAAACATAAAATTTTACAGTTAGCTATTGATACATGTTATTTATATACGTTTTATGCCCCCGGTTCAGTTGCATTTAGCTTATTTTTACTCGTGATTATTGCTAGTTTACGAGCTATTTGCTATGTTTCTCGATACTGCTGCTTTTATTTACATTTTGCAGGTTTTGGTGGTTTTGAGCCAAAACCCGAGACATTGGAGCAATACGAGAACTGAGCCAAGAAGACCAAGCCTGAGCGCGCGCAGGAGCTCGAGAATACGAGACCAAGGACCAAAAGACTAAAAGGATACGAGTTATGAAGGCCCAAAAGCAAGAGAAGTAAGGAAATGGGCCAAAGTTGGAGCCAAAGCGACCACCAAATCAGCAGTCGGCCGGTCTGGACCGGCCATTGCCACACGGCCTCAGACCGATGACCCGAATTTCCTATTTTCGAGTTTTATTATCTTAGACTTATATATAAGACCTAATTTCGGGAGATAACACTCATGCTTTAATTTCTTAGTTTTAGTTACTGCTTCTTTGATTTTCCTCTCAAAACTCTAAAAACCTTAGTTTAATTTCAAGATTCATCGCTTTGTAACCGTCGGTACTCCGTAAGATTTCAGGTTTTGTTTCAATTGCAATTATTCCTATTATTATGTCTTCTCTTATTGTTTTTATTGCTTTAACTTTTAATATGAGTAGCTAAATTATAATTAGGGTTTGAAGGTGATTTGTGATAGTTGATTCAGGACATGTTTTAATTGCTATTTTGATTGAAATTGTGCAAGTTGGTTTCTTCCTACGCGTTTTATTATCAATTGAATTTAGGGACGCCTTTATTGAATTGAATTTAGGTTGTTTCAGTTTAAGATCGAAAGCCTAATTGAAACTAGACTCACGCGTATTTGATAAGTTGAATTTAGTAAGTTGCGAGAGCTCGCTAATGTGGAACCCGGGATCGGACCCAACTCGGCGTCTTGCTTAAGGGCGGATTTTAAAGTTAAAAAAGATTAAGTTGGAAAAACCTTTAAGAACTGTTTGGAGTCGCCACCTATTTATCGCGGAAAATAGGAACCTGCTACCATGTTCTAAGCTAAAAACATGTTCTTAGATTTTGGAGCACGCCGACACCCCTAGATCTAAGGCTTGTGAAACCAGATTGGATTCAAAGTGAGGTACTTTAGAAAAAGAGTTAATTCAAATAATGATTTATGAAAACCTTTTAGAAAAGCCTATGTAAAAATAGCCTCTACTGACCTAGAACAATCCTTGTAAGATGATATTTGAGCTAATGTTATCGCTACGTACAAGTGCGATAAGTTTGTAAAAGAATGCAGATGCAGATGCAAAAAGATTGATTAAAACCCTCAGTTTAGCATGTTTAACTTGTTAACGAATACGGTTCAGTTAAAGGTCGAATTCATTGTTTAAGTTGATTTTAATGCAAGACAGAAAGGGTGCAAGATGCATGCAAATAAAATAAAGTTCAATTGTCCATTGGTTTATTTTAAAAGGTCGGTTGCTTATGCGACTTTGGCGTGTCATCGGATATGGAGTGTACCCGAAGTAATAAGAAGACTTGGAATGCAAGCCCGCTCGGTGCCAAAGCCGGGGGGGGCGCTAAAGTGTAGACCCCTTTGTTAGTCCATAGAAAATAAGAAAAAGCTTTGATCCAAGTGGATCGGTACCTACCTTGTCCTGACGCTTCAGATCTGGGCAGAGCTTCGCTTCTTGAACTAGAAAGGAGGATGAATTCAACACGGGATGGTGTGTTGAACTCAAGGTTTTGAGTGCTTGAGGCTTTTGTGGATGCAAAGGGGATTTGTGTGAGAGAGAGAGGTGTATTCTGATTGTAAATTGTGATTTCGAGGTTGGGGTATAGGGCTCTATATATACTAAAAACCTCGGAGAAATTAGGAAACCGGGGATAAAAACAGGCCAAGGAACCGCATAGGCTCATACGGTTGCTTGGGCAAACCGCATAGCCTTATGCGGTTGCCTACCCAAACCGCATAGGGTTATGCGGTTTGAGGGTCTGGTTTTTGTGTAATTTCCAAGTTTCGGTTGCATAAAATCTTTGAAAGATACAGTATAATTTCGTGCGTGAAGCTCAAGAAAACAGCTAGGATATTCCTGAGATATTTTGTGGTGTTCAGGGCTTTGGAGTGCGGGCCAAAGGCTTGGGTTTGGGCTCGGTTTCGGGCCCGAGACCCGGAAAAATGAGAAAGGGTGTATTTGCATAGATTTGTGAAATAAGCTAAGACGTGAAGCTGTATTTTGTGTGAGAGGGTGCTAAATAGCGGTTTTAGCTACCGGGCCTAAATTTAGGAATTTAGGAATGCTGAATTAGACCTTGTTAGTGTAAAAGGACCAATTGTAGTGCAAATGCGAAGCTCATGCCAAATGAAGCAGGACGAGGACCTAGCTAGACTCCAAATGGACAAAATGAACGTTATTTAAGTGCGATGTGATGCGACCTAAACCATTTTAACATTTAAAACGACTCAAAATGAATTCGACATTAGTTAGAACCGTATAAGTCAACGTTAAAGCATGCGTAATAAAAGTCCGTGTTACATCACAGGGTTTCTTTGGGAGAATGCGGATATGGGTATCCACAGAGCCCCCGCTTGATCGAAGCTCGGACTAGAGCGCTAGTCAAACTCCACGACCATATCCGGACCATTACAGTCTCGATATGATCAGCGGAACGAAGCATGTGTCCATGGGTGAGACGAGGACTTCGAACCGGGCTATGCGGGGAGGGGCGTGCGCATTTTAAGGACTTGGCGGTCCGTGCATGCTATAAGGGCCTGCCGGCCTGCTGAATGTCTTCGTCGTGCTTGTTGCTAATGCCTTTGCTGATGTTGATGTCGTTGTCTTGTATATGTTGGGTATCGTATAGTGCTGCTGCTTGTAGTGTCTTCGTATGGTCTCGTGAAAGAGCGCATGTGCTGCAATGCGTGGGGGCTAATGTGCAAGGGTGTGAGTGTATCTGGGCTGGATGTATGACCTCGTGAAGAGCGCATTCGTAAGATGTATGGTCTTGTAGGAGTGCATTTGTAAAGGTTGTAACGCTTGTGCAAGGGTGTTCTTGTGCCATGGGTTCATGCTTGGATGTGCTTTGTAGGACGCTTGTGCTTAAACTCGCCGAGGAGCGTTCATGTTTGTAGTTAAATGCTTGCTGTAGAGTGCTTGTGCTTGGAGTTAGGTGTATTGTTGCTTTGTTTTTGTTGTCTTTTGCCCTTGTAACATGTTTTTGTTTCTTGTGTGCAGTCGTGGATTCTTAGCCACTTTCCTTTTCTGCTTCCCCCACATGCTGTGCGGATCGTGAGGGAGTACCGTGACGTGCTTGGGGTACGATGTAATCGTCTTTGCGCTTGACCGGGTCGTATGACGAGGTTCGGGATCGTCTGAACCGGATGCGGTTTGATGAGGTTTGTGCTTGAACCATTTTAAATAGGGTGTACTTAAAATGATTGTATCGTATCTGTATTTGTGAGCGTGTTTGTCTTGTCTTTGTTTGTAGTTCGTGCCGTTCCCGTGGGGCCAGTACAGGGATATTCCTGAGGGCATTGGGGCTAGGTTTGCGGTCACGAGAGACCAGCGCCTATACATAGCGACGCCGTATGGATCGGTTTGGTATCTTGGAGAGCGTTTGGTCTTTCAGGCAGGTGGCCAGCTCAGTGGTGCTGGCGATCCGCCGAGGGTCCTGTTTGAGCGAGGGTTTCGCCAGGATCGTATGGCGTTGTATGGAGAGGAGAGTCGCGAGCCTCCTCATCCGAGGAAGACTATGCCCATTTTGCTGAGTCTCGGCTTGCTTGTGGGCCGATTGAGGTATGTGTGCTTCGGTGTTTGGGGGTGCGTAAGGTAATTTTGGGAAAAATTTCCCTGACGTGTGCGTTTTGTATCTGTTTTGCAGGAGTTTGATCCCGAGATGGCAGAGCAGCCTGATGACTTCCCTACTACCATCGAGTACGATGACTCGGGCGTCCGTCGTACCTTTGTTCTGCCGACGTACTTGCCGGTGACTACTGACGCGGGCATGGATAGCTGGACGAGCAAGGTGAAGAAGGTATGTACTTGTGTGATTGTATGTATGTGTGTAAGCCCCCAGTTTGATCGAGGTATGAAGTATATCGATGATCAAACTTGTGAGAGTCGTTTTTTGTGTTGCCCCCTCCAGTTTGGTTTAATTTGGGTGAAATTAAGGTGAAGTGGGGTGGGCTGCGTTTGTTTTGAAATTTTCCCCCTAAGTTTGACTTAATTTGAGTGAAATTAAGGCAAAATGGAGAAAAGTGTGAACTGTGTTTGTGTTGTGTTTCACAGGTGGCTAAGGAGGCGCATAAGAAGCTATGGCGTATAGCCAACAGGTGGAGGATGGCTTGGGCTGAGCAGACAGCGCAGTTGTGTCAGAGCCGAGCTGAGACGGCTCAGATTCGGCGTGAGTTTGACGAGTATCGGCGTCGTCACCCCGAGTGAATTTGTGTATGTAAAGATTGTATGAACCTTTATGTACATGTCGTTGTAGCTTGAACTTTGAACTTGTTGTAGCTTGAACTTCGTCGGTAAACCTGTTTGGGGCGCTTGGTTGAAGAAATGATATGATTCCCGAGTGGGATGCGTTGATGTTCATTTTAGATTGTGAAAATGTTTTGCAAAAAGTTCATTTTAAATGCGAAATGAGCTCGTGTGAATGCAAAAAAATGTTATGCGTTGACTCGTGGTAAGAATCGTAATCGCTAAAGTGAAGCGTGATGTTGGTGTATGGGGAACAACGAAAGAAATGTCGTAGCCAGAGTAGGTTGTAGTGTTTTAGGAAAGACGGAATTAGGAAAATTTTGAGAAAAACCAGCCCCTGAAACCGCATAGGCTTATGCGGTTGCAAAGGGAAACCGCATAGGCTTATGCGGTTTGGTGTGCAAACCGCATAGAGCCATGCGGTTTGTTGGCCTGGCTGTTAGTGCCGTATTTCCATATTTCGGTCATTGTTTTCCTATATAAGGAGAGGGGGTGCGTGCCATAATCTTCATTCACAAACACTTCTCTTCTTTGCTTTTTCTTTAGGATTTTGCTCTCATAAATATATTAGGTATATTTATAAAAGTTTTTTTTTTTTTTTTTTTTTGTTTTTGTGTCCAAGAAAATGGAGGTGCATTTTGATGCTCTTTTGAAGAGGTGGACGTCTTCCTTGAGTTCGGGGATGAAGAAGGCGGTGTATGATGATGGTGCGGGTGTATTTATTGGCTTTCGTCAAATGAAAGTCGATGTAGACTTCCTTGATTCATGTTTGGATTATTGGGATCCTAATTTGCATGTTTTTAGGTTTCCCGGGGGAGAGGTGTGCCCTTTGATGGAGGAGTTCTCGGCCATTGCTGGATGGTCGAAACGGACTACTCTCGTGGTCGCGAGTGAGCTTTGTTACAATGGGATGTTGCGAAACTTCCTTGGGATGACAAATGCTCATGCTGCAGGTTTGTTCGAGGGAGGTAGGGTGAACATGCTTCTCTTGTGTCAACGATATATGAATAAGGCTGATACTAGTATTTCGGACCGTTCTCGGCGGAGGGCCCTTGCTTTTTGTTTGGTTCATCGTTATGCTTTTGCGGGGTCCATGCCAGATGGTGTGTTCGGGAACGCGAGGTATGCTCGTGTTGTCGAAGAGATGGAGCGAGGACATGATCCTTCTGCGTTGATCCTAGCGGAGACTATACTGGGCTTAGACGACCGTTATGCTGATCGTCTGAGCTCGCATGCAGGGTCAGCGCTAGGATTCTCAACGCTTGGCTCATGGAGAGGCCGAGTGTGTATAGAGCTCTTCCTCGGAAGTGTCTTCAAGGCGGCGGGGACGACGTCTCGGAAGATGGATTGGGCTGATCCTCGGGAGCGTTCGCTAAACTACTACCGGTGGTTTGTAAAGGAGAGCAGCATTCGTTGGTATGTTTCGTGGTGGGGTATTACGGAGGTAACGGCACCGTCGGTGGCGAATGCGGCTCGCGGGTTGATGTTGTGCGGGTTTGAACGGGGTGTATGGATTCATCCTCTTCGCTTGAAGAGGCAAATCGGGCTTGCGCAGACTATCCCGGATCAGGATACGCAGGTTGGAGGGGTTGTTGTCCTAAACAACCAGGTGATTGATGCGTGGATCCGAGGGTGGTCGGACCGTGTTACTTGGGCTGTGCCGGAGCATATAGAGTCTAGCCGTGTCACGGACTTCTATACGCGGTGGTACCGTTCCAATGATCCTAAGGAACGTGAGAATCAGAGGAGGAGGGAAAAGAATGGGCCAAGGCCCTCCTTGGCGTATGAGGCAGTGCGCGAAAGGAGGGACTATGGTGATCTTTGTGTTGTTGATGCAGGTGCTTCTTCTTCGAGACCGGCGCGGGAAAGGCTTGGACCGAAGGTGACCGTTAAAGATCGCCTAGGGCCAAGGATCGAGGAGCCCCCAGTTGAGCAGGATGAGGATCCGATCGAGCCCCCAGGTTTTGAGAGATCTTCTCCCGTCCTTAGGTCGAAAGTTGTGGCGGATCGGCCTCTTGAAGATGAAGAGGTCAGCCCGAAGCGTCAGAAAAAGACTTGAGTAATTTGTTTTGTTTAGTTTAGAAAGATTCCTTCATTTAAATACATGTTTTAGATTTGAATAAAGGGCTAAGGAGGCTTGTTCCTAGCTCCTTTCTAAGCTTTGAAGAATTCTAAATAAAGTAATGAAATAGAATTTATTTGCTTTTGCCTTGTCTCGTTGCTTTCTTTGTTTCGTTTTTAAATGTTCTCGACCTTTTTAAGCTTCGAACACTTGTATTTTGTCTTTAATCCTCGACCTTTTTAAGCTTTGGACTTGTTTGTTTGACTTGTTCCGTCTTTAAGTCCTCGACCTTTTTAAGCTTTGGACTTGGATTTGTGTTTTGTTTTTGTGTTGACTGTGCTCTTGACCTTTTTAAGCTTCGAGCGTGTCATTTTGTGAGTGCAACGCCCTTGACCTTTTTAAGCTTTGGGCATGCGTGCTAGAAAAAGTTCGGTTGTGCTTTTGAGAAGTCGCCACGATTCGCTTTTGAATACGTAATCAAACCGCCAGTAGTTCGTGTGATTCGGTTGAGCTCTTTGCAAGTCGCCTCACGTATCCACGGTCGTGGAATCAAACCGAGCGTAGTTCACTCATGCGAGAAATGAGTCTTTGTGAAGTACATTGCAAATTTGTTTAAGGGTAGTATTTCTTGAGTTGATCAAGATTTGTTGGTAGTCGGAAGTCTTGACCGTCAAGGTCAGTTAGCGTTACTGCTCCTCCGGGAAGGATGTCCTTGACCAAGTACGGTCCGGCCCAATTGGGTTTGAATTTCCTCGGGTCGATCGTAATGGTGCTCGGACCGATTTGAGTACTAGGTCACCCACTTTAATGTTTCGTGGTTTGACCCGCTTGTTGTAGGCGCGTTGTAGGCGAGATTGATACATTCTGACCGCATTTAGTGATTGTAGTCGTCTTTCGTCTAAGAGAATGAGTTGTTCGTAGCGTTCGCGTGCCCATTCGGCTTCAGGAATGTCTGCTTCCATGAGGATCCGAAGGGATTGCATTTCGATTTCTACGGGTTGAACGGCTTCCATTCCGTAGTTTGGGAAATAGGGTGTCATGCCTGTGGGTGTGCGGATTGTGGTGCGATATCCCCATAATGCAAATGGGATTTTGTGGGGCCAGTCGTGGCAGGTGTCGATCATCTTTTTAAGGATTGATACGACGGTTTTGTTTGTCGCCTCAACCGCGCCGCTGGTTTCATGGTCGATAGGGTGATGACTTGTGTCGTTGTATTTTGTATTTGAGAAGAAGTGGCTCGACCTCTCCTTGAAAGTGCGTGCCTTGGTCACTAATGAACTCGTGTGGTATGCCATAGCGACAAATGATGTTGTTTTGTATGAATTTTGCGACTTCTTTTGTGCCTAGCTTGCAGATGCGATGCGCGTCGACCCATTTGGTGAAATAGTCGATGGCCACGAGGATGAAGCGGTGTCCTCCGCTTCCTACGGGTTGTACTTTGCCAATGACGTCGATGCCCCATGTGGAGAAGGGCCATGGTGAGGTTAAACTGTATAGTGGTGAAGGTGGTATGTGTTGTACGTTTGCAAAGATTTGACAATTATGGCAATGCTTGACATATTTCGCGCACCCGCTTCCATGGTAGTCCAATACCATCCTAGCCTTATGATTTGTTTGCACATGGCTCGTGCGTTCATGTGTGGTCCGTGACTCACCATCGTGTACTTGGGACATGATTTCGTGTCCTTTCTTGTGATCGACACATAAGAGTAGTGTGCCTTGGGGTGTCTTTTTGAGTAGTTTGCCCATTTCCAAAGACGCAATTGTGATGATAATAGGCGTAGGGCTCGCTTGGCCCGTTTGTCGGTGTTTGGTGGGTATTCGCCGCTTGTTTTGTAGTTGATGATTGCTTGGTACCAAGGGTCGGTTTGTTCTTCCCGCTTCAATGTCACGGATGTATGCGGGTTCGCTTTCGCCTTTCCACGACAATGGGTAGAGTTTCCATCCACGCCGGTATGTTGATTAGGGACGCGAGTTTGGATAGCGCGTCGGCGAATTGGTTTTCTTCGCGTGGGAGGTGTATGAATTCTACGTGGTAGAATTCGTTTATGAGTTCTTGTATTTTGCTTTGGTATAGTGCTAGGTTTTCGTTAAGTATCTTCCATGCTCCGGACACTTGGTTGATTATGAGGGAGGAGTCCCCATAGACTCTTATATTGCGGGCGTTGAGTACAAGCGCTGCTTGGAGACCGTGCAAGCATGCTTCGTATTCTGCTGCATTGTTTGTTACGTCGAAGTCCAGTTTAAAGGATAAGGGTGTGTGTTCGCCATTCGGGGATATGAGAAGTATTCCTACTCCGCAACCTCGGTAGTTGGATGAACCATCGAAGTATAATTCCCATTGTTCTTGGTCGATGTTGTAAATCCCATCGTCTGGAAGGGATGTGGTGTCTATGATTGGTTGCTCGGTGATTGCATTTTCGGCTAGGAAATCGGAGACTGCTCGTCCCTTAATTGCTTTGAGGGGTACGCATTTAAGGTCGACCGGCTAGGAGCAATGTCCATCCGCCATTCGTCCGTTAGGTACGTGTTTCTCAAGAGGTACTTTACGAGGTCCATTGTGGAATATACCCTTGTTTGGTGTGCTAGCATATAGTGACGGAGTTTTTGGATGACCATACTAAGGCTAGGCAACTCTTCTCGACGGGTGAGTATCGAAGTTCGTAATCGAGAAACTTCTTGGCGATGTAATAGATCGCGCGTTCTTCGCCGTTTACTTCTTGAGCGAGCATGGCGCCCATGGCGGTGGGTGTTGATGTAAGGTATAAGGATAAGGGTAAACCTTCTTGGGGTGGTTGTAGAACCGGCGGGTTAGTTAGCGGTTCTTTGTCCTTGTCAAATGCTTTTGACATTCCTCGTCCCATTCAACGTGGTCGCTTTCTTGAGCTTCTTGAAGACTGGTTCACATATCATGGTGAGTTTCTTTGATGAAGCGTGAGATGTATTGGATTTGGCCTAAGAAACTTCGAATCTCGCCGAGGTTCTTCGGGGGTTGCATTTCGAGGATTGCTTTGTCTTTCGAGGGGTCGACCTCGATGCCTCTTTGGCTCACTACGTGTCCTAGTAGTTTACCGGATTTGACTCCAAAAGTACATTTTTGGGGGTTGAGGCGCATTTTGTATTGTCGTAGGCGAATGAAGAACTTGCGGAGGTTAGTGATGTGACCACTTCTCTCCTTTGATTTTACGATCATATCGACGACGTAAACTTCGACTTCTTTGTGCATCATGTCGTGTAAAAGGGTTGTAGCGGTGCGTTGGTATGTAGCGCCTGCATTGATTAGGCCGAAGGGCATAACTGTGTAGCAGTATGTCCCCCACGGTGTAATGAAGGCGGTTTTTGCCATGTCTTCCAGTGACATTTTGATTTGATTGTAGCTGCGTGAGTCCGCCCATGAAGGATAGGAGGCGTGGTCGGCGGTGTTGTCGACTAGGGCGCCCACATGGGGTAATGGAAAGTCATCTTTAGGGCTAGCTTTGTTCAAGTCGCGAAAGTCAACGCATACCGAATTTTGCCATTCTTTTTCAGGATCGGGACCATGTTTGAGACCCATTCAGATACTCGATGACTTGGATGAAACCGGCCAGAAGTTGTTTCTCGATTTCTTCCTTGACCATAAGGGACCATTCGGGACGTAGTCTTCTTAGCTTTTGTTTGATGGGTTTATAACCGGGTTTGATGGGGATGCGGTGCTCGGCGATGCTTCGTTCGATGCCGGGCATGTCTTTGTATGACCAAGCGAATACGTCCTTGAATTCGCTTAGGAGTTGTGTAAATTGGGTGCGCTCGTGTTCGTCTAGTGAGGCTCCTAGTTGTAGTTCCCTTGGTTCTTCGGGGGTTCCCACGTTTATGGTTATGGTTTCCTCGATGATAGGGTCTTGTGTTTTGGGAGAAACAATGTTTGCAATGTATTTGTTTAGAGATTGTTCATTTTTATCGCATGAGTTAGTGTCTTTTGTATTGTTTGTTGTTTGTTGATTGTTAGATGTTTGTGCTTTGTTGTTTGTTTTAGCTTGAGACAAGGCGTAAGCAAATTTATTCATTTCATTATTTTGAGAAGAATTATTCGACAACTCAGAAAATTGCTTGGAGCTAGCCTCCGTAAAAAGAAAGTCTAAACTAAAGCTAGAGTCTAGGATAGATGGGTCGACAGATGACCCGACACTTAGAGCATTAGAAGTTAAAAGAATTTCTTCTTCTTCTTCTTCGTCTTCGCTGCTTGAGGAGCTGCTTGAGCTGCTTGAGTTGCTTGGGGTGTTTGAGTTGCTTGAGGTGCTTGAGTTGCTTGGGTTGTGATGTAAATTGCGTCGTTGCTGGAGGAAGGTGTGGTTTTCTTCCGAGGTTTCTTGATCCTTCCTTGATCGATAAGATCTTGAATAGCGTGTTTAAGTCTTAGGCAACTTTGAGTGCTATGCCCCATGCCACGGTGGTATGCACAGAAGGCGTTGGGGTCCCATGATTTTGACTTCTTGTTCATGGGCGGCTCAATGATAGGTCCGATCGGTGTAAGATAATCTTTTGCGATTAGTTTCTGTAACGCTACGGCGTAAGGCATGTAGAGTTTGTCAAAGATCCTTGTAGGGCCGTGTTTGTTGTGTCTTTTTCGTCCCCTGAGGGTGCGTTCTTGAAGAGTGCTTCGGTAGGCGGGATCTTCATAGCTTGATGTGAGGTCCTTTCAACGCGTGCCAATTTCGATGAGATGCTCAAAATTCGGACGCTGCGTAGTGAAAGTAATATCGCCAGCGCCGCATCTTTGAAGAGGAAAGTGTTGATGAGTTCGCTTTTCATGGGGGTGATTTGGGATTCGGAGAGCGCTTCTCCATTGGATGAGGTGTTTGACGAATCCTTCACCATCCTTTGATGGAAGGCCTCGAGGTCGCCGAGTGAGGCCGGGTGGCGAAGTTCCTTTTCAATGCGCTTTCCGCACGCCGATCGCGGCTCGATGTAAAGCCTTCAAGTGATTGATGTCTCTTGCAAGTTGATTGGCGTGTTGTATTACCTCGCTTGGGGAACCAATGTTCGTCGTCCTCCTCGTCACTAGACCAGTAGACTGCATTGATTTGGTCATCAGAGGGCGTGATGAGGTAGGAACAGTCTAGAATAGGGACTGATCCCACGAAAATTGCATGATTACCAAGCGGGTTCTCGTTGTTCGAAGGCTTGGTAGGCTGAGATGGTTTGCTATGCTTTCCTTGATCAATGAGATCTTGGATAGCGTTCTTAAGCCTAAAGCAATTCTCGGTGTCATGCCCCTTGCCTCGGTGGTATGCACAGAAGGCATTGGGGTTCCAAGATTTAGGCTTCTTGTCTTCGGGTGGCTCGCTAGTAGGCCCGATTGGTTGCAGATAGTTCTTTTCGACCAACCTTTGAAATGCTTTGGTGTAAGACATAAAGAGAGGGTCAAAGTTCCTCTTGGCTTTGGGAGGTGGAGAGAAGGTAGTTGCGAATGCGTCGAGGGTATCATTATCAAGGTTACCGACGGTACGATTTTCGTCGTTCTTGACCGCACGGGAGGACTTAGAGGAGCTCCCTTGATATGCATGGCCGGTGTATTTAGCCATGGTGCCAGTCCTAAGGTTATCTTCGATTTGAGTGCCGACCTTAGTTAGTTCTTTGAAGTTCTGAATGTTGCTGTACCTCATGTAGAATTGATACACGGGTCGCAGGTTGTTTATGAACTTGGGAACAAGCTCGTCCTCATGAGGACGGTTAGGGATTTGAGCGCTTAGCTTCTTCCAACTGGTGAGGTAGTCGATGAAGCCTTCGTTGTCCTTTTGAGATAGGACTTCTAGGGTGCGGATCGAGACTTGGGTGTCTTCGTTGTCTCGCATCGCCGATCGAATTCAACCGTGAGTTCTTCGAAAGTAGGGATGCGTTGCGGGTCGAGTGAGTAGAACCATGTCTTCGGCACTGCTGCTAGAGAGTGCGGGAAAAGAGTTAGCCAGTGTTTGGCATCTACTCCTTTTATAGCCATTTGGGACTTGAAAGCTCGGATGTGAATGATCGGGCTCTCATGTCCTTGAAAGATAGGAAGATCACTAAGGGCGAGCTTGTTAGGGAGCTCATCCTTAATGCTGGCGGGTACGATTTCATTCTCCTTGTGGATGGAGTAGGTGCTCGAGACATAGAGCCTTTCCTCCATGGCTTGGAGCTTCTTAGCGTGTCTATCAGCTTCTTCCTTAATCTTGGTTTCCATGCGTTCCACTTCGGTGGTGTGGGTAGTCAAAAGGCGTTCGAGGTCACGGTCGACCAGCAACTTGGTCACGGAGTGCGGTGACGTCTTCGTTGTTGCTGGCCATTTTGCGGGTGTAGGTGCGTTTTTTGTATGGGATTACTAGGCGGTTCTTGGTACGACGAGTATCCAGCTGAGGCCTGCATTTCACTTTGCATTAGTGACACGACTCGACCCACTAGACTCACACTCATTTTAGACATTCACTTTAGCTCATTTCTTTGTTTAGAAAGACCTTTTAAGCTTGAAAAAGGAGATTTTAGAAAAGGTTTTGCTAAGGGAAGCTTTTGAGGCGAGGATGTGTGCGCACATCTCGTCTCGATGTTAAAACGTTTTGCTTTGCATCCGTCGAACTGATATCGGTGATTTGCCGAGGTGAGCTCGAGTCGGATGTGTAAAAGAAAAAGGATTCGGCTCAAGAGCGGTTAGCAAGTCGAACCGAGGATGTTAAATGTAGAACCTAGGCCGTATGACCTAGGGGATTGAAATCTACGAGCTCGGGTTTTAATCCTTGCTCGGGTTTTTGCTTGTTAGTGAAAAAGGAAAGTTTTGAAAAAGCTTGTTTCAAAAATTCGCGATAGTTTTGTTTGAAAAGGTGTTAGATGTTAGGTTCATTTATCTTTGAAACGTTCAGGCGAGTTTTCGAAGATATGAATGCATATGCTCGTTTTGAAAAAGACCATGGAGTGCATGGCCTCGAACTTGTACGTATGACACAAAAAAGGGTGAAAAAGGGTCAGTCGGGTACACCTCCAACTACCTCGAGTACGCTTTGGCAGATACTTAACCCCTCTATTTCCTTCTGTGAGCGATAGGTTTTCTAGAGAGCACCGGGCGGTCGAGATAATCGCTACGCAAGCCGTGGAGGGGAGAGAGGAAAGTTAGTCCTGCACGTGCTTTATCGAGTGGACAAGCCTGCGTGTTGGAACCACCTCTCAAGGGTGTAAAGGGTGCCTAGATTCCAAAAGGAATGGACTCTAAACGAATGTGCATAGCTCAAATATGTATACTTGGATTGTTCAAGGCTTTCAAGTTTCACCTCTTTATTTTTAAAAAGAAAAAGCTAGTTTTTGGTTTTAAAAATAAGATCTCCCCAGCGGAGTCGCCAAACTGTGGAACCCGGGATCGGACCCAACTCTGCCTTGCTTAAGGGCGGATTTTAAAGTTAAAAAGATTAAGTTGGAAAAACCTTTAAGAACTGTTTGGAACCGCCACCTATTTATCGCGGAAAATAGGAACCTGCTACCATGTTCTAAGCTAAAAACATGTTCTTAGATTTTGGAGCACGCCGACACCCCTAGATCTAAGGCTTGTGAAACCAGATTGGATTCAAGTGAGGTACTTTAGAAAAAGAGTTAATTCAAATAATGATTTATGAAAACCTTTTAGAAAAGCCTATGTAAAAATAGCCTCTCTTGACCTAGAACAATCCTTGTAAGATGATATTTGAGCTAATGTTATCGCTACGCATAAGTGCGATAAGTTTGTAAAAGAATGCAGATGCAGATGCAAAAGATTGATTAAAACCCTCGCTTTAGCATGTTTAACTTGTTAACGAATACGGTTCGATTAAAGGTCGAATTCATTGTTTAAGTTGATTTTAATGCAAGATGTAGGGTGCAAGATGCATGCAAATAAAATAAAGTTCAATTGTCCATTGGTTTATTTTAAAAGGCTCGCTGCTTATGCGACTTTGGCGTGTCATCGGATATGGAGTGTACCCGAAGTAATAAGAAGACTTGGAATGCAAGCCCGCTCGGTGCCAAAGCCGGGGGGGGGCGCCAAAGTGTAGGCCCCTTTGTTTGTCCCTAGGAAACAAGGAAAAGCTTTGGTCCAAGTGGATCTGCACTACCTTGTCCTGACGCTTCAGATCTGGGCAGAGCTTCGCTTCTTGAACTAGAAAGGAGGATGAATTCAACACGGGATGGTGTGTTGAACTCAAGGTTTTGAGTGCTTGAGGCTTTTGTGGATGCAAAGGGGATTTGTGTGTGAGAGAGAGGTGAATTCTGATTGTAAATTGTGATTTCGAGGTCAGTATAGGGCTCTATATATACTAAAAACCTCGGAGAAATTAGGAAACCGGGGATAAAAACAGGCCAAGGAACCGCATAGGCTCATACGGTTGCTTGGGCAAACCGCATAGCCTTATGCGGTTGCCTACCCAAACCGCATAGGGTTATGCGGTTTGAGGGTCTGGTTTTTGTGTAATTTCCAAGTTTCGGTTGCATAAAATCTTTGAAAGATACAGTATAATTTCGTGCGTGAAGCTCAAGAAAACAGCTAGGATATTTCCTGAGATATTTTGTGGTGTTCAGGGCTTTGGAGTGCGGGCCAAAGGCTTGGGTTTTAGGCTCGGTTTGAACGAGACCCGGAAAAATGAGAAAGGGTGTATTTGCATAGATTTGTGAAATAAGCTAAGACGTGAAGCTGTATTTTGTGTGAGAGGGTGCTAAATAGCGGTTTTAGCTACCGGGCCTAAATTTAGGAATTTAGGAATGCTGAATTAGACCTTGTTAGTGTAAAAGGACCAATTGTAGTGCAAATGCGAAGCTCATGCCAAATGAAGCAGGACGAGGACCTAGCTAGACTCCAAATGGACAAAATGAACGTTATTTAAGTGCGATGTGATGCGACCTAAACCATTTTAACATTTAAAACGACTCAAAATGAATTCGACATTAGTTAGAACCGTATAAGTCAACGTTAAAGCATGCGTAATAAAAGTCCGTGTTACATCACAGGGTTTTTGCTGGGAGGGTACGGATATGGGTATCCACAGCTAAATTTGCTTAAGGTTAATATTGACTCGAGAGAGCGTATTCCTAAACCTAGCCACTTGCATAGCTTCAATTGAATGTTATTTACTTCTGAGTTGAGTTCCTGAATCACTGTCATAATGATCCTGATGCCCTAATCTTCCTCTTTATTGATATTTGTTGATCTGCTCTATTTCTGCTCTAGTTATTAGCTATTTACAAGCCTGCTTTTCACACCCGAGTTGAACCTGTTATTGCCGACTTTAACTTATAACTGAGCTGTTTCCCTGTGGATACGATCCTTCTTGCTGCTAGCTACTGTTAGTTGTCTTTTAGGTTTATTTTGATATTGGCGATACGACTAGGCCGTGTCAATTTTGGCGCCGTTGCCGGGGACTCCACCGCCAGTGACTATGCCTAAACTTTCGAGTCACTCGGTGCCTAAACCGGAGTCCATTCCAGATGGATTCACTATGCCCGCAACTCTGCAGGGCAACTTCGAGATTCGCCCCGCCTTTCTAAACTTGGTGGAGCGAAATCAGTTCGGTGGTTATCCTACCGAAGATCCTGGCCGGCACATGCAAATGTTCACCGATTACTGCTCGACGATTAAGCAGGCCGGGATTACACAGAATCAAATACGGGAAATGCTATTCCCTTTCTCGTTAAAGGACCGAGCCCGCGAGTGGATTACTGATCTAGATACGGAGGCCGCCGGTATTACTGATTGGAGTGGGTTGGCTCTTGCATTCTATTCCAAGTTTTATCCTCCAGAGCGCACCAACCAGATGCGCAGTCAGATTCAGGGCTTCAAGCAGACATACGATGAGACTTTTGCTGAAGCTTGGGAAAGGTATAAGAAGCTGATACGGGATTGTCCTCATCATGGGCTGAACGATTGGCTCGTAATCATGACATTTTATAACGGCCTGTATTCTAAGAGCCGTTCTATTCTTGATTCTGCTGCGGAGGGACGTTTTGCTAATAACGTCGATGATGACAAGGCTTGGGGGTTGATTGAAGATATGGCTGTTCACTCATCTCAGTTCGGGAAGCCTAGGGGGAATTCGCGGTCCGCACATGATGACCGTGATAAGGGGAGCGTCAGCGCGCTCACGAGTCAAGTTGCTGCGCTAACTGCGCAGATTAGCCAAATGAACGGAGGTGGTTCTTCTAGTGCTCACGTCAACGCCGCTGCGAGGCACGATTCGGTTACTCATGGCATCTGCGCCCCAGAGCAGGTTTATGCGTACCAACCTTATAATCAAAACCGCCCTACCAAAACCAACCTGGTTATGATCGCCACGCTATCTTATCGTAGCTGCACGTGCGTAACCCGACTACCCAACCACCCCAAAACACTCCCTACCAACCCCCTCACAAAAACTTCCAACAACAACCACCCACCTACCAAAAGCCACCCTATGTCCCTCCATCACAACATACACCTGTCCTCGACCCATTAGCTGAAATGCGCTCCATGATGATGGCCATGCAGAAGATGCAGATGGACACTCAGAAGATGCAAATGGAGACAAATCAGGCCGTTAAGCATCTCGAGACGCAGGTGGCTCAACTCGCTACGTCGCAGCGACGCCGTGCGGTCAATTTCCTCCGCAGGGCGATCAACCGACGAATATTGAGCATGTTAATGCGATTCAGTTGCGGAGTGGGCGAGCTTATGATGGTCCTAAGGTGCCGGAACCGCAGAGTGAGTGGAGGAGCTGGCTGGGTGGTGATGGGGAAGCGGATAAGACGTCGATTGCGGTGAAAAGACGGCCACAGACGCGCGCGGCCCGTCCGGGCCAGTAGCGCAGCAACAGCAAGCTACAGGTGATGTTAAGGGTCCGGAGATTCAAATTAGGTTACCCTTCCCACGGAGTGCACGATCCAAAGAGGACTCCCAGTTCAGTAAGTTCTTTGAGATCATCAAGAGCTTGCAGGTAAACGTTCCTTTTATTGATTTAATTCGTGAAATGCCTGCTTATGCTAAGTTCATGAAGGAAGTCTTGCTTAGGAAACGGTCTTTGGGTGAGGTAGAGTCACCGCTTACTGGAGTGTAGTCGTTTTCTGCAGGGTAACCCTCCCCCTAAGCTGAAGGATCCGGGTAGTTTTTCTATCCCCTGCGCTATAGGCACCCACGCTATTGATAATGCCCTTTGCGATCTAGGAGCTAGTGTGAGTGTGATCCCTTACTCCATCTGTAAGAAGCTTAACATGACATCTTTTAAGTGTACCTCCATGTTCATATCTGGATGGCCGACCGCTCGATTCGCGACCTCTAGGTATTTTAGAAGACGTCCCGGTACGGGTTGGAAAGTTCTTTATCCCCGTAGACTTCGTTGTGCTCGATATACCCGAGGATTCCCATATCCCGGTTATCTTAGGACGACCCTTCTTACATACCGCGGGAGCGCTCATTGATGTGGGTAATGGGACTTTGACCTTCACAGTGGGGGGGGAGAAGTTGGTTTTCACTCAGTCGAGTGTCCCGAGGTCGCCTATGCAGTTAGAGTCGATTTGTGCTATTAACGCTATACCTCCGTCTCACTCTATTGGAGACATTTTGGAGGTCGTTTCTGTTGTTCCCCAGTGTGCAGGTTCTTTACAGGATGGCTGCAGGAATGGTTTGGGGGAGCGAAAGATTTTGAGAACCGACTTATATGATGCTAGCGATGGAGATGGACGCCCCACGATCGAGTCGCCCGGAGCACGAGGTCGATATGGCGAGCTGTTTAGAGAAGGAATCCCGTGCGTGCTGATATTTGACGATGAGCTGCCTCGAGGAGGCAGGATTCTGCTGCGTTCTGACCACGTTACGACAAGCGAGATGGTTGCAAATGGCCAATGTCCTTGGCCTCCGTATACTTGATTTCTAAAGCTGTGAAGAGTCGTGCGGGACTATAAACCAGCGCTTCCGGGAGGCAACCCGATGACGTTGTACTTTTTATTATCACTTGTACTTTGTTTGGTTTGTTCTTATGACTTTTGGTTTGATTTTGAGCGCGAGAGGACGAGGGTTTTTATGAATGCTTTTAGCGCGCAGGTACTTTTGGACTTTGTCCTTAGTATTTTTTGAAGAAAACGCTACGAGTATGCATGCCAGCCGGTCGACCGGCAGCCGGGCTCAGACCGGCCCCCACACTCTGCTGCTCCGTTTTGCTTCTTCTTGCGTGCTATGCCGAAGTACCTCGATGTTGGACTGAATTGGACGCACATACGTGGATTTTAGCCGCACTCCATGATTGACTTCGGTTTGGGGGAGCTCCGACTTTATAATGTGAGCACTCTTTACCCCTTTTACCCTCCTTTCTCGTCTTTGTTTTCCGTACCCCGTATGTTATATGTCCTCCTCTGCTTCTGTGGTTATGCTGTTTTCCACATTGAGGACAATGTGTGATTTGGTTTGGGGGAGGGAAGCACGTTCGCGCTTTGCATTTTCATTTTAGTGTTAGTGTGCATTTATATAAAACCCAAAAAAATTGAAAAAATTCAAAAAAATACAAAAATACGAGTCTTTTTGGTCTGCTTTGTCCTGCTTTATCTAGTTTGGGGAATTGATTTGTACACTTACTTTGATCTTTAGTATCTCTGAGTCGACTTCCTATCGCCTTAGCTTGCGCGATTGGTTTGTTTCCTATTAATAGATTGCGAGCCTCAACACTAGCCCACTTGTATCTGCTTAATTCTTATCGCTTTTCGCTTGTTTACTTTCGACTTTGACATTCGAGCTTGGCAATGGTTTGTGGAATGTTTGGTATGTTGGTTTGCGGTTTGATTGAAATGATTCATTTTATGTTGGAGCAATGCTTCGATGCTTTCGGAGGGGACTCATTGACTTGAGTAACCACAGTGGCCATGAATTTGGTTGCGACTGAGAGTATGAGCAATGATGTAACCCTTAAGGAAGTATGTGTACCCGAGCGCGATTTTTACCGAGTGAACGTCAAGCTAAACGGTATTACATACGAGGGATGCTCCACATTTGCAAGAGAAAAAAAAAAAAAGAATGGAATGATGCGGTAAGAGTTGGTTGATGGAAAGAGGTTCGTACGGTTGGCCTTGCTCGAATTGAAAATGTCGTCAGTTTTATTTTTGCGACAGCGTTAGAGGCTAGTGATATAATGTGGTGTGAATGGTTGAGACTTGTGCTCTATTCTCGGTGAAATAGGCTTTGGTTGTATTGTTTATGTGCATAGGTCGTCCACTTTGAGATACTAACGTGATTAGTTTGTGTCGCTTTGATTTTCTCCGATGCTGTTTGCTTGAGGACAAGCAAAGGTTTGGTTTGGGGGAGTTTGATACATGTTATTTATATACGTTTTATGCCCCCGGTTCAGTTGCATTTAGCTTATTTTTACTCGTGATTATTGCTAGTTTACGAGCTATTTGCTATGTTTCTCGATACTGCTGCTTTTATTTACATTTTGCAGGTTTTGGTGGTTTTGAGCCAAAACCCGAGACATTGGAGCAATACGAGAACTGAGCCAAGAAGACCAAGCCTGAGCGCGCGCAGGAGCTCGAGAATACGAGACCAAGGACCAAAAGACTAAAAGGATACGAGTTATGAAGGCCCAAAAGCAAGAGAAGTAAGGAAATGGGCCAAAGTTGGAGCCAAAGCGAATCAGCCCAAATCAGGCAGTCTGGGCCATTGCTCGACCGCCAACTACGCTCCCGCAAGACTGATGACCCGAATTTCCTATTTTCGAGTTTTATTATCTTAGACTTATATATAAGACCTAATTTCGGGAGATAACACTCATGCTTTAATTTCTTAGTTTTAGTTACTGCTTCTTTGATTTTCCTCTCAAAACTCTAAAAACCTTAGTTTAATTTCAAGATTCATCGCTTTGTAACCGTCGGTACTCCGTAAGATTTCAGGTTTTGTTTCAATTGCAATTATTCTTATTATTATGTCTTCTCTTATTGTTTTTATTGCTTTAACTTTTAATATGAGTAGCTAAATTATAATTAGGGTTTGAAGGTGATTTGTGATAGTTGATTCAGGACATGTTTTAATTGCTATTTTGATTGAAATTGTGCAAGTTGGTTTCTTCCTACGCGTTTTATTATCAATTGAATTTAGGGACGCCTTTATTGAATTGAATTTAGGTTGTTTCAGTTTAAGATCGAAAGCCTAATTGAAACTAGACTCACGCGTATTTGATAAGTTGAATTTAGTAAGTTGCGAGAGCCCGCTAAATTTGCTTAAGGTTAATATTGACTCGAGAGAGCGTATTCCTAAACCTAGCCACTTGCATAGCTTCAATTGAATGTTATTTACTTCTGAGTTGAGTTCCTGAATCACTGTCATAATGATCCTGATGCCCTAATCTTCCTCTTTATTGATATTTGTTGATCTGCTCTATTTCTGCTCTAGTTATTAGCTATTTACAAGCCTGCTTTTCACACCCGAGTTGAACCTGTTATTGCCGACTTTAACTTATAACTGAGCTGTTTCCCTGTGGATACGATCCTTCTTGCTGCTAGCTACTGTTAGTTGTCTTTTAGGTTTATTTTGATATTGGCGATACGACTAGGCCGTGTCAGCTATTTTACTATATCGGTGAACACAATTTTTCAAATAGTGACTATTTTTTCACTGTACGTTGAAAAGGAAAGGAAAACAAATACATTTGTAGAGAAACAAATATTTAATTATTGGTGAAAAAATGAACAATAAGTGTAAAATAACACCCAAAAAAATTACTGATATTCTCTAGAAAATTACATGGAAGAATTGCAAAGATAATTATAATGGAATATTTTGTTTCAATATGTCTCAAAATTATTTAATGTGATTAATTACAACGATGATTATAATGAAGTTTTTACTCACCTAAAAATGACAGAACAAAACCTCAACTATGGACAAAGTAAATTGAATGCAAAGGATGAATGAAGGTAAATATAATGTTAGAAATCCAAAAGCCATTTATGATAAAAAATTAAATGGTCATTTCATTAATTTTTTTGGAACATTAAACTACACCTTAGGAGTGTAAGGCCCTGTTTGGTTGCAACTTTCAGTTAGCTTATTTGACCAGCTAGTTGGTTTGACCAAAATTTCAGCTAACTATTTTAACTGGAAGTGTTTGGTGAATCTTGACTGGAAAATATTTCAGCTAGCTGAAAGCTTATTTCAGCTAGCTGAAATAAAAAGCTACTTCAGATAGCTTATTAAAAAATAAGCTAGCTGGTTATACGTCTTTTTACTATTATACCCTTATAACTTTATCCATAAAATAAAAATCATGTCCTTTTATGTCAATTAATTTATTTCAGTTATTATTTCAGCTTGTTTTACCAAACAATATAATAATTTCAGCTACCTTATCAGTCTGTTATTTTCAGCTATCTTTTCAGCTACCTACTCAGCTAGCTTTTCAGTTTCAGCTTTCAGCTACCTTTTCAGCTGGTTTTCCCAAACAGAGCCTAATAGTTAGGCATGCGTGATGCACCTTTTTTTTAAAAAAAATTATTTAATGTCAGTTATTAAATTTAGTGTTGCTCGTATAATGTGCCGGTCTAACACTATGCAAGTGTTAGACGGTCTTTTACAATACTTACTCTCTACATTATACTCCGATGAATAATGAAATTTCTAGATATAAATTATTGTATTTTTGGAAGATGGAGAACTTTATTGAAAATGGAAAAGATCTTGTAGATATTAATGGTTAGGAAGAAAGAATAAATTTTTTAATAGAAAATATTAGGATAATAGGAAAATAATAGATAGAATATCGAAGATATTATATAAAGATTATGAGATATATTTAGGAATATTATTAGGAATAATTTAGGAATTATTATCTTAATATTGTGTCATTATTAGGATAACTGAGAAGATAGTAATGATTTATTAATCATACGTTGCTCAACTCGTAAGCCTGACTGCACTCGCTTCTTTCAAAGTCAAGGGACGATAAATTGTGACACATAGACCCGTCCAATGTTATAATACTTAGATTTATTTTGAAGTATAATATATATATATATAAAAGAGAGTTTTTTCGAGCGCTCTCCTTAATTCAAGGAGATTTAGACCAATCATTAAATTACATTAAAAAAATAAATTAAATTGTGAAAATATAGTAATTTGGAAAGAAATAATTATATGAGAAATAATTCCCTTATTTAATTATGAAACATTAGAAAAATAATTTGCATTCAATAAAATAAAAAATTGGAAAAAAACAATTATATGACACATAATTTATTTGTTTAATTATGATAAAAAAAAATAAATTAAATTGTGAAAATATAGTAATTTGGAAAGAAATAATTATATGAGAAATAATTCCCTTATTTAATTATGAAACGTTAGAAAAATAATTTGCATTCAATAAAATAAAAAATTGGAAAGAAACTATTATATGACACATAATTTATTTGTTTAATTATGATACATAAGATATTTTTTTTAGGTAAGTCTTCAAAACTTTTTTGTGTGTATATATATAAAAAACTGTAGCTTTGTCTTCCAAGGTACCGGGTTAAATAGTTTTAGTTTATTATGTTTTAATTATGATTACGATTTGTGTTATTTTTATTTTTTTTTACCTATATTTGATTTGAGATGTGTATTAATTTGAAAAGCGTTATTTCTTAATTATCATGTTTGTTATTTAACCATAGCTTGATTAAATTCATAATGATCTTTTTTCCCATTGTATATTGCAGATTTATATTTTAAGTTCAAGATCTGAGGTACTCATCGAATAAACTTGATTACAAAATCAATCGAATATGTATCGTGAAAGGTAAAAGAGATATACATGATCTACTGTTTATCTTATTTTCATATCAAATCATTATTTATTGTTGTATAATAATATTTACTATCATCATACTTGATCTTTTAGTTAGTTTCATCGTATTAAGTTTTGATTTAATTGTTCATTTCAATTTTGTATGATAATATCTGAAAATTAGGTATAAAAAGAATGAACATGGTGTATTAGTTTGATGACAAATTTTCAAATTTTTATTTTTTTTACTATCCCCTTTTAAAGTTTTTCTTTTAATTCTTTTATAATTTGAAATCAAACTATATATTTCATATCTATATACATCTACATAAAAGAGAGTTTTGCTAAGTGTTTTTAATTAGAGTGCTCACACCATAATTTATTAAATTTGTATATACATTATTATTGATGATTAAAATACTTTTTAATTACTTATTAATAAAAGTGAACAGCATTTACCATTATTATTTGATAATCTAATAAAAAATAACTATTTGATAATTTAATAAATTCAAAACAATTAGTTTTGTATAAAATTAAAAGAATTACTCTTCTAGAAATAAATTCAATTAAGAGTAATTAACTTTAACCAAAATTTAAAGAACAAAAAAAGTAAGCTAAAAAATACTGAGACCAGCATTTTTCCTATTGTTATAATACTAACCTTTAGCTTTTTTCCTAATGTTTTTCAAAATATTTTAGTTCTCTATAAAAACTTACTTAAAAATATTAATGCTCACATTAGGAAAAATAGTATTTTATTTTAATTTCCATCTGATACACTTACATTTTCATATAAATTGGAGAGATATTGAGTAACACTTATCATACTTATTTGATAATGTAATAAAAATAATATCTTGATAATCTAATAAAATTTAAAGAAATTAGTTTTCTATAAAATTAAAAGAAAATCTCTCCAAAAAAAGAAATTTAATTTAAAGTAATTATCTTTCTATAAAACTTAAACAAAAACTTATCTAAAAAAATTAAGACTAGAAAATAAAAAAAAAAATCAAAAAACTCAGCTAAAAAAATATTAAGACTAACGATTTTCCTAATTTTATAAAATTAAAAAAATAATCTAAAAAATTTCCTTATTTAGTTATCAAACATTAGATTATTTTTAGGTGTGTCTTAAATCCTCTTTATACATACAAATAGGATTATGTAAGTCCACCCTATCTTTTTAAGTTCTACATCTAAATCTCAACCGTAGGATCTTAAAGATCAAATGATTCAAATCAAATCTCACTAATTAATTTACAATTCATGCTTATTTATATATACATAAAAAAATTAGCTTGATCTTCTTAAGTATTAGTTTAAGTTTAGTATGTTTTTGTTATGAGTACGATTTGTGTTCTTTCTATTTTTTACGGTGTATTTGATTTGATAAAAATATTTATTTTTGAACAGTTTTATATTTTTTAATTACCATGTTTGTTATTTAAACATAGCTTGATTGAATTGATGATGATCCTTTCTTCCGTTGTATATATTGTAGAATTATATTTTAAGTTCAAGATTTTTTGTTCTCATTGAGTAAACTTGATTACAAAACTAATAGCAAAACTATATGTAACATGAAAGGTAAAATAGATATACAAGATTTATTGATTGTCATATATCAAATAAAGTCATTAATTATCGTTATATGATATTTTTCATAATTTATAATGATTGACCTTTTAATTAGTTTCATCGTATTAAGTTTTAATTTAACAGTTAATGTCAGTTTTGTAGGAGAGCATCTGAAAATTATGGAAAAAAAAAAAAAAAAAAAAAAAAAAACTAATTTACATGGCGTAGATGAATGTTGGTAGTTTTTTTCCAAAATAAAAATAATTAAGGCAATACTTTCCATTTTTTAAAAATAAATGTAGCATAAATAAGGTAGTTTTGGATAAAATAGTGAAAATACCCAAATTTTACATTCAAAAGTATTAAGTCGATAATATACAATTATATTATTCGTATCATATATTACCATTAAATTAGGTTATAAATTACTATTGATAATTAAAAATATTTTTTAAATTACTTATTAATCAAAATGAGCAACACTTACCATAATTATTTGATAATCTAAAAAAAATAATCATTTGATAATATATTAAATTGCAAATTAATATAATAAATTCTATTAAGAGCAATTAGCTTTCTACAAAATTTAAATGAAGAAAACAAAGATAAAAAAATATAAAGACTAACATTTTCCTTAATTTCATACGACTACCCATTAACATTTTTCCATATATTATTCAAAGTAATCAATTATCTAAATAATTTGAATAAAAACTTCCCCAAAAATATTAAGACTAATCTTATGGAAATTAAGTTTATTATATTATTTTCAACAAGATACATTTACCTCTTCATATAAATTGAACAGCTCATGGGTAACGCCTACCATAATTATTTGATAATCTATAAAAATAATATTTTTATAATCTAATAAAATTTAAAGGAATTAATTTTTTTCTATAAGATACAAATATTTAAATAAAACTCTCCTAAAAAAAAGTTTAATTCAAAGCTAAGTCTTCTTTGAGACAATCTCAAACTAATTTATCGTGCATCTAAGAGAATAAATCATAGTTAAAGGGGTATAGGAATATAAAATTAATCAACTAAAGTCACAAACAAGGTTACTAAGAAAATTTAGGTATAATTAGTAATGAAATACAAATACTATGAAAATAATAACGACAACATAGTATCATAATTCATAAATTAAATAAGCTAAAAATTGTACAAATTTATATAAACATTTTTACATTTATATAATTCTATTTTCCTCAATATTTTTTTATATATTACAATGAACATGATATCAATAACTCTTCTTCATATTTATTGATTTTTTTTTTAATATTTGTACTGAATCCAAATTAAAAACGATAAATCATGAATTAATTATTAAATAGACGTTATTAAAACCCGTGCATCGCACGGGCTTTAAAACTAGTTCGTATTATTTAGAACAAAATTTGAACTATTTCATAGTCCTTTAAAAAGTGTCACCTTTTTATAATTTTTTTTAAAACTTTGGTCTTGTTCCGAAAAACCAAAAACCTTATTTCCTTCTTCATTCAACCCATACCGATAATTTGTCCATACATGAAATCGCGATATCATAATCGTAAACGTCATTAGAATTCCGTAAAAGATATCAGAATGATATATTCTATATACTCTTTATTACTACAAATACATACTCTGTGTTACAATGATTTTAAGTTTATCAATCAGTTGAGTTGAAAGAGACTAGAATTTTGGAGTGTTCCCAGGGCTTCTCAATTACGACCGTGTCATAGTTTTGCGTAAGGCTACCGTTTGCGGCGGTGATCACTAGGTGGTACTTGGTTCCATCGGAAATCAACGACTCTCCTTTGACGATTTTGCGGTACACTAAGCGTTCTCCTGTTTGATAATTGTAATATGTCACTGCATATGTTGCAATCTCTTGCACGTGTGGGTCCCGAAGGTCTTTAATTGGTTGGTAGCTACCGACAATGGCGGTTGCAGCCGAGACCACAGCGAGGATAGCAAGGACAAAGAACAATGTATGCGTAGTCATTTGGGAGAGTTTAGTGTATTGATTTAAATGAATGAAATGAATGATTAAAATGAATGCAATGAGAAAACGTTGGTGACTTTGAAGGGTTGGCAAAATAAAGTATTTATAATGTAGTACGGAGTGCGTATTAATGAAATTGATTGCTATTATTGAGACAATTAATGTGAATTAAATCTCTTGATTTGTATCAATTTTTATCGGGTAACAAATTAGAGTTTATCAAACTACCATTTTAGTGTCTGAAAATATACGGAGTAATTTTGTAAGATTATTTTCTTTTATGATGAAATTGCATGTTTAATAGGGATTATGTTTTTACTGAGATTGTAAGATGATTTTGATTTCTATACAAAACTTATTACATGGCCACGTAAACTTCTATGCTTTCAAGAATAATTTCATACCCTAAATATATTTAGAGAAATCTAATATTATTCTCTTTTTAATTTTTTTGTCATACATATTATTTTAATATGATTTATGAAATAATAATGGATCATGAAATTCTATTTAAATTTATCAATTAAACTTTATTAAAAATAATACGGGGATAATTGAAATGAGAAATATTAAAAGATCGTCAAATGTTGTCATGAAGAGAATTTGTATTCCGTATATGACATAAGTAAACATATTTAATTTGAAAGTTTACTTTCTAGATAACTATAAGCATACATGCAGCTTTAATTGTGAAATGATGGTATCATGATGATCATGATGAAAGTAAAGAGAGAAAACTCAAGGAGTAAATAGAATGTATGTATGTATTAATGAATGAATGAATGAATGTGTATGTACAGCAGCTATATATATAGTATTTACAATTGAGTTGTAACAACCCTAACAAACTTACTAACTAACTATCAACCTATAAACTCACATCCCCCCCTCAAGTTGGATTTGCCTGAGAATTGAAGTGCAAACCCAACTTGGAAGAGAATAAGAAGTGTTGACCATGACCCAAAGCTTTAGTCATCAAGTCAGCCAGTTGTACCCCTGTTCTGACATGAGTGGTGGACAAGAGACCTTCTTGAATTTTCTCCCTCACATAATGGCAATCTATATTGAGGTGTTTGGTCCTTTCATGAAACACTGGATTAGCCGCAATGTGGAGAGCCGCTTTGTTATCACAGAAGAGCTGCACAGGCATGGACACAAAAACTCTGAAATCTTTCAGCAACCCTTGTAACCAAACCTCTTCTGCTGCTGTATGTGACAGAGCTCTGTATTCAGACTCTGCAGAAGATCTTAAGACTGTCTTTTGCTTTTTAGTTTTCCATGAAATCAATGAGTCTCCAAGGAAAACACAATACCCTGTTAGTGACTTGCAAGTAAACTGACAGGAGCCCAAATCTGCATCACAGTATGCCCTCAATTCAAGGACACTGGCTGAAGAATAGAGCAAAGATGCATCTGAAGTTCCTTGTAGATATCTCACAACATGTAGTGCTGCATCAAGGTGAGGTTTCCTTGGAGAACTAAGAAACTGACTGAGATGCTGTACTGCATATGACAGATCAGGCCTTGTCAATGTCAGATACAGCATCCTTCCAATTAATCTTCTATAAATCTCAGGTTTAGGTAGCAAATCCCCGCTATCAATGGAAAGGTGCAGACCTCTAGGTAAAGGAAAAGCTGCAGGTTTACAATTTTGCATACCAGTATCCTGAAGAATGTCCATTACATACTTGTGTTGTGAAAGATGAATGCCTGTATCATCTCTGTGTACCTCTAACCCAAGGAAGTATTTGATAAGGCCTAGATCTTTGATGGTGAAGGCCTTATCCAAAGCGTGTTTCAATGAAGTAACACAATGAATATCATCTCCAGTGATCAGCAAATCATCAACATATACAAGTACTGCAGTAAACAAGTTCTGAGATTCTCTGAAAAACAAAGAATAATCATTCTTTGACTGAGTGAAACCTTCTTGTATCAATAACTTTGTCAACTCAACATTCCATTGTCTAGAAGCTTGTTTAAGACCATACAATGACCTTTTCAAGTGACAAAATTTGCCTGGTGTTGCTTTGGAATACCCTTCTGGAGGGATCATGTAAACATCCTCATCTAGGAAGCCATGAAGAAATGCATTGTTGATGTCTAATTGATGAATAGGCTGTTGGGGTTAGTGTCCTCCACAGTGAGTGCAATAACATAAATAAATCTCTAAAGGTACACAGGGTACATTTTGTATTTAATCAGTTGATTAACGTTTACCAATAACGGTTGGCTTGCTAGATAAGTTTGACGTTATTGTCATACAGATGGCGGTGATCAACTGGTCCCTAAGAGTCACACCTAAAGGATGTGTTTGAGAAATATGATTTTTGAGAAAATGATCATATTGATGCCTTACTTAATGACTAAACAGTTAGTTAGTGTTGTTGACTAAAAGGTTAGTCAAATGTGACTAAAATGTTAGTCAAGTGTGATGATATTACTGACTAAAATGTTAGTCAGTAAAATGATGGTACGGCTATTTAATACAGATTAAATAATATTAGCTGAGACGAGTTAAATGTAATTCGTGAATTGAATATAAAATGTTATATTTAATTGTCATGTATAATGCAAGCTAATTAAATATAAACCGTTATAATTAATTAGTAAATTATAAATATAAGGATATTTATAACATATTATAGTCGGTCCATACAGATGACACTATTAATGAATTGCATTATATTATAAGCTAAGTTGACCAAAACAGAAGGGTCTAGATTTATTTTTAGTCTAGATAAAATTTCTTGGTCAATAAGATAGATATTTGAGGAGTTTTTAATCTCCCCAAATACCTTTGTTTTGGCCGGCCATTAGGAGTGTAATTAGGAGTATATTTGCTTTCTATTTCTACTCTAATTCACTTCCTAATTCATTCATTCATACACAACACAAAATCACAAGAGAAGGAAAACTGTTTTCTCTCTAATTATTCTAGCAACTAAAGGGCATATCACAAATACATCTTGGGTGAGAGTATTAGGAGATACCATAATTTTGGTATTATTCTTAGGCCTTTTTGCAAGGATTAAAGGTTGATTCTTAATCTCTTTATTACGTTATGCAATTTTGTTTTATGACCATTAATCTTATAAAAGTTTTCATTATAATCCTGTGAATTTAATGGTCTATATACGGATATAAACCTACAAGTGGTATCAGAGCCTTAGGGCACATGAAATTTTTATAAGATTTTCATAAAAATCAATTTTGTACAAAATCCTAATCAATTGGCCGAATGAATAAGATTAATGTTGGCCGTATGGTGTTAATCAATTTTGACTTTTGAGTCGGTTGAATTGGATTGTTTTGTTTTTGTTAAGTTGGCCGCATGTGTATTGTTCAATAGGGATGTTTTTGCTTCTTATTAAATCAACTTAATTTGTTGGCAATTTTGTTTTGAATATTGGCCGTGTTTTTTTTTTGGTTGATTTTGGTTTTATTTTTGGTCCGTTTGATTCATAATTATCAATGTTTTAAGATGTTAAAACTATAATATATGATTTTGTATAAGTTTTAATTTAATGCCGATTGAATTAGAACTAAAAGGACCAAAATTTTTGTATGTTAATGAACATATCTTGATGTTAATCATTAGATCTTCAAAGTTAAGATGTTTAATCTAAAAAGTTAGTTTAAATCTCTTAAATCAATGTTTAATACGGATTAAAATTGAGTTTGTATAGATCTTATTATTAGCATAATCGAATTAAATCAGTTTAATTCATTTTTCATATTGACCGAATTATATTTTATTTTTTAAATTTTTTTTTTTTTTTTTTTGGCCGTGGGATTATTTAAAAAAAAAAAATTTTAATTCGGCATTTTCAGTTTTTTGGACCGAAAATTGAATTTTGGAAATTTTATTTTTGGAAATTATTTTGTTATATTATTAAGATAATATAATTTTGTGTTATTGTGAAGCAGTTCACAATAATTATGATACCTAATATTTTAAAAAGGTTTAAGATATTTTTGATCTAATTTATGTTATAAGGATAATATAAATTGGTTTTGGATTATTTTTGATTAAAAGATATTATGAACAATTAAGGAATTGTTGCATAATTTTAATCATTTAAAAGGGTAGTTTGGATTAAAATCAATTCGTATGCATTGTTTTTAATTTGTTTAGTTGATGCTATATTTTGTGTTTGAATGGTTTATTTTACGCATTAAAATTGTACAATCGGTTGTAATTTACTAGTGTGGCCTTAGAAAGTTGTGTTTTCGTAATGAAGGAAACACAATTTTGGTTGTATTTTTGAGATCTCGAATCTCCCATCTTGTAATATTTTTAATTTTGGCATATTTTGAATTAGAATGTAAATAGGTTTATTTTGTAATTTAAAAATGTAATTTTAAGAAGATTCAAGATAAAGATTCAAGATGGACTCCCACTTGAAGCCCAAGATGAAGAATGAAGACTGCTTAGGGTCCTTGGTTGGATTCCACTTTGTATTGTCTTTATTTTCATAGGGATAGGCCACACTAGGTGTTTTTCCATTTTTGCGTTTTGCTTAACCGTTTTTATTGCATTCACGTTAGCTAGTAGCATCATATTCCGCCTAAACTAAACCAAACCACCTAATATGCATGAAAATGGATCATATAGTTGCATCCTTGATCATAGACATACAGATGTCATTTGTTTAGAGCTATCACCTCAATTTAATCATTCACGATAATGCTAGATATTAGTTCACTTAAAATGAATTAAAATGAGATGATGGGACCTTCCTCTAAAAATGAAATTGAGTATTAGTCTTTATGAGTCAGACCACTATGAATCCCTTCTTCGTCGGTAGGCATAATATGACCCCTTCTACGTTGGGTAAGTAGTGGTTGTCGACTTAGTTTACCTCAACACTATAGTTCGAGTAATATCTCGTAGTTATGGTGGACTAATAGATAGGATTTACTGAAATCTATCGACCAAGAATTCTAACAGTAGAATTAGCCAAGAGGTTGGCTTATCAATTTAAAGAAATTGAGTCTTGGGATCATTTATATAATTCTCGAGGGAGGTCGATTATATGAGTGCATAAGTCATTGCATTAATATGTTATCGCTTTTGACTTAAATTTTAAAACCTTGATTTCTTATCTACTCTCTTCTTCTTCTTTTCTTTTCACAGTTTCGAATACGTTATATACAGATATAACTACTATAACAAATGGCTGTCCGTACAGACGAACCAATGCCAAGTGCCACACTAATGCGCGAATCATGGCTTAGAATTTTCATGGGCACCATGAATCAGTCAACTCGACTGAAAAGTGATGGGTCCAACTTTTCTGATTGGGAGGCCGCATTACGGAATGCTGCCATTGCTGACGGTAAGCTCAAGTACTTGACTGAGCCACCGCCGGCTCTACCAGCTCCCGATGCAGAAGAAGCTGAAACTTTTGCTTATAACGATTTCATGATGGAAGCGGGTGCGTTACAGAACGTACTCATCTATGCAATGGAACCCAATTTGCAAAGACGTTTCATTACCCAAGGTGCAAACAAGATTTTCACCACCCTTACTAAGGAATTCTCGAAAGCTCCGAGAATTAAGAGTTACGAGTATACTACTCGTTTCTTTGAAGCTAGACTCCAAAAGGGCCAACCGGTTGGTCCACACCTTCTCGCCATGATCGAGAACGTTGAGAAATTGGAGGAGCTTGGTTGCACGATCGATGAGAAGATCATCATTGATCGAGTGCTTCACTCTCTTCATGATGAGTATGCCCTCTTTAGGGCAAACTACTACATGAACGACATGCAGAAAAGTCTGCATGAACTACATTCACTCCTCGTACAGACGGAGAGTGATCTGAAGTTGAGTGGGAGTACGAAGCAAGATGTTCTCATGATTGGGAACAAGAAGGGTAAGGGTAAGGCTCCGGCTAACCTAACTGTAGGGAAGCCGAAATTCAAAAAGCCGATGGTTGCTAAGAGTGGGCCTGGTGAGTCTAGCAGTAGACCACAAGGCAAGGCAAAAGCTAAGCAGACCATGGAATGCCACCATTGCCACATGCCTGGGCATTGGAGGCGTAACTGTCCTGTGTATGCTGAGGACATAAAATCAGGCCGCATCGCTCCTGTTGGTATGTCTTCTTTTATTCATATGATTGAGATTAACCATGCAAGTTTCGGAACTTGGGTACTAGATACTGGTTGTGGTTCTCATCTGTGCAATCATTTGCAGGGCTTAAGAAGCATCGTAACTCGCAAGAGGTGATGTAGACTGCGAGTGGGGAATGGAGCAAGAGTTCTTCTGCTTTCGGTGGGGACATATGTAATCCAACTCCCAAGTGGATTTGAGTTATTTCAATAATCAAGCATTATGTACCTAGTTTATCGAAAAACATTATTTACAGATCCGTTCTTGATAAAGAAGGATTTTCATTTTTAATAAAGGATAATAGCTGTATTTTCTCTTTAAATGAAATGATTTATGGTAAAGCTGTTTCCATGAACGGAATTTATGTTTTAGATCAAACCACAGAAATCATGCATGTGAGTAACAAAAAAGCAAAGGTTGGTGACAAAGATCAAACGTATCTATGGCATTGCCGTATGGGACATATAAATGAGAAACGCGTGAAAAAGCTCATTGATAATGGGACAATAGCCCCATTTGACTATGAAACTTTTGGCACGTGCGAATCATGTCTTATAGGCAAAATGTCTCGAATTTCCTTCAAAGGTGTTGGAATGCGCGCTGCTGACCTATTAGGACTCATACATACTGATGTGTGCGGACCTATGTCAATCAACGCTAGAGACGGCTATAGGTATTTTATCACTTTCACGGACGATTTGAGTAGATATGGTCATGTCTACTTAATGAAGCATAAAAGTGAGTCCTTTGATAAGTTCAAGGAATTCCAGAATAAGGTTGAGAACCAACTGGATAGAAAGATAAAAGCACTACGTTCGGATCGTGGTGGCGAATATCTTTCAACAGAGTTTGATCGACACCTGAAAGACCGCTGATAGTACTACGATTAACTCCACCCTAACACCACACCGAATGGTGTGTCCGAACGCAGGAATCGAACATTACTTGATATGGTTCGATCCATGATGAGTCACACGGTTGTACCTGACTCATTATGGGGTTATGCTCTTTTGTCAGCTGCTCTTATACTTAACCGAAGTCCGACTAAAGCTGTCGACAAGACTCCATACGAGTTATGGAAGGGAACGGTCCCTAACTTGTCCTTTATTCGGGTTTGGGGGTGCGAGGCTTATGTCAAGTGGAGACACGAGGATAAGCTCGGCCCGCGATCGGTCAAGACATACTTTATTGGTTATCCAAAAGGAATGTTTGGTCATTACTTCTATTCGCCTACCGAACACCGAGTTTTTGTTGCGGCTAGTGCGACGTTCTTAGAGAAAGAGTTTCTCGAAGACAAGAGAGGTAATAGAACCTTCGATCTGTCGGAGATTCCTGAACCAACAACCGAGCAACCAATGGAGGAAGCTGTTCCTTCCACGTCTGCTGCGGTTGCTGTCCCTTTGGAACCCAGGAGGTCGGGTAGACTCTCCATTCCCCCGGAGCGTAGTACCGGTATAGTCGAGGAGAATGGGAGAGACGACGTTTTACTCCTTGAGAGTAACGCACCCGTAACCTATAAAGGTGCCATGACGTGTTCTGACTCAAAGCTTTGGCAAGAAGCCATGCAATCCGAGATGGACTCGATGTACGAGAACCATGTATGGGATCTGGTTGACTTACCTGATAAGGCTAGGCCTCTTCAGTGCAAATGGCTTTACAAGATAAAGCGATCTGTAGAAGGACAACCAGATATATACAAGGCACGACTAGTGGCAAAGGGTTTCACTCAAGTGCAAGGGTTGCACTATGATGAGATCTTTGCACCCGTAGTCATGCTTCGTTCCATTCGGATTCTCTTAGCGATTGCCGCATTTCATAACTATGAAATTTGGCAAATGGACGTGAAAACCGCCTTCTTAAACGGTTATTTGGAGGAGGAGTTGTACATGGTACAACCCGAAGGCTACATCGATCCTGAAAATCCTAAGAAAGTTTGCAAGCTTAAGCGTTCCATTTATGGACTTAAGCAAGCTTCACGGAGTTGGAATCATCGCTTCGACCAAGTGATAAAGGAGAATGGATTCACTCGATCAGTCGAGGAACCATGCCTATATATCAAGTCGAGTGGGAGCAAGATTGTCTTCCTAATACTGTACGTCGATGACATACTCTTGATTGGGAATGACATACCTCTCTTAACTTCGGTAAAAGTATGGTTAAAGAACCATTTCCAGATGAAAGATCTGGGTGAGGCACAACGTATTTTGGGGCTCCGTATCTATAGAGATAGATCACGACGGATGTTATCCCTCACCAGAGTCTTATATAGATAAGATTCTTGAGAGGTTCAGCATGACCAACTCCAAGAAGGGGAATCTTCCAATGATCTCTGGGGTGCACTTGAGTAAAGCTCAAGCACCGAAGACATCTGAAGAGGTCGAGCGCATGAGTCGGATTCCATATGCTTCAGCTATAGGATCGATCATGTATGCCATGATATGCACACGTCCAGACGTGGCATATGCATTGAGTATGACGAGCCGATACCAAGGCAATCCAGGTGAAGCACACTGGATGGCCGTAAAGAACATTCTTAAGTACCTACGGAGGACTAAAGATTGGGTATTGACTTATGGTGGAGACACTGAGCTATGCGCAAACGGTTACGCAGATGCTAGTTTCCAGACGGATCGAGATGACTCGAAATCTCAATCTGGATTCGCTTACTCTAAATGGCGCCGCGGTCACCGGAAAAGCTCCAAACAAACCGTTATAGCGCATTCAACGACCGAGTCGAGTACTATGTCGCTCAGAGGCTGCGAAGGAAGCTATATGGATGCGTCAGTTCTTACAAGGACTAACTGTAGTTCCTAGTTCGAATGACCCGATCACCATCTATTGCGATAATAGTGGTGCCATCTTCCAAGCAAAGGAGCCAAAATCCAGCAACAAGTCTCGGCACGTGCAAAGGAAGGCTCACATGATCCGGGATTACGTGGAGCAGAAGGAGATAGTGATTGACAAGATTGCTACGGATGATAACATAGCAGATCCTCTCACTAAGCCGTTGAGACAAGATAAGCATGAAGGGCACGTTAAATCCATGGGAATTAAACGTGTTCCTGAGTTGTATTAGTTGTTTGTATGGATTTGACACTTGTATTTCCTAAAACTTCTAATAAAATCATCGTTTTGTTTTATATATTGTTTTTCATGAGGATTGTACAGACAATGTTGAACACCTCAAAGTGAACTGAACTACTATATATTGTGTTCTGGTCCGTGATCGCCTACATGAGCTGATAACTCTGGCAATCATTTTGTTGACGTCGATTGATGGTGGGTTCAACGAGCCATAAGTCAAACTGTTGACTGATCGATCACAGATGCGGGTTTACTGAAATCGCGTAGGACAAATTTCGTGACGACTACATGGAGTCCTAAATGTTTCAGAACATTAGGTGCCGGGTCGTGGATAGGACATCCATAGTGTTCCTAGAGTCGATTCTTTTGACTATCGACTGTCTCTTGAGATTAAGGCAGATTTTGGGTGACTTTGGTTTCTTTCTCACGGTCGATCGTAATAAAGCGCTGCGATTTTCACTGGGTCATTTCATGCTGCGCTTACATCTGCAGGATTCGAGTTGAGGGAAATATCCAAACTTCTATCGAGTTATAATATTTATTCTCAGGGCCACTCGAGGAGCTGTAACTGAAAATGCATGGCCATGCTCGAATGTTGATTCGTTTATCAGTTGAGTTACTCTCTAGTCGGGGAAACCACTCTTGATTCTGATCGCTTGTGACCTACGACCTTTGAAAGTACGGACTTTGCAAATTGGTTTACATTGAGTGGGAGAAATTTATTATGGATATGAGAATCGGTTATCGCATCTACACTTGTACGGACAAGTGGGAGATTGTTGGGGTTAGTGTCCTCCACAGTGAGTGCAATAACATAAATAAATCTCTAAAGGTACACAGGGTACATTTTGTATTTAATCAGTTGATTAACGTTTACCAATAACGGTTGGCTTGCTAGATAAGTTTGACGTTATTGTCATACAGATGGCGGTGATCAACTGGTCCCTAAGAGTCACACCTAAAGGATATGTTTGAGAAATATGATTTTTGAGAAAATGATCATATTGATGCCTTACTTAATGACTAAACAGTTAGTTAGTGTTGTTGACTAAAAGGTTAGTCAAATGTGACTAAAATGTTAGTCAAGTGTGATGATATTACTGACTAAAATGTTAGTCAGTAAAATGATGGTACGGCTATTTAATACAGATTAAATAATATTAGCTGAGACGAGTTAAATGTAATTCGTGAATTGAATATAAAATGTTATATTTAATTGTCATGTATAATGCAAGCTAATTAAATATAAACCGTTATAATTAATTAGTAAATTATAAATATAAGGATATTTATAACATATTATAGTCGGTCCATACAGATGACACTATTAATGAATTGCATTATATTATAAGCTAAGTTGACCAAAACAGAAGGGTCTAGATTTATTTTTAGTCTAGATAAAATTTCTTGGTCAATAAGATAGATATTTGAGGAGTTTTTAATCTCCCCAAATACCTTTGTTTTGGCCGGCCATTAGGAGTGTAATTAGGAGTATATTTGCTTTCTATTTCTACTCTAATTCACTTCCTAATTCATTCATTCATACACAACACAAAATCACAAGAGAAGGAAAACTGTTTTCTCTCTAATTATTCTAGCAACTAAAGGGCATATCACAAATACATTTTTGGTAAAATGTGAGCTTTCCATTGATTACTTTCAAATGATTACATCGTGTTAAAACACTTAACAACAATCAAAAAACTAAGCCATTAACATCTACTCCATTGATCAACTAAATCGAGCCATGACAAATCCTGACCCTTAAGCCATTCATCCTTGATGATCCGTATTCTGCGTCTCACTTGCTGCTTAATCCTGGTCACCAAACTTTCTGGCCGAGACAGCACCAATTCCAGTCGACAACGATTCCTCTCCTCCCATATATAGTATTGGCTAGCTAGCGTAATCATATTACAAAGACGTACCTTCTGTAGAAGACTACCCCTTGCAATCAATGATAAACCGTGTTGCACTGCTGCCATTACAAGCTTGCTGTAGGCGCACTCACTGAACAGATGTGCATGCGTCTCCACATTCTGCTCACATAACACACAAAGATTAGTGTTACACACTCCAATACGATATAGATGCTCCCGCGTATTAAGTGAGCTGTGCTTAATCAACCACCCCACAAACGCGTGCTTAGGAACATTCCAATGGTCCCAAATCTCCTTATACCACCTCACCTTAGGAGTCTCACCCCGCAACCAATTGTAGCCAGATTTAACCGTGTACCCTTTAGGACAACTCAACCAGATCCCATCCTCATAACCCTGCTTCATCTTCTCCTTAATCTTACATATATTTCTCCAATTCCAGTTCATATCTATAGTAGGAGTATATTCAAACCATTCCGTACCTTTCAAGTACACATGATCGATCCACATCACCCACAATCTGTCAGCCTTCGTATATATCCAATCTACTAGCTTCCCTACCATAGCCACATTCCACACTTCTGCTCTCGTCACATTCAAACCACCCTCTTCCTTCTTGTTGCATACTGTATCCCATGCCACAAGAGGCACTCTATGGTACTCTGTTCCACCATCCCATAAGAAATTCCGACAAATAGCCACAATGCGATGGATCACAGCTTTTGGTAACAGAAATATGGAAGCCCAAAGAACTATGCACTAATTTAAAACAGAATTGATCAAAGATAAACGTCCCGCATAGCTTAATCTCCTAGCTCCTAAACTTCTGACTCTAGCCACCACCTTCTCAACCAACATTCGACAGTCAGCCTTTTTGAGGCATCCGGGTTGAATAGGAATACCCAAGTATCTAAATGGCAGCTGACCCTCTGTAAAACCAGAAACTTGCAGAATCTCATCTTTAACACTGTCATGTACACCACCAAAAACAACCTCCGTCTTACTTGAATTAGCTATAAGCCCTGATGCTCCAGAGAATGTAGCAAAGGCTCTCAAATGAGCATTATGGATCGCACATCACCCTTAGAGAACATTAGGAGATCATCTGCAAACAATAGATGAGTCAATCTCAATCCCTTACACAGAGGGTGAAATCTGAAATTCCACCTTTGCACAGCATACTCCAAGATTCTCGACAAATACTCCATGCAAATTGTAAAGATCAGAGGGGAGAGAGGGTCTCCTTGTCGAATACCCCTTTTACCTTTGAAAAATCCAAAGATCAGCCCATTCAAGCTCAAAGAATAAGAAGGGGAAGTAACACATTTCATGACAAGGTTCTTAAACGGATCAGGAATCAGTAGAGCTTCCATCATCCCTTCAATGAAACTCCATTCAATGGAGTCATAGGCTTTTTGAAGGTCTAGCTTGATCATACATCTAGGGCTAGCTTTCCCTCTGTGGTATTGTCTTACCAAATCTTGACAAATCAAAATATTCTCGAGGATACTTCTGCCCTGAATGAATGCACCTTGATTCCTACTGATAATATCAGGGAGAATCAACGCCAATCTGTTACAAAGGATCTTTGAAATAGTCTTGTAGATCACATTGCAACAAGCAATGGGTCTGAAATGCTTCACACTTGTAGGTCTATCTATCTTTGGAATAAGAGTGATAGCAGTTGAGTTGATTTGCTCCAAGAGCTGGCCTGTCTCAAACACATTTATCACGGCATCACAGACATCATCACCCACAATACTCCACGCATCTTTGAAAAACTGACTTGTATACCCATCTGGACCCGGGGACTTATCCTTAGGGATACTAAACAAACATTGACGAACTTCCTCCTTAGTCACAGCTTTCAACAGTATACTGGAATGATCAGCAGTGCAACACCTTCCTCTCTGAACTATACTCACAGCCACAGGGTCGACACTTTTCATTGAACCCAGCAAGTCTTGGTAGAAGTCCAGAAACGCTTGTTGGATGTCATCACCATTAGACTTCAGTTGACCATGTTGATCCTCTATTTGCAACACCTTATTCTGGTACACCCGTTGTTTGATAACCTGATGAAAATACGCTGAATTTGTATCTCCATCCCTGTCCCAGTGAATCTTGGCCTTCTGAGACAAGTAGCTGTCCCTATCTCGTATCAGCTTCTTCACCTCTTGTGATACATCATACTCCTGCTTAATGAGGCACATATCATCTGGATTCATCTGTAACTGCACTTGAAGTTTTTCCAGCCATGCCATTGCAATGTTTGTATTATTTTCGATGTCTGAAAAGCATGTCTTATTAATATCTTTCAAAGGCCCCTTCAACCATTTTAGTTTCTTAACCAGTCTGAACATTTTGGTGCCCTCAGATCGCGCTTGACTGCACTCCGAGTTACACATTCAAGAAAAGAATCACTCATCCCCCACATATTAAAATACTTGAAGTTCCTTTTACCTAACATATCTCCTCTCATATTTGACAGAGTACAAGGACAGTGATCAAATATCCCTTCAGGATGAAAGTGTGCCAAATACTCTCCAAACTCCTCCAGCCATTTCAAATTCCCCATCATTCTATCCAATCTACTATAAATTCTAGAGCCAGGCATCTGCTTATTACACCAAGTAAACAACCCACCAGAGGCTTTGACATCCACCATTTCACACCTTGAAACACAATCTTGGAATTGTTCCATTTCCTTCTCAGATGAATGTCCTCCCAGTCTTTCCATTGGAGATAATACTGTATTGAAGTCCCCAGCCCACAACCAAGGAAGCCCAAGACTCCTTACACCAGATAAAAACTCCCACAAAGGAACCCTCTCCATAACATCATTAAAAGCATAGATGAAAGTAAGCAAAACCTTCCTATTCTCACCCACTGCTTCTACCAACAGATGAACATATTGTGCACCACAGGCCAAAATCTGAATATCAAAACATTCAGGTTTCCATAGTACCCAGATTCGACCACCATGATGATAGCTATTATTAGTGGTAACACACCACCCATCACACACTGGAACATTACTACTATTATTCTTCAACTTCGTTTCTAATAAACCAAACAGACCTACTTTATTCCAATGCAAAAACCATTTAACGAGCTTTTGCTTATTCAGACCATTAAGGCCTCTGACATTCCAAAAACCCAGGCTATGCATTAGCCACCTTATCAGGAGGATCCTTGCCCGTTTGGCCTACCCCACCTCCAAATGGAGCAGTAGCACTTTCCAACACCTCAAGAAACGATAGAGGACCAATAGAGCTGCCCCTAGTCCCCTGAGTCCCTGCAATACTGGTCTGCCTATTCAAACGTAACACATCCCTGATAGGTGAAGAATTAGATGTCCTCATCAAAGGAGGGAATGCTAGAGGAGTTGCAGGAACAGACACATTTTCAGTTTCCACCCTTGGTGGCACCGGTTTCCAGACTTGTTTCACATGATTCACAGACTTTGGCACAGGTTTTATCTGCCTTCGCCTTCTACACTTCTCTCCAGTATGCCCCAATCCTTTACACACAGCACATGTTACTGGCAACCACTCATACTCCACCTTCACCACATGTTTTACCCCTTTCTCATCCAAAAACGATACCTCCTTCGGCAGAGGTTTATCAATTTCTGTCTCGAGCATCACTCTAGCAAAACTTACCCTTGTCTTCTCAAGGGTTGCTTGGTCTCTTCGTATTACTTTCCCAGCCAAACCTGCAATCCTTTCCAAACAATTTCCCCAGAATTGCAATGGTATACCACTGAATCTGGCCCACACAGGTACCACATCCACCTTAGTCTTAGTAAGATCAGCATCATCAGTCCAAGGTGTAATAATAACAGGTTTATTATCAAACATGTAATAACCAGATTCAATCAATTCGTTCCTTCTCTCCAATGTCGCAAATCTTACCAGAAATATGCCATTGGCCATGAAAGAAATCTTGTCAATCTCAAATTTGGACCAGACTCTCCTGATAAATCCTTCAACCACATCCCAAGGAGGGTTAGCCCCTAAAATGTAACAGAAAACTGCCTGGTTCCAATATTCTATCTCAGTTTGCACATCCTCCACTGAGAATTTCAGCAGAGTTGAAATACATCTTGGGTGAGAGTATTAGGAGATACCATAATTTTGGTATTATTCTTAGGCCTTTTTGCAAGGATTAAAGGTTGATTCTTAATCTCTTTATTACGTTATGCAATTTTGTTTTATGACCATTAATCTTATAAAAGTTTTCATTATAATCCTGTGAATTTAATGGTCTATATACGGATATAAACCTACATAGGCCAATGTCTAGTGGCTGCAACTGCTAACAATACTCTCACTGTAGAAAACTTAGCCATAGGAGAGAAAGTATGCTTGTAGTCCTTCCCTTCTACCTGGGAATACCCTTTAGCCACTAGCCTTGCTTTGTATCTATCTACAGTTCCATCAGGTTTAAGCTTGACCTTATATACCCACTTTGATCCAATAGGTTTGAACCCAGGTGGCAGATCAACCAATTCCCAAGTTTCATTATGATCCAATGCTTGAGCTCAAGATTCATGGCTTCAACCCATTTCTGATCAACACTTGTCTGTGCATAAGACACAGGCTCCACAATTCTAGAGCTAGGTGTAACAACAGAAGCAGAGGAGTATGCACTAGCCTCAAGAGATTCACTTGTAAAGTGAGCCTTCTTTTTGTCCAAAGTTGGACAAACAAATCCATCTAATTTAGAAGGAACACGTTTGGTCCTTGTAGATGTTCTGAGACAAGTATCAGATGCATCTACAGAAACAGAACTGCTAGGAACAGCAATATCAGAAACCACAGGAATATCATGAGCAACAATACCAGGGACTGTAGGAAGCACCTCAGGTGATGCCTCAGTATGGATAGAATCAGAAACTTCAACACCTACTACATTATCTTCATTTGTATCAGAAATATCCACAGGAAACAAAGGAACATGAACTCCAGACTGTCTAGACTTAGACTGATCTCTGAAAGGAAACACATGCTCCTGGAAAAGCACATCTCTGCTGACAAAAGTTTGATGTGTGTCCAAATCATACAATCTAAAAGCCTTTTGACCAAAAGGATATCCCAACAATATACACCTCCTAGCCTTGGAAGAAAACTTGTCTCTATGAATAGAACTGGTAGGAGCATAACACAAAAAGCCCAAAACTCTTAACTCATCATAACTAGGTGCTCTAGAAGTCAACACCTCAAAAGGAGTTTTCTACTTCAAAATGGGTGTGGGCAGTTTGTTAATAATATGTGTTGCTGCTAACAAACAATCTCCCCAAAATTTCTTAGGCAAACAGCAAACAACAACATAGATCTAGCAGTTTCAGCTAAATGGCGGTGTTTTCTCTCTACCCTACCATTCTGCTGTGGAGTACCAGGGGTACTCTTTTGATGGATTACCCCCTTCAAGGAAAAAAACTTAGAACAAGTTTCTTGCACAATCTCAGTACCATTATCACTTCTTATCACCTTAATGTGAGACTCATATTGAGTTAATACATGAGCAAAGAAACTCTCACCAACAACAGGAACTTGAATTTTATCTTTCAAAAGGAAAGTCCATGTAATCTGGAATGATCATCTAAAATGGTCAAAAAATAATGAGCTCCATTCAAAGATGGAGTTTTGAAAGGACCCCACAAATCTATATGAATCAACTCAAAAATCTTAAGTGCTCTGGATTGACTCCTATTAAAAGGCAATCTATGCATTTTAGCCAAGACACAAGTCTCACAATGATAGCTACTCAAACTTCCACAATTACAACCATGTATATGTTGCATTTTTGCAAGAGAAGTGTGCCCTAAACGAGCATGCATCAAATCCAAATGTTCTTTACTTTTATTCACATCCAAAGCTGTACAAGAGATAGAACTTCTACTACAACCATCAGTACGATCAGCACTACACAAAACACTACTTTTTGCAACCTTAGTACTGGTATTTACCCTTTCATCATACCTCAGCCTGTATAAGCCTCCCTCTCTGTGTGCAACAGCCACTACTTGCTTATGATGGTCCTGAATCACACATTTGTGTGTGTCAAATTGGAAATATAAACCATTCTCAGACAAGAGTTTGCCCACAGAAAGCAAATTATGCTTAAACTCAGGCACATACAGTACATCATGCAACACAATCTTTGGATGCAACTGAACATCTCCTACACCATCTACCCTCTTAGTAGAACCATCAGGTAGACCAATGAAAACAAGAGTTTTAAGAGCATTGAAACTTAAGAACATTTGTCTTTCAGATGACATGTGATCAGTGGCTCCAGAATCAATAATCCATTCTAAAGTATGAACAGATGCATTTGCAGAAATCACATTAGTAGCCAAGATTTTACCTGCAAAATTGACTCCTTTAGAGCTCAGGTGCATCAGACCCTCAGGATTTGACTGAAACATCTGCAGCATTTGCTTGTACACAGCATTCACAAGACCAGGATCAACAGAAACATCCGCTGGTGCAGTAGAACTGGAAGCATGATTGACATTGTTAGCATGGTATGAACCTCCTGCAGAATCACCAAAATCAAGTGGACCATCTTCCTCAAATTCCACAGCATGTGCAGCAGATTTATGCCCATATTTCATACTGTCAAACCTAGCCTTTTGTTCAGGATGTAGTCGAAAACATTTATCTCTAACATGTCCTCCTTTCTTGCAGAAATCACACCATCTGTCATCAACCTTAGTTCTCTTACCATATTTTCTCCAATGAGCATTTCCACCTCTTCTATCAACAGCAAAAAGCACCAGCATCCTGTGGAACAGTCAATACATTTGAGACAAATTTCTGACTTTCAGCTTCTTGCATCATTGCAAAAGCTTTAGTCACATTAGGTAAAGGCTCCATAGACATGATACTAGATCTTGTAGTATCAAAGACATCATTAAGCCCCATGAGAAACGTGAAGAGTTTATCTTTGTTTGAACCTTCAAGAACTTGCTTGAGCAAATTACATGTGCAGTTTTTCAACGCACCACAATTACAATCTGGAAATCCTTCAATTTCTTCAATTTCATCCCACTTTCTCTTCAATTTACTGTAATATTCGATGACAGTGTTGTTTCCTTGAGAGCTATTCTTCAAATCTTTCTTCAATTGATAGAGTAAAGGACCATTAGATCGACCATAACTGTCATGAATTTCACTCCATAACGACTTCGCAGTCTTTATCCTCATGAATCCTTCCTTTAATTCTTCAACAATCGAGTTTAAGATCCAACACCTCACCATCGTATCGCATCGACGCCATTGTTGAATCTTTGGTGAAGTTACGTCTGGCATCAATGTCGTTCCATCAAGAAAACCTTGCTTATTCTTCGACGCCATGGCCATAACAACGCCTTTGCTCCAGCTTGAGTAATTTCGGCCATTGAAGACGGTGTTCACCAATTGAACGCCAGGAAAATCAGAGTTTGAGAGATACAGCGGATCATCGTAAGGACTGCTGTAACTTGCTTCAGTGTTGACGGAAGTAGCATTGCTTTGATTAATTTCTGGCATTTTTGGAAAATCTTGAGAGAAATTGAAATTTACGAAAAATTAGGGTTTTTGTGTAAATTTGGGGAAAAACGAAACTAATTACAGAAAAACAAATTGATCGAACGAAAAGATGAAGGATTCACAGAGGATACCAGAGACAGGTTAAACCTGCTCTGATACCATGTGAAATGATGGTATCATGATGATCATGATGATCAAGGAAGCCATTGATGTTGTAAGAAAGCTTGAAAGTAAAGAGAGAAAACTCAAGGAGTAAATAGAATGTATGTATGTATTAATGAATGAATGAATGAATGAATGAATGTGTATGTACAGCAGCTATATATATAGTATTTACAATTGAGTTGTAACAACCCTAACAAACTTACTAACTAACTATCAACCTATAAACTCACATTAATATATTAAGATACGTTTTTAAATTAATTAATGATTCTAGAAAATATAAAGTTATGATCATCTATATATAGTAGCAACCTCTACTCATAATCCATATTAAAAATGTAAATAATTACACCATAAAAGAAAGTAGTCATAAATAATTATTGTTTTTAGACACTAAAATATTTGTTTGATACACTATTTCGCCGATAAAAATTGATATCAATCAAGTGATTTGGTTTATACTAATTGTGTCGATAACACTCGAATTGATTTACTCCTTCATAAATACTCCTTTTTATCAACCCTTTAAAAACTCATCAACTGTTTTTCATTTCTAACAATTCCCTTTCATTCACTCTAATCATTCTACTAAACCTTCCACAAAATGTATGTTCCTGTGCAGTTTTTCATCCTTTCTTTTCTCGTCGTGGTCTCGATAGTCGTAACCGCCGCTGTCACGAGAGGCTACGAACCCATTAAGGACCTTTAGGACCCGCACGTGCAAGAGATTGCAAAGTTCGCAGTGGTTGAACAGAATAAAAAAAAAAAAAAACCCCGAGAAATGGGAGCAAACTTGGTTTACCTCAGAAACGTCAAAGTGGAGACCGGAGTCAATGGTCGTGGAAGGAACCATGTACCGCCTTGTGATCACCGCCGTAAACGGTGACCTTAATCTCAATTATATGGCCATTGTACATGAAAATACTTTGAAACAATCTCGGACCCTCGACTCACTCTTTCCTATCGATTAATAAATATCCTATTAATTAATGTAACACAATAACATGATGCTTATGTATAATATTGTGGAATTCCAATAGTGTCTTATTGTATAGCTTTACGCTATAATATTTTTTCAATAAAATTATTGCTCAACGTTACCGCATATTATGCTTTAATTTCTCGACATTTTTAATCTACCGTACACTATATGAAAAGTAACAAGTAGTTTAATAGTGTAATTGTGTAGGACTTCCACATGTAAGCAGAGGCGGACCCAGAAATTATTTTTTGGTGTAGCACTAAATCTTAATAATTCATACGCTATTTCAACCTTTACTATATAGTATTTTTTTTTCCCAAACACTGGTACAGATAATAATATATAAAATATTGAAGCGTCTCATAAATTTACAAAGTATCTTTTTATCTTTAATTTTTTTTTTTTTTTTTTTTTGCGGTAATCTTTAATAATTAATTACAAAATACTCCATTAAGAAAAAGTATGGAAATATGCGTACATAGTACTCCGTATCAAACATGTCAAATTAACAAAATCACAATTTCTTTAATGATGTATACATTGAATACGAAAGAAAATCTTAATTATGGATCAATAAATGATTTTAAGGTATAAATTGATACTACTCCGTATTATTTTGATTTATTTTAGAAGAATGGAGTAGTCATTTTTAGATACTCCGTAATGCAGCCCACAAGTCTTGAACTCGTGATTTCCATACAAATGGATGTCAGTCCCTTGTACAGTTGTACCAAAACCAACTCAGCCACCACAATTTCTATGTTCTCAATTACCCATAATTTATATATTGATTGTTTTTCCAAATTTTTGGTGTGGCAACTGCAACACCATTATATAAAGTGGGTCCGTCCCTACATGTAAGGTTCTACATCGGTGAGATAATATTAAAGAGTTGTCTAGCTTATATACTAAAGAGTCACTTTACTTATTGTCAATTGGTTTTTGGAATGGAGCCTTATACGGTTTACAAAATAGACACTCTCGTTCAGGGGCGTTTTTAGTATGGGTGCCATGGGTGCCATGGCACCCACACTTTTTTCGGGGAAAAAAAAATTAACAGTGTGTTAAAAAAAAATTAAAAAAATAATATGTATTTTAGGGGATTTGAACCCTAAACCAACAACTCTCTAATCAACAACACTACCATTAAACCACCTACAAGTTGATGCTTCTAATTTTCAACATTTATTATACTATACTTCGTATTTATCTCTAGGTTTTGTTTAACCTAGGTCCAACATTTAATTATTAAATTTCATTCATAACTTCCTTTTTCCAAATTCTCACCCTTACTTTTAACTCTTATCAAAACATTTTTTTTTGATAAAATGTTTATCAAGACATTTTTTTTTTCTCCTTACTTTAATACAACATTTTCTTACCTTTTTTTTTTATTATTATTATATAATAATACGGAATTTCATTCAAATGACGTTTTGTTGTGCAATTCATTTCTTTTAATTCATTTAATCTACTCCGTAGTAAAATGCCTAGCGCGATAATGTTTTGTGGCTTAGAAAAATCCGAGTCTACGTGCACCCTATAAGTCGAGATAGTTTTATTTTCGACACAAAACTTTAATATTTTCTCTTTTTTTTGAAAAAAAAAACACTATTTTACCAAATCATTCTAAAAAAAGGCGTTAATAGCTCGTTTCGACCCAAATTTTAACTTTTATCTGACTCATATTATTATCCCGCTGATATTTTTTTCTTGAGTCACGCATATAATTTTACGGACCCATTTATCAAGTTTTGTCGGCACCCTCCGTCCGCAACTTCTAGAATCGCCCCTGCTCTCGTTGTTATGGGTGCGGCCCATACCTGTTTGTGGTTCTAACAGTAATACATAATCAATGGGCCTCTCCAAGGGGGGCATTGGGCACGAAATCCCCACCTTTTTTTTTTGTTGTGTAAAACGAAATATGTATTAAAAAAAAAAAAAAAAATCAACAAATTTGTAGTTGTCACGAATCTGGAGTCTAATTGTTTGCTAAAGGTCAAGGGTTCAATTCCCTTTTAATATTTGGTCGGAGTTAGCATCCCCATGGATTCTACTCCCACCACAACTCCATTAGATTATTCCCTCTTACCCAAGTTTATATATCTATTCCCAATTTCTATATTCTCCATCAAATATTTTTATTTTTATTTTTATTTTTCTTTCTTTCAATATATATATTTTTTATTATTATTTATTTTGCAAGATTTATTATCGAAAAAAATGTAGTTTTTTTATCAACCGTAGTGGCAAGGAAAAATTTATATTATTAATAAGTTATAAATTGATGTATTACTTCAAATTATCGTTAATATTATAAATGCTTTTGACAATTGTTTAATTATAGTATTGATTTAAGAAAATTATTTTGAAGATTTTTCTATCTTTTTTAGAACTTTCTTTTATACAATAGTTTTAATCAAAATTTTCAGAAATAACGCCCTAAAATATTAAAAAAATATTGTGTTCTCAAAAACATATTTTCACTCTACTTTTTAAGGATGAAGTTGTGTAGATACCCAAATCCGCACCTCCCACCAAAAACCCAGTGATGTAACAATGGACTTTTATTGCATGCTTTTATGTTGACTTAAATGGTTCTAACTATGACGAATTCAAGTTAAATGTTTTTAAATGCAAATGAGGTTTCTTTATGGGTCATCACCTTTAGTGTCCTTAGGTCTAGAGTCTAGCTTGTCTCGAGTTCAGTCCTGTCATGCGCACATCCCTTTTTCAAACACATATAACACATCGATCCACCTAAATACCTAAATTTAGGCCTACCTGCTAAAACTAACCTTTAGCATTAGCAAATACCCAGGATAGTCTCACGGAATGTCCTATTTCACAAAATTACACAAAATACACCCCTTTTACATTTTCAGGGCTCGGGCCCAAAACTAAGCCCAAACCCATCCTTGGCCCGCTTCCCTAGGTCCAGGATGACCAAGTCAAACCCTAGTCAAACCCTAGCATCAGCCTACAATCCGTAACTTAGAGCTCAAGCAAGGATATACCGTATATCTCCTAAAAGATATTTGGAAACATACGAAATCTGGAGGTTTTGCCGGCTGCACAAGCCGCAGGGCCTCATGCGGCTCATTGGGCAGCCAAGAGGCCTTGCGATTTGCCCTGGTGGTCGCATTGGTCCTTGCGGCTCCTACGTCCGGTTTTATCCTCTAGGGTTTCCTAAATCCCCTCGGCTATTCCACTATAAATACCACCCTTCATTCGACGATTCAATACAAGTTTTTCACACATAAAAACACCTCTCTTCTTAACCTTTCTTCCTAGGTTTTAGCACACTCACATACACACAATTTCAGAATACAATTCACACCTCAAAACACTCTCAAAGCCTCACGCATAAACACCCTTAGAATTCCTCATTTTCCTAGTGTTGAATTCTTCCCTTTGAAGCGAAGCGCTGCCGGTTTCCTAAACTTGAAGACAGGTAGTTTTTCTTTACTTCTTAGACTAGCAAGGGCCTACATTAGGCTCACCCCGACTTTGGTACGCAAGTCTGCTTTTCATAAGGCGGCCATGCACCTCGAATACACACCCTATTCGTAACACCTTTCCAAAGTCGCATAAACAACTGACCTCCTTAAAATATATCTATGGCTAATTGAACTTTCTTTTACTGCATGCATTTAGCAAATCCACTTATTGCATCTAAATCAACTTAAAATGAATTCGTCATTAAACTGAATCGTTGATTAATAAGTTAAGCATGCTTAATCGAGGGTTTTAAACAATCTCTTTTGCATTCTTTTTACATTTATATCGCACTTGTAATGTAGCGTATTACTTAGGCTCATGTATCATTCTTTGCATTGTTCTCAAGTCTAGTAGAGGCTATCTTTTGATAGGCTTTTCCAAAAGATCTTTCATAAAAACATTATTTTGATTTATGCTTTAGAAAAGTACCCTCACCCGAATCCGAATCTGGTTTCACAATAACCTTAGACGGATAGGTGTCGACGTGCCTTGAACTCTAAGACGTGTCTTTGAGCATGAGGACACGGAGGCGGGTTCTAAATTTCCCTCATAATTTAGTGGCGGGTCCAAAACAGATTTTAAAAGGTTTTTTGTACTTAATCTTTTTAACTTTACGCCCTTAGCAAGACGTCGAGTGGTTCCATGGTCTGATCCCGGTACCTACAGTTGGCGACTCCGCTGGGGAGAGGTTTTATTTTTAAAACTAAAACTAGCCTTTTTCTTTTTAAAAATAAAAATGAGACTTGAACGACTTGAGAACAATCAACATACATGAGCTAAGCATATCCGTTTAGAGTCGAATCTAGTCGGATTCACACACCAATACCTTGAGAGGTGGTTCCAAACGCAGGCTTGTCCATTCGATAAAGCACGTTCTGGACTAACCTTCCTCTCACCCTCCACGACTTGTGTAGCGAATCGATTTGACCGCCCCAGGGCTTCCTTTGTATCCTACATGTTATACTATGTAGGCGAAGGGCTGAAAGCACCTGCCAAAGCGTACTCAAATCAGTTGGAGGCGTACGAGACTTGACCAAACGACCAAGAGTCATACGTACAAATGCGAGGCTATACAATATAGTTCTTTTCAAAATCCGCATATCTTCGAAAACTCACTTAAAATTTTCGAAAATAATCAACCTAACAACTAACTTTTTACAACTAACATTTAACAACTAACTTTTTACAACTAACATCTAACTAACAACTAACTTTTTACAACTAACAACTAACTTTTTACAACTAACATCTAACATTTTACCTAACGTCTAACTCTTTACAAACAAAACTCTCGCGAAATTTTTGAAATAAACATTTTTCAAATTTCCCTTTATACAAAACTTGCAAAACCCGAGTCGAGGCTTTCCAACCCCAACTCGTGGATTTCATTCTTTAACCTTCACGGCTTAAATCCTTTTTAACATCCTCGACTTGGCTAAACCCGAGTCGATTCCTTTTTTTACGCATCCATCTTTAGCCCATGACAATATCCCGTCATTTGGGCTAAGCGGATGCAAAACAAAGCCTTTTAACCTCGAGACGAGTCAGCATGCGCAGTCTTGTCTCAAAAACACTCCTAGCTTAATTTCGAAAACTTCCTTCTTTTTCAAAACTTAAAAGAGTCTTTTTCAAACGAAATGAGCTAAAAACAAACGTATAAATGAATGTGTCAAGTTGGGTCTGTCATAGAGCTGATGCACTCCATCCAAATGTAGGTTTCACCTGGATACCCGCTGCACCAAAAACCGATTTGTCATACCTCACAAGAAGCGAACCTGTACCCGAAGAATGGCCGACAATGATGACGTTAACGCACTCCGTGAACAAGTCACCAAGCTGAGCGACGACCTTGAACGCCTGCTGAATCACCACAAGACCGAGATAAAGCGTTTGGAACAACGTATCAAGGACAAGACCAACGAACATGTCTCGATCCACTCTCTCGAGGCCCTTAACCAACAAGACAACGAAGGCTTCACTGAGTATCTCTCTCGATGGGAAAAGCTAAGCGCACAAATTCCAAATCGTCCGCATGAGGACGAACTTGTGCCTAAGTTCATAAACAATCTGCGACCCGTGTATCAATTATACATGCGGTACAGCAACATCCAAGACTTCAATCAACTCATCAGAGTCGGCACTCAAATTGAAGACGACTTTAGGACTAGTGCCATGGCCAGATACACCGGTAATACCTACCAAGATAACTCACCAAAATCTCCTCACGCGACCAAGAGTAAGGAAAACTGCACTATGGATAGCCTCGACGCATTCACAACCAAAAGTTATAGGAACTTCATGCCTTACACTAGGGCATTCCATAGGTTGGTTGAAAACAACTACCTACAACCAATCGGGCCTACCGACGAGCCACCCGAAGACAAGAAGCCAAAGCTTTGGAACCCAAATGCTTACTGTGCATACCACAGAGGCAAAGGCCACGACACAGAAGACTGCTTCAAACTGAAGCACGCCATCCAAGATCTCATCGACCAAGGAAAGCTCGATAGACCGTCTCAACCGTCCAAGCCGCCCAACGACGACAACCCTTTTGCCGACCGCACGATCTTCGTGGGATCACCTCCCATTATGAACTGCTCCAACAATATCAAACCAAGCGACAATCCAATCATTGCCGCTTCGTTCAACGGTAAAAGGGACGAATGGCCTATGTCCAACCAAGCCACGATCCAAGATGACGAAAAGATCAACTCTTTTACCATACAACCCAAACCATCCAACAAAGATCACCCTCCATACAACCACACGATCTTCACAGGATCGCGTCCTCCCATAGATCACTCAGACTTTGTCATGCCCGAAAACAACCCAACTCCTAATGCATACATTGAGAACAAACTGACAAGCGAAGATGCACCCATAAAACGCAAGCCATCACAACCTAAGAGGAAGATGGCGAGAACGGAGGCGTTGGCGAACGCAAAGAAGAATAAATCCTCTTAGGATCTAATCCTTTAGGTGTCGGGTCACCTGTCGACCCACCTTCTAGTTTTAGCTTAGACTTTTACTCTCGGAGGCTAGCTTCAGCTCTTCTCCTGATTTGTCAAACAATTCTTTTTCTTTAATGAATAATACAGATAAGTTTGCTTATGTCTCAAGCTAAAAACGAACAAATGAACAATGAACAACAAACAAAATTAAACAAAACCATTTCAAAGACAAAATCGAATCAAAGTATGCGTTAATCGAGTCTCGGCACCAAGGGCATCAACGTGCACCCATGACACGTGCGTCACGAAGCAACCGACAAGGCGTCCACTCAAGTACCATCGACGATCTGGCGGATCTCCTCAAGCATTTCGAGTCTTTCAAATACGGGTCGAGTTCTTAAGCATCGAGTCAAACTCCGTCAGTCTAGGATAATCGAGTCTTCGACGTGCGAGATTTTAACAAATCAATAAGGGAATAAGTTTGCCTATAACCCAGTTTCCTTTTACCCATTTTACTCACAAAAAAACCATTTTGCACCGACATACATTGCATCCTAGGAGTAGCTGTCCGAAGGAGGTCTAGGCCGGGTACGAAGGTCCAAGTCAATATCAAGTACAAGACAAAAACAAGAAGGTTTTCGACGACTAGACACTTAAGGTTCGGTAGTCTGCTTGTGGTCTACTACTCCGCTACTTTTGGAGGAGGATCCATTGATTTGGGGCTCCACAGTGGTCATGAATTTGACCGCGACCAAAAGTATGAGTACTCCTGGATCGCCCTCCGCGTACTCGATCGCGTGCCTAATAAGCAAACGAACTTGTCATAGGAGTCCGGCGTGATAGACACATGATCACATGCAAACCTCCCCACCGTAAGGTCTAGCAAAGTCGAAGCTCGAGCCCAAGCCACAAAGGGCCCGACGAATTCTCAAGGGGAATACAATCAAAAATGAAAATAAGGGCAAAAGAGCAAAGCCAAAAGGAAACAAGTCTCAAAGTTTCCAAGAAGTCAAAAGGGGAAACAAGTCTCAAAGTTTCCAAGAAATCAAAAAAGGAAACAAGTCTCAAAGTTTCCAAGAAATCAAGAAGCAAACAAGTCCCAAAGTCTGTAAGAAAGGGACAAAACAACAAAAAGAAAGCCCGAAAGTCAAGTGGCTAAGTGAACAAAGGTCTACTCAAAAATGGACCCAGTCTAATACCTCTTCAAGGAACCCGTGCCAAAAGGACGTATGGCATGATGGACATTTGCTCTGAGCCGAATTTGACAGCAAAGACGGAATTTACAACATCAATGGAGAAGCGACATACTTCGATGGTTCATCCAATTATCAAGGTTGGGGAATAGGACCCCTCTCCATCAAATTGGACTTTGATGTGACAAACAAGCGGCCAAGATCAACTAAGGAGAACCTACCTTTAGGATGCAATGTATCAAGGTCAATCACATAAACACCCTTTTGGACTGGCGGGTCCTTAAACACGCACCTTTTTAACAACAAAACACCCTTTTGGACCGGCGGGTCATTAAACACGCACCTTTCCACATAAACACATCCTTACCAAAATAAACACATTTCACAAAAACATCCTTGGGAACTACGCTAGGTTTGATTCCGTACCCACGGATACGTAGGCCGCTCACCCGAGCTCAACCAACCCTTTTACAAATTTATGTCTAAAGCTTCCAAAGTTAAGGACATCCTCACAAAAATCCACAAAAATCCACAAAATCATGGGCAAACTGTTTCTTTATCGAGGCGTTAAAACGACTATGTCAAGATAAAGTTGTGCTAGACCTAGGAGATAGTACTCTGCTTTTTCGTCTAACCTTGTTCATTTTGCAGGAATAACAACATGCCACTGAAGCAACCATGCGCCACCAAGCCGGGGGCTTTACCGATGCACGTGTCACAGTCACTTACATCCCTATCATTGTCGAGTCTCGAGGCACGCATACGATTCACCTTCGTCTTTGAAACACTTCAAATACTCATTTCATCATTTCATAGAGCACCTTTCAAAAATTAACTAAGTACTCAAGTTAACGCACCTTAGCACCCGAGTCAATGCACTTTTGGAAGCACTTCCCGAATTAGTACACATTAGGAAGCACTCTCTAAAAATTAGCTCAACGCCCGAGTCAATACCTTTCAAACAAAAAACACGTCTTTAAGCACTTTTCGAAAACAACATTTTCAAGATCTTCTTTTGAAAAAACAGCATTTTCAAACTCTTCTTTTGAAAAAAACAGCATTTTCAAAATCTTCCTTTGCAAAAACAGCATTTTCAAAATCTCCTTTACGAAAACGACATTTTCAAAAACTTCGTTCGAACAAAAGGCATTTCAAAAAAAAAAACGCGAGAGCATTTTCAAAAACTTTCTTTCTTTGAGTACTAACAATGCAGGTACAAGTAAGAGACGAAAAAAAACATCAAGCACGACACAAGCAGACATTCACGATGCTCAGAATGCAGTCAAGCCCATGGAGTACACCCGACGACACTGGATGCGCGCTACCCCAAGATGTCCAACCGCACAAGACACACTCTATCCAACGGCGTTGGATACGACTTATCCAACAACATTGGATACATCACACTCTACGAAACTGGATCCAACCCGTTCAAGACACAACCTATCCAAAGACGTTGGTACCCCTCACCTGATGGTACAAGACACATTGTACCCAAGCCAAACGACAAATGAACAACTGTCGTTCACCCGTTACAACAACAGCCATACCAGGTGGACATAACCCATCCCGAAGTACCAAACCTCAAGACTGGGGGCTTACCTACGATATTCCTACGATCTACAGATAATACATTCACCTCCTTAGACTAGGAAACCACAGACTAGGAAGCCATACATTCACCTCCTTCGACTAGGAAGCCACACAAGCGTTATGGTCGACTCATGCACCATGAGTGTGATATACATCTACAGCCAAGACTGGGGGCTGACACTCCATTTTAGGATCGTACTCCTATACAACAAAATAGATATCCTTCACGGACGTCCCAAGACTCTACAAAAAAAAAGAAAAAAGAAAAAGCCGAAGCAAAAGTCCTACTAAGCCCACAAGCAGAAGTAAAGACCCTACCTTGATAAGAGACACCCTCAAGACAATTACACCCTGTATAAAAGCGAGTCAAATTCACAATTCGACTTAGCTCAAACACCCCCCGGGCCAGCATGCCCTTAAACGTGCATTACCGAACTACGCTGGTCTGATTCCACACACCGTGGATACGTAGGCAGCTTTGCAAAAGGCACGACCAACACCCGACACCAAAACATCATTTCATTCAAGGACAGAAGTAACATTTCCAGTTTGACTTAATTTTTACACCAAAACTTAACCAAACTAAGGGGGCAAAATTAAAAGCATAGTCACAATCCTGACTTTACTTTTACGCCAAACCATGGTCCTAATTACAAACAAGACTTTGATTTAGCTCTACAGCTTCGTCAACAAAAGCCAATAGCCAAACACCACTTTGCCTTAATACCAACCAAATTAAGACAAGCTCGAGGAGGGTAATCCAAAAACACTTTCTCCCAACATAACTAATACCAAGCACATCCTCTTCATTTTGACTCAGTTTTCATATCAAACTCAGTCAAACTCGAGGGGGTAACCCAAAAACACTTTCACTCGAACAAACCTTATCACCAAGTTCGACCATCGTTATACACTATAACTCGGTCAAACTGGGGGCTCATACCATACACCCCTCAAGCTTCCGTCAACGAAAAATAGGGTAATTTTTCGCGAAATGACGCCTGAAGAAGACCGAATCACGCCCTCAAGTTTCCGTCAACGAAAAATAAGGTAATTTTTCGCATGGCGCCCGAAGCAATCACGGTTGACGACACCTCCAGAATCGCCTCAAGAACGAATCACGGTTGACGACACCTCCAGAATCGCCTCAAGACACAAGCATGCACACTAAAAGCATAATACTTTCACGTGTGCACAAACATTCCCACACCAGAACACGCACCAGACATCCAAGCACCAAACATCCCAAGTCCGAGAGACGAGTGTCAAGTGAACCCAAAGGAATCGTAATGATACCACGTTTCATGGCCAAGGCAAGAACATTTACAAGGCACAAGACGAAGACACAGAAGTAACAACAATCCAACAAGAGGCAAGCGAAGTCTGAAGATCTTTAGAAGAGCAAATCGCAGATTCGAATTTTTCCGGATTTGAAACCGCGACATGTGCGAGTGAGTTCAAGCTTGAAGTCGCCAGTTGATAAGAGATTTCCCGGAAGAGTCACTAGTCGACAAGGCAATTTCCAGAGCATGTTTTATTCCACGTTTACTCTCCACCTTGGGCTCGATTAATTTTCGTGCCTAAGTATTTTCTTCTAATCGCAAGCTTTTCGGTTAAAGGCGTCACCTAAAGTCCGCCACACTCTTAGACGAGTTGAAACACTATACACAACCTTTGCGTAAACACTAAACACGAGCATTTTCCTCGGACGATAATTCCCGGCGGACATAAGCACTCTTTGACGAGGTGAGCACAACCACGAGCACTAGCACGAAGCATGAAGCACATACGCTCTTTTACGAGACCAAGCACGCGCGCTCTTTTACGAGACAAGCAACAGCAATAACACGCAAAGGTATTTAGCAAGCACAGGAAGGCATTCCCCGTACAGGTATGCAAGGACCGCCATGTCCCTAAACATGTTTGTCCCTCCCCGGATAAGCGGGTTGAGTCCTAGTCTCACCCATGGACACATACTCCGTGCCGCTGATGATATCGAGACTGTGACGGTCCGGATGTTGTCGTGTAGTTTGACTTTCGCTTTAGTCCTAAGCTCAGTCAAACTGGGGGCTCTGTAGATACCCAAATCCGCACCTCCCACCAAAAACCCAGTGATGTAACAATGGACTTTTATTGCATGCTTTTATGTTGACTTAAATGGTTCTAACTATGACGAATTCAAGTTAAATGTTTTTAAATGCAAATGAGGTTTCTTTATGGGTCATCACCTTTAGTGTCCTTAGGTCTAGAGTCTAGCTTGTCTCGAGTTCAGGTCCTAATCGGCATGCGCACATCCCTTTTTCAAACACATATAACACATCGATCCACCTAAATACCTAAATTTAGGCCTACCTGCTAAAACTAACCTTTAGCATTAGCAAATACCCAGGATAGTCTCACGGAATGTCCTATTTCACAAAATTACACAAAATACACCCTTTTTTACATTTTCAGGGCTCGGGCCCAGAACCGAGCCCAAACCCGTTCTTGGCCCGCTTCCCAAGGTCCAGGATGACCAAGTCAAACCCTAGTCAAACCCTAGCATCAGCCAACAATCCGTAACTTAGAGCTCAAGCAAGGATATACCGTATATCTCCTAAAAGATATTTGGAAATATACGAAATCTGGAGGTTTTGCTCGCCAGACATAAGCCGCAAGGGCCTCATGCTCATTGGGGCAGCCAAAGAGGCCGTGCGATTTGCCCTGGTGGTCGCATTGGTCCTTGCGGCTCCTACGTCCGGTTTTATCCTCTAGGGTTTCCTAAATCCCCTCGGCTATTCCACTATAAATACCACCCTTCATTCGACGATTCAATACAAGTTTTTCACACATAAAAACACCTCTCTTCTTAACCTTTCTTCCTAGGTTTTAGCACACTCACATACACACAATTTCAGAATACAATTCACACCTCAAAACACTCTCAAAGCCTCACGCATAAACACCCTTAGAATTCCTCATTTTCCTAGTGTTGAATTCTTCCCTTTGAAGCACGCTACGGCTTCCTAAACTTGAAGACAGGTAGTTTTTCTTTACTTCTTAGACTAGCAAGGGCCTACATTAGGCTCACCCGACTTTGGTACGCAAGTCTGCTTTTCATAAGGCGGCCATGCACCTCGAATACACACCCTATTCGTAACACCTTTCCAAAGTCGCATAAACAACTGACCTCCTTAAAATAAATCAATGGCTAATTGAACTTTATTTTACTGCATGCATTTAGCAAATCCTCTTATTGCATCTAAATCAACTTAAAATGAATTCGTCATTAAACTGAACTGTTTTCGTTAATAAGTTAAGCATGCTTAACTGAGGGTTTTAAACAATCTCTTTTTGCATTCTTTTTACATTTATATCGCACTTGTACGTAGCGTATTACTTAGGCTCATGTATCATTCTTTGCATTGTTCTCAAGTCTAGTAGAGGCTATCTTTTGATAGGCTTTTCCAAAAGATCTTTCATAAAAACATTATTTTGATTTATGCTTTAGAAAAGTACCCTCACCCGAATCCGAATCTGGTTTCACAATAACCTTAGACGGATAGGTGTCGACGTGCCTTGAACTCTAAGACGTGTCTTTGAGCATGAGGACACGGAGGCGGGTTCTAAATTTCCCTCATAATTTAGTGGCGGCTCCAAAACAGTTTTAAAAGGTTTTTTGTACTTAATCTTTTTAACTTTACGCCCTTAGCAAGACGTCGAGTGGTTCCATGGTCTGATCCCGGTACCTACAAGTTGTAACACCTACGTCATTTAATATATAATATAAAATCATACGATGATTTTTCACAAATATTTAAGTATTGTAATAGAAAAAAATTAGTTTATACGTGTATCATTGAGAAATTGAAAAAATATATATGGAAAAAAAAAACTGAGATTAATGGGTATCTTTGATTAAATATTTAAATAGTGATTGTACTGAAATAGAAAACATTATTTTGAAATTATTTTAAAAAACACGTATGAAGATAAAAATTATCATGTATCAATTTATGTTAGCTTTATTATGTGACATATTAATTTTGATTTAATATGATTATACTACAATTTTTTGCCACATGATAAATGAGCTTATTATCATATATTTGTTTATGTTATCGTTATTTTGTGACATATTAATTTCAGTTTAATATGTTTACACAAGAATTTTTTTGCCACGGGATAAATGAGCTCATGGTAGATAATCACTTGCGCCACGGATAAAGTTATAATCGTGGCTAAATGAATGTTTTTGCCACGTTTATAATTTTTCCATGGCGCAAGATATTTTAAGCCACGAAATGATTCTTCCGTGGCATAAATTTTCTCGTGGCCATGTAAAAATAGTTTTTCCCGTGCCTACATGAAAATTTGTTACGTTTCATGAATTTCCGTGGCATAAATCGTGGTCCAAGTGATCAATTGTTGTAGTGCCCATTATTGCTGTTGTTGAATCACCAAAATTTGATCTATCAACTAATTTCTCGTCACACGTTATGGTTACCCGTTCATGAAAACCTGTTGGAAGTTCTACACCTTGTAATACATGGAGTGCTAAAGCCTTGGAAGTTTTCCCGTAACACCACCAATTGTCTTCATTAGGAAGGACAATAGCAATCATATGTGTACGAAGCTCATCCCAAACCATGTGCAGACGCAACAGATTTCCCTTAACAAAACTCAACACGAAAAACATTGTTGTTGAAACTTCTTCCAACACAACCCGATCTCCACGATCAATTTCCAACCTGATTTCTTTTCCAATAGCAATTGGAGTCCTTTCGTGCGATTCTTTCAAGTGACGGGTCTACGAAGTTCTGCCGTCAAAAGTGTCATCCTTACAACAAGGACAACGGTATTTTGAATGGTGGCAATTATGCTTATCAAAATCTGACACCGCTAGTGAAGCCACACATCCGTTTGGTTAATTTGTGCAATCAAACATCATATGAGAAATTAGATTAGAGCTTATCGAGCAGTAATACATCTGTTTTCTGCATTTACCGCAGGGGAAGCGTTTTCGGTTGGTTTTCACCAACTGATGTACCCGAGAGGCATCGAGAACAAGTGACATGCATTTCACAATAGTAGCTTGGGGGAGTTGGAAGGAGACGACAAACAGAACACCTTATATCATCAAATTTCGAGTCCATTACTGAGGGGAAAAAAACAGCCTATACTAATTTGGTTAGTCAATAAAGCAAGACACGTTTTTCTAAAATACTTACGTGAGACTATTTTCAAGATAAAATCACCATGAAACTAGGTAAGAGAAACGGAAATTGGTCAAAACATCAAAGAACTCCAATTAATTAGGCCCGTATATTTAGTATATTCGATACATGAGCTTGGGTCTTTCTAAGAACCCTAAAGAGCACTCTAATCTACTGTATTGTGTATATATTCGTTATGAAGTGAAATAAGAGACACAGAATTCTTATCATGCGTAAATTATAACATGGTATCGAGCCAGTAAAATATTTTTTTCAACCCTAATTGTCTCCCCGCCATGTCGGGCAACCAAAACACCCCCAAAATTGACCCCTCCTCGCCTTACTATGTCAGCCCCCACAACCGATCTGACGCTCTCATCACCTCTGTTCGTCTTCAGTTAGACAATTTCGACGATATCCACAATATCATAATTTGGAGGAAATCAAATACAGTTTATTTAGGGCAAAATCAATCAAACACACTAATTTCACGCAAGAGTAAAAAATACATTATGAATCAATTAATTATCAAGTGCACCACAAGAACATAGGGGTATGAGCAGAGAGATATGATCATAGAACGAAGATTGAGTAGTGGAATCATCAGAATTCGTCATTATGAAGAAATGAAATTGAATTGGGGAAAATTGATTAGGTGCAGAAAAATACAACGAAAATATAAATTGATCGATTTAATTTGGGCAAAACGAAAAGATTGCACGAAAACAGCGAAATAAACAGAATTTGAGCAATGAATTGAAGAATGGAAGCTGAATAAAAGAAAATACCAGAAGATCGGAGAAACAGCGAACAAAAGATAAGAGAACAGCTGAATTAGAGTGTGAAAACGAGTCGAAAAACTTGAGCATATGATGACAATATGAAACCCTAGGTATCGTTGATGATCTTCAAGCAGTTAGTTATAGAGAGAGAATCAGTAAGATAGAATAGTTTGTTATAGAGTGAGAAATGTAAATAGAGAGCGTATTGTATTAGAATCAACTAAGAAAGCCGGTGTTTTGCACAGGTTTAAGATTTTGCCTTCTCGAATTATTCAATAAAAATGAAATTAAGGATAAAGAATGGAAGAACTATGTGTCTAACGGCAAACATGACGGATTTTAGTATTTAGAATAACGGGTGCCGATAAAAATTACAATATTCATGTCGCTCAATTATCTTGATGAATTGTAGCATACATCCAATAGTCTAATCAATACAACAAAAGAAATACAATATCCACTGTTATCTTGTGTAACAATTTGCACACAGTGTAAACTGATTTTAAATTATTACTCCGTATTATTATTAGTATATAATAACAAAGCAAAATTTAAATAATATTATAAAATTCACAAATTTGAAAAATGCACTTATAACTAAATCAATCTTTCAAAGCTGACTATCGTTGATGATTTGATGTCGTCTCGACTATCTTTTATACGGAGTAACTTGTTTTTTTCTACCTATATGAAATAAGTGATATACGTCAAGATCAACAATTATTCATAACAGAAAAAAAAAATATTACAAAAACATATGTAATATCAATAAGCAACCTTAAATTACAGATCAAATTTTAATATGATTGTTACAGTAAATTTTGTGGTTATTTTGTTGGTTAATTTTTGAAAATCAATGTTTTTAGTTTTTAAAAAAATTACTCTCTCCATTCAAGTACAAACCAAACATTTACTTTTTTGGCACTATTCATATGTGTCGATAATCTTTGAAATTCCCGACAATCTATAAGTGAAAATATATTCATGTGTGATCTTGTTTGATTTATCTTTATGTGTACAATATTAATATCCAATTTTTAAATTTTTTTTCGAATGTGAAATTTTAGATATTTCTATTCAGACAATCGCGTCGGCAAATGTGATAAAGCAACCGTAGTGTTTGGACTTAAATGGAGAGAGTAGGGTTTTTGGTGGTGGGCATGTAGTGGAGGAGAAAAGCAGTAGGCAGCTAGGAGGAGGGGCGGCCGATGACGAGTAGTCATGATGTCCTGGTCAGTGTGTGGGGACGGTGGCGGCGGCGGCGGCAGCGGCCGGCATCTGGCAACGATGGTGGGCCTGAGATTTTGCTGGGATTATTAGGGTGGATCGGCCTACAGGGATCACGAGGGGACGCTGGTGGTGGTTCAGGAGACCGGTCATGGTGGGGTAAGGGTCCGGCCGCCGACGCCGGTGGTGGCTGCCAATGGTGGCGGGTGTAATTGTTGGTTAGTTTAGGGTTTTATTTATATATTTATTGATTTTGTTATTGTACTTTTTTGTAATTATTATTGATAATTATTGTTGGGTGGTTGAGTGGGCGGCGGTGGCAGTACTAGGGGCAGCACCCACAACGTTACTTACAACAATTTTTAAGAATTTCAAAATTATTTACAGAGAGAAAAGAGAAAAGCGAAACATCACTAAATTGTAACGCGCAAATGACAAGGACAAAATCGTTTTTGTTGGGTACAACTGAGTAAATTTGGGTACAGTTCAACAACACCCAACTTATTACGTGACCATATGAACTTCTGTGCTTTCAAGAATTATTCCATACCCTAAATATATTTAGAGGAATCTAACATTATTCTCTTCTTCTTAATTTTTTTTTGTCTTACATATTATTTTAATATGATTTATGAAATAATAATGGCTAATGAAATTCTATTTAAATCTATCAATTAAACTTTATTAAAAATAAAACGGGAATAATTAAAATGAGAAATATTAAAAGATCATCAATGTTGTCATGAAAAGAATTTGTACTCCGTATATGACATAAGTAAACATATTTGAAAGTTTAATTTCTAGATAACTATATATATACATATATGCAACTTTAATATATTAAGATGCGTTTTTAAATTAGTGAATGATTCTAGAAAGTATGAAGTTGCATTTGATCATGTATGTAGTAACAACCTCTACTTCCATATTAAAATTGTAAGTAATTTCACTATAAATTAAAAGAAAGTCGTCATAAATAATTATCGTTTCTAGACACTAAAATGTTTGTTTGATATATTGGTTTAATTTCTTCGCCGATAAAAATTGATATCAATCAAGAGATTTGGTTTATACTAATTGTGTCAATAACACTCGAATTGATCTACTCCTTCAAGATGATAAATATTCTTTTTTATCAACCCTTTAAAAACTCATCAACTGTTTTTCATTGCTAACAATTCCCTCTCATTCACTCTAATCATTCTACTAAACCCTCCACAAAATGTACGTTCATGTGCAGTTCTTCGTCCTTTCTTTTCTCGTCGTGGACTCGGTAGTCATAACCGCCGCTGTCGCAGGAGGCTACGAACCCATTAATGACCTCCAGGACCCGCACGTGCAAGAGATTGCAAAGTTCGCAGTGAATGAACAGAATAAAAAAAAACCCAAGAAATGGGAGCACACTTGGTGTACCTCAAAATCTTCAAAGCGGAGTCGATGGTCGTGGAAGGAACCATGTACCGCCTTGTGATCACCGCCGTAAATGGTGGCCTTAATCTCAACTATATGGCCATTGTACATGAAAATCCTACGAAACAATCCCGGACCCTCGACTCATTCTTCCCTAATGATTAATAAATTTCCTATTAATTAATGTAACACAATAACATAATGCTTATGTAATATTGTGGAATTCCAATAGCATCTTTTAATATAGCTTTGAGCTATAATTTTTTTTTCAATAATATTTTTGCTCTACGTTAGTGTAGATTATGCTTTAATTTATGGACATTTTTAATCTACCGCGAATATATGAAAAGTAACAAGTAGTTTAATAGTGTAATAACTGTGAAGTACTTCATCGGTGAGATACTAAAGAGTTGTCTAACTTATATACTAAAGAGTCACTCTACTCATTGTCAATTGGTTTTTGGAATGAAGCCTCATACGGTTTACAAAATGGACACTCTCGTTGTTATGGGTGCGGCCTATACCTGTTTATGGTTCTAACAGTAATACATAATCAATGGGCCCTCCAAAGAGGGGCACCAGGCACGAGTCCCCCACCCTTTTTTTGTGTAAAATGCAATCTGTATTAAATGCTAGAAAAAAAATCAACAAATCTGTAGTTGTCATAGAATCATGTTGGTATTGAGTTTAATTATTGTTTGCTAAAGGTCAAGGGTTCAATTCCCATGACATCAACTCTTAATATTTGGTCAAGCGCTATCTGGCGATATTTCTAGTGTTTGGTTAAACTCATTTGAAATGGAGTTAGCATCCCCATGGATTCTACTCCCGCCATAACCCCGTTAGAATCTTCCCTCTCACACAAGTTTCTATATCCATTCTCAATTTCTATTTTCTCCGTCAAATATTTTTCTTTTTAGTTTTCTTATTGCAATATATATATATATATTTTTTTTATTATTTATTATCGAAAAAAATGTTTTTTTATCAAACATAGTGGCACAAAAAAAAATTATATTATTAATAAATTATAAATTGATGTGTTACTTCAAATTATCGTTAATATTATAAATGCTTGTGACAATTGTTTAATTATAGTATTGATATAAGAAAATTATTTGGATGATTTTTCTATCATTTTGTATAAGTTACTCGTATAATATTATATAATATTTTTCAATAAATTAATACCTATGATTACATAGATTTTGGAAAATGAGAATGGTAATCCATTGCCAATGTAAAAACCAAACAAGTTTAACATGTACTCCGTACTCTGTATGAGATTTATAATTCATTCCTCCAAGGTATGACTTTTCAATCCATTTCATTCCATCACATTAAACCAAACATCTCCTAGTGTTTTAAGGGCTGTACATGAAAATAATAGTTCCTCAACATCTTCATTCCACATGATTATATACATTTGTTTTTTGAACGTACGTCGATGAACTTTTTCTTTTGTTACATATTATAAAATTTTGATATTAATAATGCACTTAAAAAGACAATTAAAATAAGATCACACATAGGAATGTCAGTGGGGCGGGTCAACGCGGATACCGCCCCGCATCCGCCCAATTTAGGGTGGAGGTAGGAGACGCTTTAGTGGGTCGTGGAGAGGTGATGGATCCTAAAAGTGACCCCCGCCGCGGGTGGTGGATTTCATCCAAACACCGCCCCGCCTATACTCGCCTCGTCTTTACCCGTCTTATTCATATTCTTAAGAAAATAAATTAGAGAAATTTTAACACTTAAAAATTTTACTTTTAATTTTTTTTTTTTTTTTTTTTAACTTTAAGATTTTGAAATATGAATACAACTAATACTCCATATTTCTTTAATTCATAAACTTTAAATGTGTGTTTTATGTATTTTAATTTGGTACCACAATACTTTGATTGGTTATTTTAAATCTGTTTTCTACGTGGCTATGTCGTTATTAGAAAATTTTCGGTAAAAAGTTATTGAAATTTACATTGCGATAATGTGATTCTATGGGGTGGGTGAGACGGGTGGTGGGGCGGTGGGTCTAAAAAATTTTCCGTCGGGCGGATGGTGGAGGATGGGTGGTCACCCGCCATGGATGATGGGGCGGAGGTGAAGGTGGGTTTTTGTTGGTGGATGCGATGGTGGAGATGTTTCTCTCGCCCCCGCCCCCGCCCCCGCCCCGCCCCAATGACATTCCTAATCACATATAATATTTTTTTTAATGCAAACTTCAATTGATGTTTCACAACTCCTATAAAACTGCATAAAGAACGTGTATGGCTAGCAAATTTGAAAAACGAGTGTTATTTGTGCTATCCATGCACCTGCATCTGCATGTTGGTTACTCCCTTTTTCCCAGTCAATTGTTAACACTTACTTTATTTTCCCCTCACAAAATAAAGTAAACGTTAACAATTTATTGAAACGGAGGTAGTAGTATATCAACTAGAATCTTGTACATATTCTTTTCATTCTTGGCGTGGGTAAGATGAATACGAATAATAAAATTTAGAGTAAATTGACAATTACACCCATGGTTTATTGCCAACTTGAAACTTACATTCACATTGTTTTCGACTTTGTAACTACTACCACTATGTTTGGTTCGGTTAATGACTACTACCATGTACGGACCCGAAGCTATAAATATTAAATCTGAGCCGTTGATCTTTGTAGGGGATGTTAAATGATTTATTTAGTACCCATTTTACCCTTTTCTTTTTGTTCTTCCCTCATTGTTTATGTATTTGTCTATTTTCCCTCATCCCCTTAAGTTCATCATTTCATCAGCTCTCCCATTGAAGACACTTGTTTCTCGCTTCTCCCATTTTTTTCCCCTCAAGCTCTCACTCTTATCTATTGAAGACACTTCTTATCAAGTAAATATAATTTCTTTTGTGTAATTTCGTTTCAATATCATCATCGGAAATGATAATCGTTCTCCCGTGAAGAAGAAACTTCCCCTTTTTTCTGAACCATAAAAAGGCGCTCACATCTTCTCCGACAACATTCTTAGCTTGAACCATGAAGTTATGATAGGTCAATTCCCGTCTTGACAGTTGACCCATTAACACCAAAACTCCATCCTCGTAGGTAATCGTTTTTTTTGTGAATCACAAACCTCCCATCAACGTGGAGACGCACATCAAAAGTGGAAGGAATCGACATCCTAAACACAAATTTCCAATACAAATGAGAAATAAATCAAAGTTTCCCCAAATTCGAAAATTAGGGTTTTTCGAATTTCACATCAAATTAATACAAAGACTTGTTAATTCAACACTTTAAGATAGTAATTGAAGGTAAATTAAACTAAATTAAGTGTAAACTCGTGTGGTGGAATAAATAGTGGGGATGTAAAAAATTACAATGACCAAATTCTAACATGTTTGTAAATTCAACACACGAGTACAAGCAATTTAGTTTAACACACTATAACACTAGTACAAGCAATTGGAAATATGTTAAAGACTTGTTAATTCAAGTAAATGTGGTGGAAATATGGTAAATTAAACTAAATTAAGGTAAATTAACTAAATTAAACTAAATTTTGTGGGGGTATGTAAAAAAAATCAGTAATTGTGGTGGAAGTAAAAAAATTCAAGTAAATGTAAAAATTCTGAATGAAGAAGAAAGGGAGTCAAATGAGGGTAGGTGAAAGTAAGGGTATTTTGGTCTTTTCAAGTGTTTTTTTAGGTTCGGATTAAATATGGTAGTAATCATTAACCGAACCAAACATAGTGGTAGTAGTTACAAAGTCGAAAACAATGTGGATGTAAGTTTCAAGTTGGCAATAAACCATGGATGTAATCGTCAATTTACTCTAAAATTTAAGCCTGATAAATTGGCTCATGTTGAAGGACAAATTGCGTGAGGCTACATTCATTTGTGCAGGGTCACATTTTGGAATGTGATAATTCCACGGGTTGAATATCCTCATCCACGAAATTTTAAGCTCAATTTTTTTTTTTGGGAGAATGCATGACATCAAGTCATAAGTCCCGCAAAGTAGCTCAAAGTGGCTGTGACATCTATGCTGCCCTACGTACATTTTGGGGCCCCAACAAGTGAGTTGGGTCAAGTCAAACTTGTTTGACTCGACTTGAATCAACATAACTTTTGAAAAAAAGTTTTGAATCAAAGCCGGTCACACTTAAACAGCAAGTTAAGCTAGCCATGTTCTCTTTCTTTTTTGTCGACCTTCCGGGGCTGGACCAAGAGGGACTCGTTACATTTATCGGGTCTAGTAACATGGACTTGTGAAATAGTTGTACGGAGTATTAAATTAAATACATAAGGTAAAGTAATGCAACAAAAATAGAAACCATGGGAGTATGGGACCCAAGTGGCAAAAATGAGACCATTTCCAAAGTTAAAAAAAAAAAAAAAGCCGACTACGCAAAGTAAATTTAAATTTTAATTCAATTTAGTTTAGTAAAAGAAAACAAAAAAAATTAAAGGGTTTTTCCCAACTGCATTTCAGACGCTTTTCCCAACTGTCATTCTCGTATATCGTATTCCCAACCTGCATTCTCAGCTTCTTAATTACTCCCAACCATAACTAATTATCTTGCCCATCAATTATCACCGTTAAACGCCAATTAGGATGCGTAATTTGCCTACGCGAGCCTTTAATTTGCCTACGTGGAAGGACTAGTTGTAAATTAGTAAGTTGAGTCAATTTATTAACCGTCATTTCTTTCTTTTGATTCAATTTTTTTAAAACCCTTTCAAACTCTTTTCACCTTTCTTCCTCTCGTTTCTCTTCATCTCCTTCCTTTTGCTTATCAACTTTCATAGCTTCATCGTCGTTCAACATCTTCATCGTTGAACTTTGCGATTCTTCATTCCTCTGCTCAATTTGGTGTGATTTTGGGTAAATTAAAGAAAGCTCGAGAATGCAGTTGGGAGTAATTAAAAAGCTCGAGAAGACAATGGAAATACGATATACGAGAGTGCAGTTGGAAAGCGATAGTGCAGACAATGGAAAACCAATAAAAAACTAAAACTAAAGAGAAGTCCACCATCAACATTCAACAACTCTTCCATACTGAAAGAATCAGTCAAGTCTACTTTTTTCCTTTTTTTTTTTTTTTTTTTTTTTTGCTTTTGTTGTTCAATCCAACTCATAACACCCATCATACACCTTCTAAAAACCTCTCACTTCCCTGGTAATTTCCTTTCTTTTTCTTTTTAATTTTTTTGCAAACATTAGTGAAATTTGAATCATGGGTTAGATTATTTGCTAAAATTGCAATTATTTTGTAATGTTTGCTGAATTGTGAATTGCTGTTGTTGTATTACTTACTATATCTGCTGTACTATTATTTTGGGAGATTTTTCTGGGTTTCTCTTAAGGATGAACAATTCAACATCTATTTGATGTTGAACTGAATATGATTCTACAATGCTTAGCTAGCAATTCAGCATTTCGTTGAGTGTTTGTGTCGATTCGATTCAATTCAACTCAATTCAACCGTTTTGCCTTCGTATTAATCAGTCGTGATTCGACCTTTTTGAGGGTTATCGGTTGTGTCATTATACCCTGAAGATTTTTTGAGCGCAAGTTGTGATCTTGCAACAATTAGGGTTTATGGTTCCGCTGTGTTCGTTGCTGTTGCTGCTGGAATGATGATGAAATCGAATATGGGTCGTGGAAACTCGTAAATCTTATTATATGCAGGCTATATCTTCATGTTTATTATGCAATGAGACTCGAACCAATTTTGATGCTATGACTGATTGTGTAGTCTTGAGCCAGATAGAGTGAACAAAGGCGTAAAAAATCTTACAATTGTTAATGTTTGTTTAGTCTTTAGATTACGGTTAGCCCATGAAAATTATTATCTACCCATTAATCAAAACTCCTTGAACTAAACGTTAGACAGTTCTTCCTCACATGGCAACGTATACGGCTTGTTCTCTAATCGTCATTTTGTCCATTATCGGCAATACATACTTCACGAGATAGATGCTGATTGAAATGAAGAATTGTGTTCTTCGTGTCTTCTATCATTGATACTTCGATAGGCAAAATCATTTTAGTATATGTTGGCTACTTTTCTTCGGGTAATCTTTTCATCGCTCCCCAGTATAAGATGATTCCACAATTCTTTGTACTCTTATAAGAGTTGTTACTCTACTGAGTACTGACCGAGTAGCTTTCTTTTCTGGTACGTCATAAATGATTCTGAGCATGGATAATTGTTTGTTATGCAGTTATACAAGAATCTAAGATGCTCCTTTATCCTACATGTTTAAAGACATTAAAGTATGATTCAGTCAACTAAATTAGCCATCATATGTACTGCTGCTGGTGTTGGATTTGGGGTTCTCTTATCTTTAGCGGTGTTTTTCTTTATTAAATGGTTCAAAAGACGCTCTTGTGTTGATGATATAAGCTTAACAAGACTTCCTATGCGCCAGAATGTTGGAGGCCTCAACAGTGACTATAGTTCCTCGGATTTGGGGTCTGTAGTAGCCTCTTTGCCTGACTTAACAGTCAAAACCTCAGTGCCCTCATGGATGAATCATCATAATAAAGATCGAACAGCGTCGGTTTCTGGCATACCAAAGTATTCACACAAGTAAGATATCTAGAGTCTTTGTGGCTCTGTGCAGCATCAATTTGTAATATTTTTTATGAAATATCTTAAACTGTTCCACATGAACTGCCATAAAATTGATTGGTTGAGGCATCGATTAATCAGAATTTTTGTATGTGTGGAACTTTCCTTTGCTGCTTGTCGGTTTTGGGGAGAGTGCTAAGAAAACATTTTTTCACCAAAAAAGTGAAATACGGAGTTTTCTAATGCATAAAAATGTGACCACATTTTAGGCTGATCTTGTTGTATGGAGTACAATGTGACTATTATTGAGAGGTATAAAAGTGTTCATGTGTTAGTTAATAATGGTCACGATCAGCCTAAAGCCCTAAAGTGGTCACATTTATGTATTGAGAAACTCGTCCTTTTCACTTTCTTATTGAAAAACCGTTTACCACAAGACTTACTCTGGTTTTTTAGAGCAATACTTGGTTATTTCTGTATATTCCCCCCACAAAATCTGAACAATATTTTTGTGACACATGGTCTGCTTACAACCTGTTACCTTATATGACACATGGGAGTTGGTGTTACAGTCATCTACCGTGACATACGATTAATTGTATTAAGTATTGCTTATCTATAAACGATGAGTAGTTCTTGCAAGAACTGTATTAGCAATTTTGAGGTGATGTTTTTGGTGCTCTATGATCTTGCAGGGACATTCAAAAAGCTACACAGAATTTCACAACTATACTAGGGGAGGGTTCATTTGGGCCCGTATACAAGGCTTCAATGCCAGCTGGTGGAGTAGTGGCCGTTAAAGTGCTAGCTTCTAACTCGAGGCAGGGTGAGAAAGAGTTCCAAACTGAGGTGATTTCTCTTTTCTTAACCTTGCAAATCTTTTTAATGTATGTTCCCGGAAACAATACATAACATTTTGTTCATTTTGCTGAAAGATCACTAGTGAGGTCCCTCTTCTTCATAGATAGCTTTGTTCATTTGTTTAGACCATTGATGGTTGGATAGATTGAGCTTTCAAAAAGTTCATAACATGATTTCTCTGTTATGTCTCGCTTTATCAAATCGTGATAGATTGCTTATACTGTAATGTTGGGTTATCAGGTATCTTTGCTTGGTAGACTGCACCACCGTAACTTAGTGAATTTGGTTGGATACTGTGTGGATAAAGGACAATACATGTTGATTTACGAGTATATGAGCAATGGCAGTCTGGATAAATTGATATACAGTTAGTACCTGACCTCATTTTTATTTTATTTTTATTCTGCGGATACGCATTGAAAAACGGAAAGGTAGAGGATCATTTGATTGCTTATGAATGAAATGAATCAGGTGAAGAAGAGACTTTAACTTGGGATGAGAGGCTACAAATAGCTCTTGACATATCACACGGGATCGAGTATCTACATGAAGGGGTATGTTATGTGCCACCAAGCTCCTAAGCATTTAGTATTTTCTTCATTGTTACCTTTCAGTTACCTAATTACGATATCGGCCATGGAACAGGCAGTTCCGCCCGTATTGCATCGAGACTTGAAGAGTGCTAATATATTACTTGACCACACTATGAGAGCAAAGGTATGTTAGCAAAGAAAGAACACCCCACCCCCCTAAACAGTGATATCTAGTAGGCAAAGTTGGGTTTCCTGCTGAAAATTGTGGACTTGATTGACATCTTATTGCAACGACATTCCACATGACATGAACATCAAACCTAACAGTTTAAACGTCATTTATGGCCTAAATGTGAATCTGATTTAAGCCCACTATTATGTGAGCTATAATGGTGATATGTGCTGAGATTCCCGTCTCTTTTTCCTTATTTTCTATGGTGGCTCTGACTCTCCAATACAGTGTCGTGTCTAACACGTGCTGAGTGTTGGATATGGCCATTAGGTATGGAGTTTTCAATGTTCTGATCTAAATTGAAGTGCTGTGCCATGTTATGCTCGGCACAATGCATGTCTAACACGCAACACAGTTGTTTAGTGAAGTGTTGGGGTAACATAGTGATAGTGGTTAGTTTGAAGAAGTACTCCGTATTTTCTTAGCAAAGTGTTGATGATATTGTGATTAGGTTGCTGATTTTGGGCTTTCAAAGGAAGAAGTTTTCGATGGGCGTAAATCAAGCCTCAAAGGAACATACGGGTATATGGACCCCGCCTATATCTCCACAAGTAAGTCGAGTTTGAAGAGTGACATCTACAGCTTAGGAGTCATCTTCTTTGAGCTCATCACGGCCATTCATCCGCAACAAAACTTGATGGATTATGTCAATCTTGTAAGTTCCCTCCTCTGCGTACATTATTTCCTTCTATTTTGTAGTACAACATCAACTTTACCCCCAACATTTCCCGCCACTGGTGGAGTTAAAAATCTCAAATGGACACAACCTAGCCATTGCAGAGGTTGTTCGTGGATAACAATACTTAATTTGCGCTCATCCAATGACTTACAAATTACGATAACAATAAAAAGAAGCATAACCGGTTAACTGTCTAGGGAGTCAATATCGAGTCTGTCTTAATTGGAAATGGTATCCCTTGAATATTGTAATATAAATTGATTGTTTTTTGTTTTCCTCTGTCTCTTCAAAGGCATCTATGGACCCAGATGGAGGAGTTGATGAGATACTGGATAAGCGACTTTACGGGAAATGTAACCCAGAGGAAGTGAAGAGCTTAGCTAAGATTGCTTTCAGATGCTTGCACAAGACGCCTAAGAAACGCCCTGGCAGTGGAGAAATCTCCCAAGCTATAATGAAAATCAAACAAAAACGTCTAGGTAAACTCGGAACCATGTCTTTTGCATCAGATGATCTTAGCCGCGTTATGAGTAGGATTGAAACTCACCAAATGGAATTGTGTAAAACAGTGAGTAGGATTGATAATTACTAGTACAAATGTTTCGGCCGTCAGTTTTTTTTTTTTTTTTTTTTACATTTTTACATACAAGTTTTGGCAGACGACTACGTATAGAAACTATACAAAAGAAGCAGCATTGTTGATAATCCGTGACAGTGATGATTGTGAACAGTTGAACACCATGTCTATACTAACACCATTTTTGGAACTTCTTGACTTCATTATTCTCTTGTTTAACTTTAACCTTAAAGTCTTTTGGAGTAACTTTTTGGTATGTTTGACATTTACATTAGAAGGTGTCTGTAAACTGGCAAAGTTCATGTCAATTATATGTAGAGGCGGCAATGAGTGACACGACACGATAACACGACACGAACCCGACACGAAGTTAGCGGGTTTGGGTTGAGATATAGTGACCCATTTAAGTAATTGGGTCGACACGAACACGACACGAAATTAAATGGGTCGGGTTAGGGTTGAAGTCCGCCGACACGAATTTGACACGATTAACCCGTTAATTATCTAAAAGTGACATAATTGGATTAATCAGGATAGTAAACTATCTAAAATATTAAACCAAAATATTAAATCTAAAATTTGGGTTAATGACTCGTACATAAGTCGCCCAAGTTAGAAATTTAAATGGGTTATATGGGTTAAATGAGTTAAAATTGATCTGCCAAAAGATAAATGGGTTAAACAAGTCGGGTTGGGTTATGAAAAAAATAAATGGGTCGGGTTAGGGTTGAGGCAATTGACACGATTATGTAAATGGGTTGGGTTAGGGTTGGGAGGATAATGACCCATTTAACATAGACACGAACACGAACCCGACACGACCCGATCTGTTTGCCAGGTCTAATTATATGGTTTGTAAGAAATGACGTGTGAAATCGTGTTTTGACCAATTGATTATGAGATTTCTATCCAAGAATAGTGATTTGAACTAGAACAAACAAAGTAATCTCTACCCCGCAAATACTTATATGAGACCGTCACAACGTCACTGATGTGACGGCGCTTGTGTTACTACAATGTAATTATTTTAATGCTTAAAGTGACTAGATTAATACTTTTGTTTAGTAAACGTGGGAGCGCTTATATTAGATCAATTTTTGCTATAACTAAAACAGGCAAACAGCCGTCAGAAAGTCAAAGTACACAATATCGTCTCCATCACCACAACGTAATCTAGCAACTAGGTGTGCTACGGCGTTACCCCCATGCTTAACACTTACGAGACCATCTTTTGAGGTTTTAACTGATCACTTTAAGGCTCTAAAATATTAACTTCAAAATCTGCAATAGTCACATATTCAAGACCGTTGTACACATGCAACAGTCTTATACGAGACTTACTCAAAAACTATTAAAAACCCATCACCAAACCTAGAATTAAGAATTAGAATATGCTGATTTATTGGATCACGCAAATTATTTAGGATCACAAACCCAACATTTAATTATTTGATGTAATCAAAATTCTCCATGCTCTTAATTCTCTATATTTTTCTCTGATTGAGTGCCAAGTCAAACAAAGTGTCAAACTGACTCAACAGTTTGTGCTTTGTTGTTTGTTTAATCAATGCAAAAATGGAGAATAATACACTTAACGTATTACTTCGTGCTAATCACAACTTCACGGATATTATGTGATTTTGTTTGAATGAATTATTCATTTGGCGGATTTATAAGAGTGTCCATAAATGAGCTAATAATCACGCAATGAAGACGTTTTTAGTTTTGTGGCTAGAACGTAGTATGGAGGTGCTATGAATTTTCTCTTTTTACCTTCTTTTCTAATTTTCTCTCACAATCAATTTAAATAATACAGAGTATTATTTAGGGTGTTGCTCAACTATACCCAAGTTTTACTCACTTGTACCCAACATTTACAATTTTACCCTTCTCATTTTTTTCCCCCACAATTAATCATCTATGTTTAATCTCTCTTCTCTCTCTAATTACCCACAACATCATCATCATCATCATCATCATCATCATCATCATCATCAATAACAATAACAATATCAATAATTGTTTTTTTTTCTCAAAAATAATAATTTTAACAACTACAATAATAATAAAAAAATTAACAATTTACAAGGAAAAGAAAAAAAAAATTAAAATACAAAAACACACACAAAGAAAAAAATTAATATCATGCATTCATGCGTCCCTGCCCACCTTGCCATCTTCCCACCGGCAATCTCCGGCCGGTCGTTGACCCTCCTCCAGCGCCGTTGTACCCGGTCTTTGACATGCCGTTCTATTGTACTTCGCCTTAATCCATCATTAATTGTAAAAATTCAAATTTTTTAACTCTCAAAAACCCTAATTGTAAAAATCCAATCAATAAAATTGTAAAACTTTAATTAATATAGGAGTTTTCAAAACTAATAATCTTAGTATTTTGATTTATAATTGAACAATTTGAATTGTTCTTGAAAGATTTGATTAATTTTGAATGAATTTTGATTAAGTTTAATGGGATGGAAAAGAGAAAAAAAATTAGATCGAAATTTAGAAAAGGGGCATGGAATGGAAATTTTAGGGTAAAAAAGGGTACAACTGAGTAAAACTTGGGTACAGTTGAGCAATTATTGCGTGGTCTTATAATCTATTATATTCAATATTATATGTATATGTGAGGAAAAAGAGAGACTGTCCAAAAGAGATTGTCAGTAGCATATCTCCGTAGGTAGACCTGTCAAAATTCGACCCGACCCGAAAAACCGACCCGACCCGACCCCTTTTTTTAGGGTCAAGACCCGTAAAATTTGACCCGTGACCCGAAATGACCCGAACCCGAAATGACCCATTAATTTAGGGTCAAGACCCGCCCGACCCGTTCGACCCGATTGGTCAAGTGTAATTTCGTGTTACAAGACTTTTTGAACCTACAAAATTAATATTTCATGAAAAAAAATAATTTAATATTAATAATTATTACAACCTCAATATTATAAGTTGAAATATCAAAATGATGATGAAAATTATGATTGAAATATTATGAATATATTCATAAATAGACTATTTTAATTTTATAAATTACAAGAATGAATATATATATATATATATATATATATATATATATATATATATATATATATATATATATATATATATATATATATATATATATATATATATATATAGAAATAGGTTCTTTAGAGTCCTAGGTTAGTATTAGAGTCCTAGAGTTCTAATGTGAGCCTTTGGATCAATTTTGATCAATGGCTTAGATTAATCTTGTAATTAATACATTGTCCCTCTAAAAAAAAAGAAAAAAAGAAAAAAAAAAAAACAAAAACAAAAAAAGAGGAAAAGAAAATCATGCGTGGTCTTTGATGAACAAAAAACAAAACAATTCAATTTCATTTCACTCTCTCTCTTCAATTTTTCCTGACTCTTCACTTCCTCTCCCTAACACTGAAACAATTTTCCTGTTCAATTATTCATCATCGGTTTTCATCTTCTTCAATTCTTCATCTTGTTCGCTTCAATTCTTCATCTTGTGTCGCTTCAATTCTTCAATTATCTTCTTCAATTATTCTTTGTTTATTAAAAGGTTAGTTCAATTTTCTGGGTTTTCAATTAATTATGCTTTTTCGTCTTTTTTTGTTTTTTAGGTTTTAATTGGTTTTTAGTTTAGATTTATTTGTTTATTTGTTTTAAATGTTTAAGTAAAAATTTAATTGAGTTTTCCAGTTTTTGTTTTGTTTAATTTCAAATTAGGTTGAAATATTTAGTTAAAGGTTTAATTTTTATGTTTTGTTCTTCAATTTTTTTGTGCATTTTGATTTTTTTGAGTTTTTCTATTAATTTGTTAATGAATTTTGTTATTTTTCTGATTTTTGGTCGATTCTCATTAAAAAATTGGAAATCCCTAAAAATTGATTGTTATTCCGTTTTCTGCTCTTGGTATTTCGAAATTTTTAATTGAAATTTTATACCTTTCCCACATTTTTTCTGCTATTGTGGTTTCGATTGTTCTTTGCTAATTTTACTTTATCAAATACAATTGTAGATGCCATCTTCTAGCAGTTCTGCTTTTGAGGTTGAGTACGAGGGTGACTCGTCTGAAGAAGTTAGGGTTGATGAGGTAAAAAAAAAGTCAAAGGACGTTGTGGGAGATGATGGTGACATCTCCGAAGTTGGTGATGATCAGTCTGAGAACCCTAGAAGTGCATACGTTCTGCTTTCCCGATTGAAATTCAGATTCTATGTTTACACTTCTTTTGTTAGGATCAAATTTTCATTTTTTTGTTATATAGTTTTAATTCTGTTCTTGAAAATGGAATTTCAGTTTATGTGTTCATAATTCTTTTTTTTCATATTAGAATTTCAGATTATGTTTTTATAATTTTGTTCTTGAATTTGGAATTTCAGATTGTGTTTGTAATTCTGTTTTTTCATATTGGAATTTCACTACGTGTGAAGAAGAATCAAGACTCCACGTTTATTCGGAGGTTGCCGCTGTAAGTGTTTCTTTACTTTATGTTTTTTCTGTACTCTTTACATTATTCTTTCACCCTACGTACTAGACAACGTATTCACTATTTTTTAACCATCCAGGCTGAAGGGCTAAGTGACTACTTTGAAAAGTGGTCCTTTGGAAAGGGTGTTGGAATTTCAGAATTTGAGCCTCGTTTTCTGAAATTGAAATGGCAAGATGACGACCCAAACGACAATGAATCTGCCTTGTTCACTAGAATGCACATGCTTCTTTATGAAGGAGTTGCCATTGATGACCCGAACATAGTGTCAAAGAAATATCGGCGTTACCTTGTTTGCCAATTAGCTGCAGCCCTTCTTCTAGCCGACTGTAATTTGAAGCGCGGCGTTTTACTTAAAAACGTCTCCGACTTTGTGAAAACCAAACCTGGCCTATGGAAGGTGATTAAAGCGCAGCGTCAAGTTCAGCGAAATATCCAAAAGTACTCTAAATGAAGTGTTGTAAACATTGAACTGCTCATTCAACTTTTGATTTTGTTTTGAGTTGTACTTTGGTTTTTAATCTATGACTCCATTCAACTATGTCAACATTGATCTGCTCATTTTGTTTTAATTTTTACTTTGGCATGTATTATGGTTTCAATTTTAAAAGTTAAGCTTTTGTATTCAACTTTAGTCGTTCATTTCAGATATTCTACTAAATTCAGAATTTAACACATCTATATGAGATTTTAAAAGGGTTTTTTTAAAATTTTAATAACCAAAACAACATTTTCATTTTTTTTGTACTAACAATCTGTCACTGACTTATTCCAAATTTTTCAGATATCAAGACTCAAAAAAACATAAAGAATATTAAGACATCTACAATAGATTTCAACCATGTTAAGTAAAATTTTGATTATAACTTTACCAAATAAAGCTACTTTCAAATTTCTATAATCTAAACAAGATTTTAAAATGAAACATGTACTAAGTAATTTTATAGCATTTCTACATACTAAAATAACTTCTACAATAAAATGAAATTTCAAATAGAAAAAAACGAATTGTAACTAATATTATTAGAATTCCAAACTGTCATTTACAAAGGACAATTTTACAAACTAAAACATTAACTAATCTTCCTCAAAAGGAAAGGGACAATTTCTTTTGTCATGGTGTGTCAATTGCTTACAATTTTTGCACAACCGTTTCGGTTTACTTGCAACAGCAACAGCGACATTTTTTTAATCATCCTTAACAACTGTTGTGTGTGGCCCCTACGTCTTCGTAGCACCGATATTCAGCTGCCAAGGACAATTACAATGATATGTTAAAATGAAATATTAACAGAACTCTTTAGAATATCAATAGCGTAAAATTTCAAAGAGGGAAATAAATGTTAGTTGAAAACAGTACACATCAGATTCGAATCACATAGTAATTTCAAAAAATTTATAATCACAATTTAGAATTTCAAAAGAAAAAACGAACTTCAATGCAAAAAATAAGATTTTAAAGCGAAAATTGAAACTCCAAACTAAAAATAACATCAGAAGAATTTGTTCCCACATACAACAACAACAACTTCCAAATACCGCTTTTTAACTTCATGAAATTTTAAAACAAAATTATAAATGCAGAAAATAAGATTTCAAAGCAAAATTTGAAATTCCAATTTCAGAAGTAAATTGCCAGTCAAAGAACTACGAACTAAAATGAAATTCCAATAAACAAAAAACGCATTTTAACATAGAAAATTAGAATAGTAACATACTTACCCTTATATTCGAGATAATTAAATCTTTGTGATAATCAGTAAAATTTGGCACAAGCTTCTTGAACTCCCTGTGCTAAACTGAAAGAAGCTCATGGTTATGGTCTTCATTAAACTTTTTTTAGAATTTTAATATCTGTATTTAGAATTTCAATACTTCAAAATAAAATACCTCAAATAACGTCTTGAGCGTTCACCTCTTTCTTTCACCAGTGTTTTTTTCATCTGTAATCACACCAAAAATACATTAAAAACCGTCTTGCATCATTCACTATCTCTTACACCACCGCTAGTTCAGTATACTTTTATCAAAAAAATACGAAATTTCAACGACAATATTTGGAATTTTAACTACTTTATTTGAAATACCTGCGTTAACAGTTTCGAGACCATATCGTGGGTACTGATATCTGGTTTGCTCCGTCTTCTTCTTCTTCTCATCGCCTAAATTTTAAAAGAAACAAAATATAAAGAAATTGCAAAAAAATAAAAACAAACACTATTATCATCATCATTAAAGTTCACTTTTTGCAATTTCTCCATCTTAAAATTAAAAAAAAATATTCAAACTTTGTAATTTTAACACCTATAATTCGATTTGATAATTTCAACCTAAAAAATTCGTTGTAAACATGAAAATCAAATACAGAAAACGAATTCTTAGAAAAAAAAAAAAAAAAAGGCAGATGAAGATTTAAAATCAATTATAATAAGAATCAACTTACCCAAAAATGGAGACTTTGATACAACTATGCCAAAAGATCAATCCATGGAAGCAGATGAATAATTAAGATGGATGTATAGTGGGAATCCTGAATAATATGGAGGATTTTCAGAAATTAGAAAGAGATGAGAGAGAAAGAGAAATAATTAGGTTATTGAAGAGAGAGGATGAAACAACATTGAAACCACAAATCTGCCAACAATTCCCTCGTTAAACTAACAATGAATTACTGATTTTTTTTTTCTTTTTTTTTTTTTTTCTTTTTTTAATGTAATAAATTTCCTTTCAATCTCAACCATCCATCTATATTTAATCCAATGGCTAGTATAAGGACTCTAGGACTCTTTAGAGAACATGGACTCTATATAACTTTTCTCTATATATATATATATATATATATATATATATATATATATATATATATATCAACTTTAGTATTACATATGTACAATAAAATATGTACATAATGTAAAATAACAATAAAAGAATTTTTTTAATTAAAAAAATAATAAATAAAAAGGCGCGAAAAACGTATTTTTGACCCGAAATCGACCCGAACCCGACCCTACCCGTATTTGAGCCGAACCCGTATTGACTCGACCCATATTTTGACTCGACCCGTATAACCCGAACCCGACCCGCCCGACCCGTTTGACAGGTCTATCCGTAGGTATCTAAATTGTAAATCTCGAATTTGAATCATCATCCCCTAATTGTAATGATTTTGTCCCTCTTTATTGACAAAAAATAAATAAAAATGACCTACCCACATTAACTATAATACTGTCACTCAACATGATGAACAATACACTTGATTATTGCTCTTGAAAATAGACTTTAAAATGAATTATATCATTTGTTTAATCAGTTGCATTAACTTTTATAATAAGGATAATCTAAGAGGATATTTTTAAAATTCTCATAAAAATGACAACTTATTTATCAGGTTTGATCTTTTGATATTTTACCGCATAATTATAGGTGTATTATTTTTTTATAAATAGTTTGTTAGATTACTTCATAATTCTAGCATGTCTAGTGATAAAATTTGACAATTAATAAGTCACAAATTTTTATGTAAGATGGTCTCACAATAAGTTTATTATGAGGCTAAACCTCTCACATGACTGATATTTCGTTTTTTATTTTTTAATTTATCTTTTTTTCTTTTAAAATTCTTAATCTGTTAAACTCACATTAAATTAATGTAAAACAATCTCCCAAAAGACCAACTATTAAATTACTTACCAAGTACTCATCCACATAAGAGTAGTATAGAATCCTTATGAATGGATGTTTTTTTTCCTAGTTGTGTTAGAATTAATCTACCTCCCAAATCCCAATTACGGAATATATTCTTTCTATTCTTAAACATACGTATTGGTTTTTTTATTCTCCATCCATCACCACGAAGAGTCTTTCTTCACTAACATAAATGCTCCAACAATACACAATATTACCCTCTTCGATTTAACAGATTCTTATCACTTAATTATTATTCTGAGAAGAAATATGATTAAATGATAAAAATTTGATAAATGAGATGGATGAATAGTGACTAAGGAGTAACTAATAAGTAGAGTAATTATAAGGTTGGTGTTAAAATAAGCAAAGTAAAAAAACACAAATTCTTGTTTGAGACGGCGAAACCCGTTTCTAGCTTAAAACGGGTCGGGTATGACCCGATTTTCTTTTTTTTCTGAAAATTTTTTTAAGACCCAAATTTTTTTTTTTTTTAATCTTTTATCGAAAATCGTGTTTATAGGGTAATTAAAAATGGTAACAAAGTAGACAAAAATGTTAACATATTATATTATATTGGTAACATATTATGAAACCTCAACTTTCATGGGTTTGTTTTCCTTAAAAGATAATGTTGTCCTTTTATACAAACAAGTAACCATTTATTATAATAATGTTACCATGTTAGCTTTCAGGGTTTGTATTTCTTAAAAGATAATGCTGTCCTTTTATACATACAGGTCACCCTTTACAACAACAATGTTACCATCTCATTTTTCAGCTCAACTGAGGTTTCAATGGGTTTGTTTTCCTTGAAAGAAAATGTTGCCCTTTTATACAAACAGGTCACCCTTTAGAACAACAATGTTACCATATTATTTCTCAACTGAGGTTTCAATGGGTTTGTTTTCCTTGAAAGAAAATGTTGCCCTTTTATACAAACAGGTCACCCTTTAAAACAATGATATTCTGTCTTATTTTCTCAGCTAAATTTGTTTTACTTGAAAGAAAATGTTACCCATTTATGCAAACAGGTCACCCTTTACAACAACAATGTTACCATCTCTACTTCCAAAAATTACACCTCATTAATAATAATATTTCTATTTTTTGAAAAATACCCACTTCATTTACACTTCATTTTACACTTACCACAATAAAAAAAACTCACTTCACAACAACAACAATGGCACGACAACAATAAAAACAAACACAACACAACAATGGCGACATCAAAAACACAAAAATGGCGACAACAACTTCAACCCTAGTGAAAAATGGCGACATCAGAGAGAGGGGGAAACAAAAAAAATGAGAGGCGGCAGGAGAGGAGAGGAGAGGAGTATTTAAGCAACCCTAGTTTGGATCCGACCCGTTTTCAGCTTAAGACGGGTCAACCCGTCTCAAGAGAGACTAAGAGCATGTACTATAAATAGGAGAATTTGATCCTCTTATTTCTCACCTCCCCCTCTAATTTTTTTACACATCATCTTCTCTTTCTTCCACTACATTTTCCACTATCTACATCCTCTTCCTCTTTTCTTCTTCTATTCTTCTTCTACAATAGAGAGGATCCTCTTACTCTAATTTTCTTATCATTAATTATTGTATATAAAATCATTTCCAATTTTTATAAATTATAAAAAATAAAAATAGTAGAGGAAGTGGCACAAGGGCCAAGATGAGCTTTCCTCTAAAAGTAGAGGAAGAAGCTACATTCCTCTTACTAAGAGAATGAATACTAGATAACCCACAATAGAGAGTATCTCCTCTTAAAGGAGAGAGAGTGCTAAGAGGAGAGGTGATCCTCTCTATTGTACATGCTCCAACGCAAAAAAAAAAAAAAAAAAAAAAAAAAAAAAGGTTGGTGAAGTGGACTATCCTACAACTACAATTACAACTATACGACGATACATATATTATTATTAACGTCCTCATCATAGGCTCCTCTTCAATCAATCACTATTGATAACGCTACGTGTGGATCGTAGTACCATTATATATTTAAATATTTTGTACTACAAGTATTAATTTAGTTGATAATATTACAGCATTTATATTATTATTAATATTTGGAGTTATATAATGGTGCCAAGTGCACCGTGTTAGATGCAACTTTTATTCAACAAAAGGACAACGTCGGCATTATTATTAAGTCAAATTAAAAATGTGTAACATATTTGTCCCATGTTCTTATCTTTCACTTTGTCTCCCTTAGCTTTTTTTCAACTTTTCCCTTCTAAGCCACGCTTTTTTTTCATACATCATATGTTTATATAATGCTCACTTTTTAATATCAAAGCTCATACACATGCATCTTTATATTATGATGTAGACTCTAAGATAATTTGTATTCTGTTTATAATATAGTTTCTCAGGATAGAAAGTATTATTAAAAGTATTCATCGCATGTGTTTACGAAAGGAGATAATTCTAAAGAAGTTAAGGGATTGTACGTAATTTCAGACGCATCTTTGTTATACTGATGAAGGGCCTCAAGCGCCGAAAGCGTGGGCAGGGATTTGTGATTAGAGACACTGCATAATTATACGTGATAATGTATATATACATGTATACGTTTTTTTTTTTTTTTTTTTTTTTTTTTGCGGTATTTAAAAGAATTGTATCACTATACTGTTCAGGATCTTCCAAATCAATACACTCACCCTAGATATATTTCGATAATGTTATAAAAAATAATAAAAAAAAATTACTATTGTAATGTTTAAAACATATTTTTGGTTTATTCATATATAGAAAATATTGACAAAGTGATTAAATTAATCTAACTTTAAAAAACATAACAAAAAATAAATTGTAGGCGTTAGGTGTTAGTTATGCTAAGGTATAATTTTTTTTTAAAAAAAAAAAATAATTAAGACAAAATATAAAGGAGTAATAGTATGGGGCCCGAAAAGTAAAAACAAACCAAAAAAATAGAATAGAGACGTCCTAGGAGTCGAACCCTCGACCTTTCAAACCTAAAATGCTTCATTTCCCAACTTAGCTACTGCATATACTTGATTCAATTATGTAACAATTAGTACTTATTTTTTTGTTTCAGAAAAGGGTAGGGGGGCACGGGCCCCCCTTGGCTCCCCCTTGGGGCCGCCCCTGCTCAAGAGCGTAGCTAAAGGGGATTATGTGGGTTTCATGGAACCCTCTCTCATTTTGGGAAAAAAATAAATAAATTAAGTTGTAATTTAAATTATTATAAATATGTTGTATTTATTGGAGTATTAATAATGTATTAATATTATTAGTTTTTTAACAGATTTTCGAATCCCCTGTCTAAGAATTCTAGATTCGCCACTACGACACCCTTGCTAACATTTTACATTTGTGCACTTGCATTATGGTTGCGTAGGTTTGCTCATAAACTCATCGCTCCTCTTGACATTTTATTTTTCCCATGATTCATCGTCACATAATAAAAGTAAGAATAAATTTAGACGAATGTCGGCAATAATATGAAAAGATAGTAAGACAAGTAACGGTCCAAATAATGTGAGGGGGTTTTGCATGTAATTAGATTAATAGGTCCCAAAATGGACAACTACGTTTGATTTGGTCACTATGAAATCTTGAGTCTGACAACACATAAACTGCCAGTTTTCTACAGATACATTTGTTGCATCATTTTTGTCATCAATCTGAATTTCTGAGATTTTTCATTCCATGCTAAATAATGACATAATTGTTTCAAAAATCTAAAAAATTCAGTATCCCAAAAAAAAAAAATCAAAAATTCCCCGAATAATCGAGGATCATATATTTTATAGGCCAACTTGTTAGCTAAACTATACAAGAATAGTGACTTATGAACTAATAAGGGTGTAACAATGAACTAATAAGGGTGTAACAAAACTATAATATGTTCATTATGAGCTCGAGAAATCGAGGTCATCACAGTATACTTTCGTCGTTATATGGTGCGTGTAGGGGCGATGATGGACTGTATGAATGAGTAGAACAAGTCATCAGCATTGTGAAAGAATAATTGAGATTATCATGTGGTTTGTAATGCTTCATTTGGTTGTTCTTCGAGGCATTCATATGGGTTGGCGTAGAAATAGTCTTCTTCTTTGGGTTTGTCGGGAATCACAGTTCGTGGATGAGGGCTTCCCATACGATTGCCATGAATTTGCTTCACAGCGGAAGAGAATTCATCCCAACTTAATGAGTCGTTTCTGTACTCGTCGATTAATTGCACCAGACGCTTTCTGTCGAGCGTGATTGTCTGTTTGAAACCCATAGATCTGTCGTAGCAATTGAATATTTTCAGCGATAATGATCGACAAAATTCTACAATACGGTAATAAGGAAGAGTTACAATACCTTCGATGGCCTTCAACGACTTTAGCCATGTTTCCGTCATATGTAGGGACAAAAATATCACTCTCCAAAGACACCAAATAGTCCAATGCAGCCATTTGAGACGAGTGATTCAGAAAAAAATTCAAGTCCGAGGGTTCAAGCAAAGTCTCCTTTCTGACCTGTTCGACGAGATCTGTTAATTTCCCCGCTTAGAGAGTACAAAAACCGAGTAATTAAATCAGTTGAATTTCGATAATTTACTAACCAAATTCGGGAAAGATGACGCTAAGCTCATCATTCTCCTTTTCCCTCCGTATATCTCCCCCGACGCAATATAAATTTGGATATTTTGATCGATCCCCAACGCCTGTAAGGTTAACGCAGTTTCCTCTGGTGTCAACGGGCAAAGACCTCCTCTCCGTTTTGCATCCGAGTCAATGATTTTTTCCTTCCACCATGGATATGAATACCTGTCATATATAAATAAACATTCTAAATTTACGAGCGAAATTAGCCAGTGAAACGATGCTCGTGTCAGGAAAACGAGTAATCACCTCATTCGTGTAAGTTCATCGGCCTCGTCTTTTGAACAACCTTCGGTGCAGCCAGAGAAAGATAGCATGTCCATTTCATATCGAAGATGAAGCACCAAAAAAGGACCGTTTTGCCTGAGAATTCTGACAACCCTTTTACCCAATTCCTCGATTTGAGGAGTGAATTTCAACGCGTCGTAATTTACTTTACACCGTAGCTTTTGAATGTCAAGAGGCAACCCGTTATTTGCAAGTCGTGTATCGGTTTTGTTCAAATGTACAACTTTATTCTTCAGAAGCAATGGAAGAATCTGTTTTACATCAAACGCACAGACGTTAGGAACATACACAATATAGCACACTGAACAACACAAATCAACGTGAAATTGAGCGTACCTGGTTCTCGTAATAAGAAAGGTCCGACCAACTAACAGGCGGCAGAGAATACACGGGTTTAAATTCATTCCGCAGCTTCAACTTTACGGGTAACTCCTTCAATATCCGAACTTCATCTCTCAACGATGTAATGAAATGATCAACATCAAAAATATCCTGGAACTCACTGTCCAAAATTCAAAGCCGAGAGACGTTGGTAACAAGTTGAAAATATTCATCAAAAGAATTCATCACAAGGCTCAACTCGAGTGAGTATATTTACCTAGGATCGTTCCAAAACGACGTTTTATCCAACTCAGGGACAACAAGAGTAACATTTAGGTGTCTAGCAATGGCAACCATGTCACATATCTGCAAAATTATACGACGAAAAATCAGTGATCCAAAACGAAAAAATTTATGTCAAGGCCGTCTCATGGGTAATAAATTACGTGAAACGTAAACCACTTACAGCTGCGCGCATTTGATTAAGTCCGCCATTACACGAAACCATAAGATAACCATTGTTCTTATAAACCCCTACAAAAAAAGCCATTAAATTCCGAAAATCAGCCAAATTTGCTCCTCATTAACTACTTATGAACCATACATTGAAAACAATGTTATGTGTTATGATCAAACTACACACTAAACATTACACACATTTTAGGTAAAAACACAGCATTATTAATCTAAAATTACCTTAAATAACATATATATCTAATAATGGAGATATATTCAAGCAAACCGAATCGTGCAATTGTGCAAATTCTAAAAACAACAACGACAACGCGCTTAGTTCCGAAAATCGATTGATCATCTTAGGAAAAGCTAACAAATTTAATAATGAAAATACTAATTACTAATGGAAAAAATCCCCACAATAGATAATACAATCATTTGAAATTGTCCATAAATTAATAAAAGGCCAAAAATTCCCACTAAAAAATGTAATTTTCTCAATTTCTAAGCACTAAAAACAAACAAATTAGTACTACTACTTAACCCCAGAACAAAAATTAAGTCAAACATGTCAACCATCAATTAAACACATAAAATTTGACCAAATTTTACTCCACAATATTATACGATAATTTTATCGTGAAACTGTCTCATATGAAAATTTACGGGGAAAAAATTAAAACTTACTTTTGGGAGGACGAACAATATTTGGGGAAGAATTTAACAAACGAAAATTCAAATGAGAATCGAAATGAGGTGGATGATGAGGTTGATGAGGATGATGATGATGATTGAAATAAGAAGGCCAAGTATTCAACAATTTAGGTCTCCAAACTTCACCAATTGCTAAAAATTGAACAAGAATTCCCCACAACAAAAGTGTTGTAATTCCTCTTAAAATTACTTTCACTTTATTAGATCTATTATTATTATTATTATTATTCATCATCATCATTGTTGCTTTAAAGTTATCAACTTTGGTATAATTTCTCAACATTATTCTCTTCAATTTCACCCCTAATTTCCTCTCTCTAATCAACTCATTTGATGATGATTCCTCTATTTTACACATTGTAATTTGTTTTTGAAAGTTACCCACCATAGGAAGTGAAAAAATATTTCAACTTTTCAAGGTAAAAAAAAAAATATGTGTGTGTATTGTGGGTGATTTGTTTCTATAAACAATACTAAACTAATGAAAGAAATAATCTTTTATTGCCAAATTTGTGAAAATCATGAAACTTTTTTAGCAAAATAATTAGCAAAGATTGACTCACTAATGTTGGAGAAACAATTAAAAGCGTTGAAATTTTTAATGAGTCAACAACATGCAGTAATTAAGAAAAACATGCAGTAGTTAAAACTTCATCATAAACTTCTATTACTACTAAACAACTTATTATTATGATACTAATAAATAAATAAATAAATTGAATTAAGAATGTAGTATGACAGAGTAAAATACCCAGAAGAATAATAAATTTAAAAAAAAAAAAAAAAAAAAAAAAGGGTGATGAATTTCAGAAGAGATGAAACTTGAAAGAATAAAATTATAGAAAGAGAATAAAAATAATAAAAGTAAAAATAAAGAGAAGAAATAGAAAAAAGAGAAGTATATAATGTGTGTTAAGGAGGGGTGAGTGAGAAAGCCATTAATTAAGGCGTCGGTGTCGTATATTAATCATTAAAGGTAAGTGATTAGAGCTAATCATGATTACGTATTATTTTCCATATTATTAATATATTAAAATAAATATAATATTTAATTATACGTATTTGGACGGCGTTTGGTAATTACGATGTACGGAGTACTTTTTTTTTTTTTTTTTTTAATTCTTTTTGGACAGTTTATATTTTGGATTTGTTCATGGTATAATTAGATGCAGGGTTCTTGTTTAAGATATAGCATTCCTATTTTGAACTTTAAAATAGGTTAAATAGATAACAAATCACATGTAAATTAGTATAAAAAAATATGGAATTTTTTACTCTTATTAGCCATATGTGATGATATTTGAATTCGTTTAGTGATAAAACGAAATACTCCGTATTAATTTTAAGTAAGATTTACTCTTATTAGATAGGTAAAATTGGAGGATGTTTAGCTTCGATCATCGTAACTTAGTCTAATTCGGGTTTCTACAATATATGTCGTGAGAGTATGGATTTAGGCATGTTTAGTTGCACGAATCAGGTAATTTATTTTACCAGCTACCTGATTATACTACAATTTCAGGAAATGTTTTCTTCTGAAAGTGTTTCGTAATGTTGACTGAAAAATATTTCAGTTAGTACAAAAGAAAAACTACTCCCTCCGTCTCGGTGATTTGTTTACATTTACTTTTATACACATTTATCGATGTGAGGAGAGAAGTAGAGGAAAAAACTAATAAAATAATAATATGAGTACAAATACGGTCCTGCTTGCTTAAAATTGTTAAATGTAATTGATTATAATAGAGTGGGCTCCACCTCCCACATGGGTCAACTATGAACATTAATGGAAAGTGTAAACAAATGACCCGTACACCCCAAAATGGAAAGTGTAAACAAATGACCGGGACGGAGGGAGTACTTCACATTTAGGTGTGATGTCTTCTCGGAAATGATGTTGTGGGGTCTCATGTCCTTAATTGCGCTTGTTTCTCTCTCGGCTTGAAACGCTCATTAAACCTAACCCCGGGGTTCCAGGAAAAGATCATTTGACGCTCAAGTCAGCTTATGTATGAGAAAATAAATTAACCTAAAGAGAGAAAATATAATTAACCTTTTTTTGTGTGTTTTTTGAATGAACAGTAACACATGATTTCACCTCTATTTATACTCTTATCGTCTTTGTCTTTTAGTGAATACAAACCATACAGTACGGTCTATATGCACCCAGGACCGGTGAACCTCCATAGTCGTGGGATGAGGGCTTGCCCGGCCACCAATGTACCGGGCCCGGCCTCGTGGGTGGTGGGATAATTCACCCCCTACAACATGCTTATTAAAAAAATTAGCTAATTAATTACAAGTATAAATTTGTTTACTATTATACCATTTAAACTTTATTCATAAAGCTCAAAATTTTTATCTCATACCTAGCACAATCAAGTTAACTGAATAACTTATGGCTACTTTAATTTAGATAAACATGAGTTTTTAATTCGTTATTTAACATTTGTTTAACTTTATTATTATTTAAAAAAAATATTACGGAGTAATTGTTATTTATAAGTTAATTTTATAATAATCTATTAAATTGTTAAAAGTTATTTTAATCACAACGATAACTACTACTCTGTAACAATCATGTCATTTTCTCTACTTCAATTTTTGTACTGTACAGGGTTGTTTTACCAAATTAGATATCAGCTAAATTATCAGTTTGTTATTTTCAACTAACTTTTCAGCAATTGTTTACAAATAAAGTCTTAAATTCTGATTCAAAAATAATTTCGATATAAATATGTCAAGAAAATTAAAAATTAAACTTGTAACTATCACACTTAGATCATAATTATTGATGAAATAATTTATGTTTTTACTCCGTATTAATATTTAAATGTATGTGATTATGGTATATATGTTAGCTCTTGTAATTTTAAAGGACATTATAAAAAAAATATTAATTGGAACAATGTTTAAAATAGTTTTTTTAGGATTACTATTGTAACTTTAGTATTTTTCTTCCAATTTATGGTCACATGATACATATCAAAATTAGGTACTCCATAATCTATCTATCTTAGTAGTATTATGCATATATAGGAGACTAGGAGTATAGGACACATGCTAAATTTTTCATATTCATCGATAATATAAACCCTATTTCTTTTTTTTATTAAGTTTTCTCTCATACTTTACTACCACTACATTTTCTTTCTCAATTGCTAGCTATTCGATATTCCTATGGAGTGTTTGCATAATGCCTTTCCTTAGAAAAAAGTTCATTTATTTCTAATAGAGAAAATAAATAGCCAAATTGTTATGGTGTAAACTCATGATGTTCATATCGATGTAAAATGAAAAATTATCAGTCTCGACTAATATAAATATGAGACCTATTAGAAAGGACCGCAAGAGTAAACATGAGGGTTTGATCTAAAGCAATCAATACCTACCTATTATTAACCGTGGACATCGACGTAGAAGAGGTCCAACATACATGAGAGAGATTTTTCAGAAAATATTGAATTTGTGCTAACACATTATATAGTTATCAATGTAAGCAGTGAAAAATACTTTTATACTTTAAAAATAGTACTTCATCAATCTCAAAATAAGTGTACCATTCCTATTAAATTTAACCCAAAATAAGTGTCCCATTTATATTTATAAGGAGTAATAAACTTCAACAGAAGATTTTCAAATTTTTTCATTTTCATTATCATTTCTTAAATTCACCCAAAATAAAAAAGGGACACTTAATTTAAGATAAAGGAAGTATACACGGATTCATAACTTTTATTTACCGAGAGTAGTCAAACTTAAATTATACGGAGTTACGGAGTATGAAGGTAGACAAGTAAATATGGAGCAAAAAACATCAGTAGCTTAGATAGATTAATTTACGTGATAAAATGGTAAGTGAACATAACACATTATACTCCGTACAAGTTATGTAGTCATGAAATGTTGGAACATAAATACATACATTTATAGTTTGATGATATTAAAAGCTTTGTATAGTACTCCGTATGTGTACATTAATATTGCCAAGCTTCTTCTTCCTTTCTTATCGATCTAATCTCTGACATTTTCCATGTATCTTCCGTTTAATAATGCCTTTACATTCAATGCTAGCTATCCAATTTAATTTTACTCCCTCCTTTATCAACTATATTTATCGTTTATTTAAATTTATACGTAATTTTCACAATTATATTCTTCCTATACTGTATATATTAAAAACAAACCCAAACTACTCAGATATTTTTGGTGTCATTAGTTTTAGTAACAATTTAAAAGTGACTTATGATATAATGTACTATTTCGTAATAATAATAACTAATTATTTAGCCAGTATTGTACTCCCTCTGTATCAGTCATTTGTTTACCCTTCTCTCAAATCTCTCATACAAAAAAGTCAAACTGTAAACAATTCACTACAACGAAGGGAGTACAATCTATTTTGTATATTCTAATGTGTACATTAGCGGATGTAGGTTGGGGCACTTGGGGTCCCGGGACACCGTATCGTAAATTATTTTAGTCAAATTTGTCCAATTATAGTGTAAGAAATTTTTTTTATTATATTTATATAACAAAAAATTAAAAGAAAAAAAATTATAGGACCCCATAATAATATGATTCTGGGTCCGCTACTGAACGTGTATGATTTTCAATTCTTTACCTCATACTCAAAATAAGGTTACATATTGGATTTTGTAGCAAATAATTTGATATTTATAATGTATTTGCATCGACCGACATATAATATACAATATGTTATACTACGATTTACAATAAAAAAGGAAATAATTAAAGAGAATAAAGAATGTGGGACATGAATCTTGTGGACGATAAGTTGGTTGAATACTCGTTGGGTATATAATTAAGTCAAACACCAAAACTCACGGCAACCATATGAAATTGTAGACAACACTATTATAATTATAATGTCACACTATTTATAAGTCGTGGACCTTACTACGTTGGATTTATTAGTCCGTGTATACGTAGTTTCGGGGCTGTAACACGGCACTTTTATTACTACTAATCATTCTTACTTTTGTGGGTTGATTATTAGTGCTTTGTCTTGTTTGTACAATTCCCTTTTTTTTTTTTTTTTAATTGGTTGTCCATTAATCTTATACCTTTTCTTTATCGTCGAATAAACGATTGTCTGTGTTTAATATGTATAGAGTATATGTCTTTTCTTGAATTTAAAAACGTAATTTATTCTGTATTTTGATACAAAAGGTAGCTACCAACACAAGTCTCAGTTTGATACTTTGATGTCTGCATGAACATGATTTTCAATAGACGAGTAAGACCATCTCAAAAATTGTCTATTATGACACGAAGTTAGGACACTCGGTTATCGTGTCAAGAGACCTTAACTTTGTTCTTGATTTATATTGACACATCTAATTATTTTAATTAAAATACATAACCAGATAGATTGATTATTATCCTTGAACAAATAAATTAAATCGTATTAGGTTCAAGTCAAGAGACTCAACCCTAACTCAGCCAAACAAAATTCCATATCATGTTATTATCGATCCACTAACTTAAATGGGTTTAATGTATCTCAACCATAGCCTATAAAGTTCGTGTTAGGTTAACATCGTGCTGTCGGTTCGTGTCAATTTAAACACTTGTACCTCAATGCATCGTGTCAATATTAAACACTTGTACCTCGATGCAACAGATAATTAAGGCTATCGGTGACATATTTTTTCGGTTCTATCAATTTATTAGATACAGCATAAGAAATAGAGATATCGATATATCTCGGGGTAAATGTTATTTGACCTTATATTTAGACAGCATAATGTATAACGCATTTGGTAAATTTTGGGTCAAACAAATTTTCCAACGTTGAATCATCAGCAAACAATGGACAAAAATTTCCATAAGGTAGAAAATTCATAGCCAAAATGCAAAATGTTCATTGGAATAAAGTGGTGTTCTGTATCCACTACACGAAAAAGTAGTACTTGAGGAAAATTAACTAGAGTAACCCTTTTAAAACTGTCAAATTTGACCATACAGTAAAAAAAAAATTACTAGAAATCCTGCAACACAAAATCTGGGAACTTAATTCAGCCTCTGGGCAGCTTCCTTGGCCAAAACTCTCTCCCTCGCCTTCATCTTTGCCTGGGATTTCGATCCCATGATTCCGCCTCCCCACTTCTTCCTGTGCTCGTCGTACTTGTCGTTGAAGTTTGCCTGTTAAAAATGCGATCAAATGTTTATATTCTAACTCAACAGAGAAACAGGGAGTAAATAGTTTGAAAGAATTTGGAGGAAGTGAGAGATCACCTTCACAGCCTCGACGATTCTGCTGAATTCCATTTTGTCCTCGTTCTTCACAGATGTCAAGCACAAGGCAGCAGCGGTCTTCTTGTGAACAATCTTAAGAAACAGAAATCAGAAAACCAAGCATTAAAACACACAATACTTTCAAGCCAAAATTTTACTGCCACCAACAACAAAAGGTAAGGGAATATTACAGTTCCAAGACGAGCTTTTCCCTTGACGATGCAGTATGGAACTTCCATTTTGCGGCAGAGAGCAGGTAGCCAAACTACGAGCTCAATCGGGTCAACGTCATGAGCAATCACAACCATCTGAGCCTTACCCTGCACAATCAACGATTGATTAAGTCCAAATCGTTAGCCACCATCAGACAAGAACGTGAGAGTATAACACAAAATTGAAAGGTGTCATTACCTGTTCAATAAGGTACGTAATGTGGTTAAGGCCATATTTGACGACGACAGGCTTCTTCACCTCAGGCTTCTTTCCCTCTGCTTCGGCTTGAGCGGCTTTCAGAAGTCTTTCCTTCTTTGCAGCCCTGTCCTCCGGTCTGTACTTGAGCAGTAGCTTGAAAAGGTTCGACGCTAAGCAAATCAAGACGAAAAACCCGACATTTAAGTAAAACAAAAAAGGCTTCTATATGCATTAACATAGACAAAATTAATATATATATTACACCTAGTTTTCCACACCAAATGGATCTCAATTATGTATATACTGGTATCATATATCACTCGTTACTTGATGATACGCATTTGTGAACTGATTGATAGCAGGAGGAAAAAAGCCGAGAATTACCCAAATTCTTGTCAAGTGCCTTCGTGAACTGATTGATAGCAGGAGGAACCTTCAAACGCTGCTTCAGGATTCTCTTTTGCCTCTGAAGCTTAACCACCTTGGGCCATTTGACAAATCTAGTCAAATCCTTCTTAGGTGGGATGGCACCACCGATACCAAACTGCTTGGGACGCTTCTCGTATAGAGGGTTCACAGCCTTCTCCTGTAATAATAAACATACGGAGTATCTTAGAAGATATGTTAGAGGTGATGATTGCATAGCTTCTTTAGCTGAACAGAAGACATGAAGCACATGATGGCAATACAAATGTAATACCCTCCTTATCAAAACTGATATAGTTAGGAAGAAACCCGTACAATCATACATTGATAGAAATGGCGCAATCATCAAACTGATAATTTTTTTAACCTTGGAACAACTGACACAATCAACGGCTACCACAGAATGTTATTAAAACAAGATTTATCTGATTAATCAAGCACATCAGTTTTTAAAGCTCAGATTTTTAGTAGTAGCATTTGAAATAAGGGTCAACCTGCAAAAACACGACTACGCTATTTAACATGCTACTGTATCTATTTCATCTAATGCATTTCAGCAAATTGCAAATAGAACAAATAAACAATTGGCCAAACAACAGATAGAGAAGCAGTAGTCGACTTACAGTCTTCTTTTTCGACACAACAGGAGCCTTCACACCTCTTTTGGGAGCCTGTTATTTAAAGAGGAACAAATTTGGAGAATGTCAGAAGATTTTACGAGATATCTATGAAAGAATCTATTTCCAGCGACAATAAAACTTCATATAGCAGCATCATAAAGACTTCTACAGCACACACAAGACAGTATACCTATTTATACAATCATTTACCACTGACGAACGAAAATCAAACTTCAAATACTACAGCACACACAAGACTGACTACCTAGTTGTACACAATCATTTACAGGTAACAAATGAAAATCAAACTTCAAATAACAGCAACATTTCGACTTCTACAGCGCGCATGCACAAACACAAGACAATAAGAACTAACAAATAATACCGGTAAACAAAAGATAAACAAATAAATCCATGTAGCAGTGCAAAGATGGTGACTTTTAGATACTCAACCAAATAACACAAGCTCAACTAATTCATGCTAAAACCATTACAAAGTATTT